>CM053268.1:70277493-70360275 GCA_028583415.1 Protea cynaroides
TCTCTTCTATGCACACAACAACTTTGTAGAGTGTTGAGACAACCATCTATTCCCAAGATGATGTCAAAGTCTACCATCTCAAGTCGACTCAGGTTGCATCCAAATTCTATCCATCCATATAATTTGGGCATTGTTCATAACACTCATCCCATACAATATCTAGTCCAAAGGGCTTGAACTAGCAAAATCTGGTATAAGATCTTAAGAGCTCGTGTAGTTCCTTCCTCTCTTAGTTTTTCAATGACTACTGCTGGAAATTTCATATATCCCAAAAAGCTCATTAGCTTACACCTCCTTTTATCATTCTATTATATATCTCGAAAAGCATCTTCTGACTATTTACTCATTACATATCCCAAGTCTAAGCATTAGGGTATATGCTCAAAATTTCATTAATTCTGCCAAACAGTCTTGGTCTTTGCTTAATCATTTCCTTTAACATTGGGCGTAACTCAGTATTACTTATACTAATCTGAATACTATCAATGCCATGATTTTTGACTTTATCCTTGTATCTACTCTTATATTTTCCTTTAGGAATCTTCTGCCTTGTCAAAATTCATACCGATATAGCCATCTTTAACTTTACTTGAGTGTTATCTACTCTTTCCTAGTTACTCTTGATAGTTTTTACTTTTTTTTTTTTTTTTGCTCATGCACTCTTTTATAGACATGGCTCATATCCATCAATTCATTAATCTCAAAAATAGATCCCTCCATTACTTCTGAGGTCCATTGGCTATAGAATCTTAATCTGAATCCAATCATCTTTCTTCCAATAATTCCATTATCACTAAACATCTTTTTAATGGATGTCGAGAAATGTAAGAATCAAAATGTTTATCCAAAACAATTCATTTCCTTTTTTCAATTTGGTATGACGACAAACAGTTGCTTTATCTAATGAACCTAAGTTTAATGAATCAGGAGTAAATCTATGGTAATCCAACTGGCATCCAAAGGTCGTTAGGTTGCACGGTGGTCCAAATACATGGAATAGAGGTTTTACAGTTCTTAACATCATGGTTACAGGTTCTATCGAATATATAATGCCATTGGTCAAGGCATTACAGAAATAAATCTGGAGAGTTTTGGTACATCAATAAATCAAGTATAAATCGAAAAGATGTACGCTCAACATGACTAAACTTTTAATTGTTCATTCAGTTCATATCTCTGTTCATGTTGTCGATCATGAGAGTGGTTCAGATTGGTATAATCAGGACTAATACTAAAGAAACAATATCTATAACTCCAATTTAACAGGTTAAATCAAGAAGGTATCCTATCAGGGTACGAGAAATTAAAATCTGGTATGTGCATCCTCTATAATCATAAGAGTAAATCAATAATGCACTGCATCCTATATAAACCTATCTAGATATATGGTCATAATAGATTTGATCATTTGTTGAAAATGTCCGAGGTATCATCTTCAGAAGACATTCTTCAATCCTTGTCGGATCATTCTGTCATGATGCACTATCCCATACATCGGTGGCTGATAAGGTTAACCACCTTGATACACTGCTTGTTGTGCACCAAACTTCTGCACTGGGGTGTGCATTACTGGGACTTTCTATGTGGTAGGCACCGTGTTATGGCTAACAGGTGTTGGGGTATAGTGATGCTACCAATTGGTATCGTACTTACTTTGACCCGGAGGTGTTGATGTAGCATCAGCAACTTGGGTAGTGATTTACATAGCAACTTGCATAATCGGTCTCATCTGTTGTTGCTCTTGTATTTTATTGGGTCAAGTTTATGACAACCATAACCAAGGTACTTAATAGTCCAGGTGGTTGGCTGGAGTGGTCTGGTTGTTCACCTCCTTTGATTCGCTCTAATCTGATTATCATTATCTAGCATCTGCTCAGATGAGTTTTCATTACCCATTTTCAACCCTGATAGTGGTGGGGTCAAGTTGCAACCTCTGTTTAATGCTCAGTGGGAAATGGATCAGCTTGTGGTGGATCTCACCCTGAGTCTCCATGTCACCCAGGAGTATAGTTACTCTTATTCTTAATGTATGGCCATTATTCTCTTATCTTTGTTGGATTTAGCCCGAGATCTTTTCCTTTATCTCTATAGAGGTTTTGGCATTACTAGCCATTTTCCTTCTTCCTCTGTCCTACATCGAGTTTCACATCTTGTGAGTACTAACTCGGTATTCCAATTTTCTACTGTACAGATGCTTCCTTCTTGCTACAGTACTATATCCCTTGTATACGTAGATAACTACCCAACTTATGGATAGTACCCTATATTATTTGTTTATCAGGATAAATTTTGGTCTTCTCTTTCTGTTTGAGTGTATATATATGGTTCCACCTTTTATATATACAGTATTGTCTTGTTTAAGTTCTGTCTCAACCAACACAGGTGCTTATTGTGTGTTTGTATTAAAGCTTTTAATTTATCCTAACTCAGTTCATGGACTCTAGTGGAAGTATTCAGGTTTCATGGGAAAGGCCTGAGAGAGCTCTGATACCAAGTTGTCACACCCCAATTCTGCACCAATCAGAATGGTGTGATGAACCGTCAATAAATCAACGGTTTAACCAGGATCTCGAATAGGCTATCCCACATATGATAAACCAAAACACATTCCACATTAATCAGAGGTAATAAAGTAAATAGCGGAAGTCTTACAAATAATGAACTGAGGTCTAATCATGATAAATAATTAATATTCCATTTATTTCTATGTAAACATAATTTAATATATATTACAATATCCAAATACGAAAATTTAACGCTAAGCGTATCCACAGTTGAAACGCTCATTTAACGAATCACAATTGTCCTCCACAGCTTGCTCATTCATAGCCTACACCCGTTCATATGTTGGCGTGTAGACATAATCTTTAATCATAATACCTGCAACATCAGAAACTAAAAATAATTGCACGTGCGAGGGTCATCTCTCCAACTTGAGCTCAGTGAGAAAACAAAACAATGCAACAATCATATGCATGCGATCAATTCATATCTGTGGTCTGATTTATAGTTTGCAATGTGCTATAGAAAGGGTTGGAGGTCAAAGGTTAACGTTTATTGACCCCTCCTCTATACACAGGGTGTGGAAGCCCGCCCAAAGGTTAACGTTTATTGTCATCCCCATCCACCCTACCATGAACATTGTACAACAAAGGTTAACGTTTATTGCTGTACAGTGTTATACCAACACGTAGGCCCCTGCTGCGAGGGCTTGCAAACTGGGCTCGCAACTAACCAATCCTAATGTCAAATAGTGTATCCAAGGCCTCACCCCAGCATCCCTTAGAACGCCCATAGAAATAGAGCTAAGGCCCCCCGGTAGAGTCAGAGATTACAAGGAACGAGACCACCTCCCCTGATACTCTACGACGTAATAGTTCTGCTAAAGTAATGACGATAGGATGATGCTAATGCACAAGACTTGAGTAAGAGATAGAGCTAGAGTGCTGAGGCCCGACCTATGACACTCCCCTGATACTCGCTCGCATCAAGCACACCAACCACACACATACATTCACATGCCTATTCCTATCATCATGGTCATTATCATGTTATAAACAATAAAGTAAATATGCATGAACAATAAATAGAAATATTGGATGACATGTTGAATGCACATTACAAGCATGTTCACATAGAATCAAGCATAGCATTGGACTCAAGAAATAAAAACAGTTTGTTATTAACCAATTAGTTTAGGTCTTGTTTCCTCACCTTTGCTTGTTTGTAGGTCCTCTTTCAAGCCTTAAGAATCACCTTTATATCAATATTATATCGCTAGAAGACCTAACAAAGTCGATAGAATTTAATTAGTATTTATTCTAATTTTTCCAATTTTCTGTTAACTGGGGGTAGCAGGATGGGTCGATGCTAGGGTAGCAGTATACTACGACCCCCTGTAGTAGGGTCGATGCCATGGTCGAAGGTTCCATCGACCCTGGGTGCGACCACCCCTATTCTGGACTTCCCGAATACTGGGGGTCGATGCTAGGGTTGGATGTTCAATCGACCCTAGGTGCGACCACCCCTTCCCTGGGTTTCCCGAATGCTGGGGGTCGATGCTAGGGTCGGATGTTCCATCGACCCTCGGTGCGACCCCCCATGGTTTGAGTCGAGAATATCAAATTTCGTTCATTGTTTCATGTTTGGGTCCTATGGCTTCCTTCTATAGTCCATTCCATACATGTTCTATGGTGTAGAACTATTCTTTATTAACCTACATGGTTTCAATGATCTCCTCCATGGTTTCCATTGAAACCTAACCATGGATGGATGATTTGGGTTTCTCATAGATCATACACTCTTCATTATCTACACTAAGGTCTTTAGAAATTCATGGAAATAGTATCCATACCTGAGAAGTATGCTTCTTCCTCTGAATCCCTTCTCTTTGGTCTTCTTCTCCACTTTCCTTCTCTTCTCCTTCTCTTCCTTCTCTTCTCTTTTTCTCAATCCAATTAGGGTTGTAAAAGGAGTGAAAGAGGCTTAGGGACATCCTATTTATAGAGTAAAACCTCCCAAAATAAGTCCCATTGAGTTTAGGAAAGGTTCCAATTGAAATTAGAAAAGTTTCCTAATTTTTGGTTCGTGCTGCTTTTACCGATTACCGGGGGTCGATGGGGGGTCGGACAATTCGAGAACCCTGCGACCCCTGGTCACGGGTCGATGGTGGGGGTCGATGGGGGGGTCGGACCTGCCTGTTTAGGCATGCGACCTTACCCTTATTTTGACTATTTTTGAGTAAATTTTCATATTGGGTCTTGGTTTTTCTTCACACACTAGCTCCACTTGGCTCGACCATGATATGTAGATGGGTCACGACACGAAATGTAAGGTTAGACCGGGTTCATGGCGTACGGGTCTTACATCAGGGGGAGGACGTAACACTGTGTTTCATCCTGGTCACCAGACTCTAGCTCTATCTTTACTTAAGTCTTGTCCATTGACATCGCCGTATCGCCATTACCTTAGCAAAACTATTACGTTGTAGGGCATCAGGGGAGGTGGTCTCGGACCATGTAGTCTCTGACTCTGCCGGGGGGACTTAGCTCTATCTCTATGGACGTATTGAGGGATGCTAGGGTGAGGCCTTGGATACACTGTTTGACATTAGGATTGGTTAGTTGCGAGCCCAGTTCGCAAGCCCTCGCCAATAGGGGCTTACGTGTTGGTATGGGTAGGGCATCAGGGGAAGTGTCATGCGGTGTTTGATCCGGACACTTTAGCTCTATCTCTATTCCACGGTGGGTGCATGTGGGATGGCAATGGTGTTTAATCCATTGGGCGGCTTCACACACTTGTGTATAGAGGTGCGACAGCCACCTATCCTTTCTATTGCACATTGCAAACTTATGAACCAGACCAAAGATATGAATTAAATGCATGCATATGTTTGTTGCATTATTTTGTTTTCTCACTGAGCCATGATGTGTGCTCACCCTTTTGGCGTCGAATATTTTTAGTTGATGATGTAGGTCCTATAGTAGAAGATTATATGAATGCTCCAATGTACGGGTATGTTGCGGCGATGGATGCGGAAGCTATAATGGAGTCGCATGATTCATCGTGCGAGGGCAACTCATGCATCTTTGATTAGATTATTTGTTGGATTATTCAGAAGATGTAATTGATTAATTTATTTTATTTTATATCTTTTCTTTTGGAGATAATTGGATACTTTATTTATGTTATCACTGTTAGATACTCAGTTAATTAATATTAAAGACTTTCGCTATTATTTATTTACTCTGATTATGGTTATGGATGTGTACGGTTTAAGCAAAAGGACACAGCCTATTCGAGTTCATGGTTGAACTGTTGGATCATAGACGGTTCATCACACCATTTTGGTTGGTGCAGAATTGGGGTGTGACATAACATGGGGAATGTTTTCATACCTTAAGCTTGTTGAAGATTCAGAGTTTTCTCTGAATTTTCTTCCTCCTTAGTCTTCCTCTTCAATTCTCTTTCTCTTCCTTCTCTTCTCTTTCTCCTACTTTCAGTTTGAGTTCTAAAAGGGTGAAAGAGGCTAAGGAACGTCCTATTTATAGAGGAAAACCCTCCATAATATGCCCTACTGAGTTTAGGAAAGAACCCCCTTCGGATTAGGAAGGTTTCCTAAACTCGATTCTGTTTGGAATCCATGTGGTCGGAGGTGGGGTCGCAGAACCCGTCGACCACACCCTCTGAAACATGCGACCACATGACCTAAATTCTTGTGGTTGCATTATTTTGAGGTGTGGTCGATCACACCTGTTTAGGTATGCGACCACACGCTCATAATTGACTGTTTTTGAGTTTAAATTTCATACATAGTCTTGTGGTTTCTTCATGCACTTGGTCCACTTGGCCCGACCATGATAGGAAGACCTGATACAAGGTGGTAAGATCGGTTAGTTTGATACGGATCTTACATCTAATGTAGTCTCATCATAAGATAAGACTTCTATTGACTCATGACCCAACATATTGGCTTTGGTCCATCAGAGAACGGGTAAGCATTCAAGGTACAATTTGGGAAGGTGTTAGGCACCCAAAGCTGCCCGATCCAAAAATCGACCTCATACATGATTCTACTTTCCTTACACTCTATGGTTCTGACTGTTCATGGTCAAAGGATGACTAGGGCTGGGCTAATGGGGGATCCTATGACAAGTTGCTAATTTCTTCTAACCTAGGTTCAGCCAAGCATGTTCTGAAAAGAAATAAACAATAATATTGTAAGACCCGCACTCCATAAACCCGGTCTAAACCTTGGTTTCATGTTGTAACAGGTCTTCCGATCATCACCGGGCCAGGCGGGACGAACGGATGACAAACAGGTACGAAATCGGACCAATGACGATCAAATAATCATGATTTTATGTTGACCGGTCGATGGTACGGTCTTGGTACCGGTCGATCGGTCAGCTCAGCGTAGCTGACTACGGAGATCCAGAAATTGATCTCTGTGGGTCCCACTTTCTTGATTTGGATTCCTAAGACTTTCCTAATCTTAATAGGGTTACTAAACCCTAATTCTAGCCTATATAAACACCCTTAAACCTCCTCAAATCCTTTCCATTATCTCTCACAAACCCTAGAGAAGAGAAAGATGATGGAAAGGAGGAGGAACTAGGAAGAAGAAGGAGGTGCCACCATTGTCGTTCGACGACGCTCACGTTACGCTAGTCAACGGTAAGTATTTAATCATTATTCTTACTCTGTGACTCTAGGATAGTTGTAAGGGTGGAGCAATACCATGCAAAGTAGGTATTGATCTAAAACCCTAATTAGACCTTAAACCCTAACTTGCCGTCAAACCCTAGATTCGAGTTCTAGGATGATATTCATTGAAACTATACTTGAATGAGTTGGAGATAACTCTAACTCAAAGCTCAGACTTAGAATGGATAGGAGAAACCCTGGAAATCCATGGAGATTGATTGACGACAGTCGAAAAACCTAAGGTATGGTCTTCCGGAGACATACCGGTCGACCATACCGGTTGCCAGCTTTCTCACAGAGCTGCGACCGGTATGTTGCGACCGGTCAGCTCTGTAAGGCTGGTTTTGGACTTTGTTGATTTTTCGACCAACGTGAAACCCTAAGAAACTATTCTAATGAAACCCTAATAATATTGTAGGACTTTGTGATATTACGTTTGGATCTTGCAACGTGGAGCAAGCTATCAAACGAGCGTCAGGTAAGGGAATCTGACCTAAACCCTAATAATTAATGGACAGTAAATCGTTGTTAATAACCCGAATATATATGATGTGTTGTTTGTGCATATTCACATGTCATCCTTTACTTTCAGTTATTATTATTGTTCATGCATTGATAGGATGTGATTGTTAGGCATGTGATTGTTTTCGTTGGTGTGTGGAGTGGGGTATGGGTCTGGGATCATTCCTCACAATGGCACCTTTTGTAGTATTTTATTTTAACATGCTTGGTACGGGTGGGGCATCAGGGAAAGGTCGTGGTACAGTGGTCTCCGATGTTGATGTTGGCCTGGCCATGGTTATGTGGCACTGTGGTCTCCGAGGTCGACGTTGGCTTGTCCACGATTCTTTAGCTTTATCTCTATGCCGTAGGGAGTTATGTTGGGATAGGGTCTACCTGCGTATTGTTTTATCCTAGTGGGTTAGTTGCAGATAGGGTATCAGGGGAGGTACGGGGATACCTTAGCTCTATCTCTATGCCATAGACGGCTGTGCTGGGATAGAGCATACATTGATGACATATAGGATTGGTTAGTTGTGTGCCCAGTTTGTAAGCCCTGGCCAGTAGGGGCTTAGGTACTGGTATGGGTAGAGCATCAGGGGAGGTACGGGGATATCTTAGCTCTATCTCTATTCCATGATGGGTGCATGTGGGTCGATGGGGGTGTGATCCATGTTGTGCCACACACTGGTGTATAGAGGTGCGGGGAGCACCAAATCTTTCTATAGCACATTGCAAACTTAAACCAGACCACAGCATAAAATATTTGTTACTCATGCATAATATTGTGAAACTGTCTGATTGTCTTACTGAGCTGAGTTGTGAGCTCACTCTTTGTGTACACATTATTTTTAGATGTTAATGCAGGTTACACGGTGGACGACTATATGAATGCTCCGGCATATGGTGATGTTGCTGCTTTGGGTGTATAGGCAGGAGAGGACGAGCATGACGCTTCATGCGAGTGCCCTTTCTGTGTATACCTTTGATTGGATTTGGATTTATTTTCATTATTTTCGGTTGGATTAAAGAGATGTAATGATATTGTATTTTATGTTTGAATTTGAATAATTAGATTTTTATTTACATTTATCAATAGATTCTCAGTTCATTTAATTTAAAGACTTCCGCTGTATTTATTATATTCTGATTGTGGTTATGTGCAATGGTTTGTATGAGTGGACACGGTCTGTTCAAGATCCTGGTGTGAACCATTGGTTCAATGACGTCACTCACACCATTCTGGTTGGTTCAGAATTGGGGTGTGATAACTTGGTATCAGAGCTCTCGGACTCTATCCAATAGACCATATTGCACTTAACTAAGTCGATGAACTGAGTTAGAAAAATTTAAAAATCTTAATACAAACACACCCTAAGCATTGTTTGATACCTGAGACTGACTAAGAAAGAGCATAATATACTATATTAAATATAAAATTTAATATTACACATGCACTAGTTAGGGTGAACCATAAAACTTTCATTAAATAAAAAAATGAGTATCAAAGGAAATAGTGCTACAGGGTACGGTCCACAAACCGGACAGTTACTCTGATACATATATATAAACCAGAAAGAAAAGAGAGAAAATAAAAGGAAAAATCATGGGGTAGGGGCCTAGAAGGAATAGGGTCCGCTATGTCATAGTCTCGCTCGTAAGCGTCCCTAAGCCAGTGCACCTGGTCCTGTGTGACCCGTAGGCTATGAGCCAGACGTCCCAACTCCTAACCCATCTCCCGCTGAGACTCTAGGATGACCCTCTGGGTGTCCCTGATCTCCGTGAACATGCTCAACACCGGGTCCGGAGGGGGATGAGACGGTCCAACTGTAGATGTAGACTGTGGTGCTGCAGGTATAGGCTGTGGGGCTAGCACTAGTGCGTCCTCTGCCCTATCATCGTCATCATCATCACTCTCAGCCTCTACTGCGTGTGCCGCATTGGCTGATGCTGCTGCTGCTGCGGCTGTAACCCTCCTGAGTGGGCTAGGGCGAGCCTCCAACTCGTCATCACTAACAAGCAGATTGTCCATCTGCATCCTCAGAATGGCGTCCCAGTCGATGTCGGAGGTCTTGGTATCATCCACAGCCACCTCGCCTCTCATGCTCACTCGTAGACGCCGCAGAAGAGTAGTGATGAGACGACCATATGGGAGATTACTGGCTTGATCGGCCAGAGTCATGATGCATAGTCCGAATGATAAGGTATGGGAGAGAGACCTGCTCCCCTGTGCAGACGCAGTAGGTGATGTACTGTGTGAGCTGAGATAACTCATTGTAGTGGCCGCTCTGAGGCACAATGTTGTGCTGGATGATGCATCTATAAACTCGAGCCAGGGGCTTCAGACTAGCAGCCTTCATAAGAGCCCTAGGATTAGTATCTGCTCCGCTATCTCTCGGCGTAGATCCTCGCTCAGATAGCCCTTCACCTTTGGAGGGCAGTATACTAGGTATCCAACATTGGGTACCCCTAGCAGGTCAGCCAATTGATGAGTGTCAAAGGAGATATGGACGCCCTTGACGTAGCTGGAGATGCGCAAGTCCCTACCCTGATTGGGATCGTTGACATCCCCATGAAGCTCCAGTTTGGCGTAGAAGTGTTTGACCAGATTGGGGCGAGTGGTCTCAGTATAAGTAATGACAGGCACCCATCCAAGCCTGTTAAAAGCCGCTTGCACATCAAACCTGTGCAACTGTTCCAAGTTAACCCGCCGTCCAGATTCAATGTTCTTGCTATCGAACCAAGGGAAACGGGCTTGTGCCGCCTCAGAACGGAACCACTGCTCATCGAGTTGTGGAACTGGTGGATGAGGAGTGTGCATGCCCAAGCCATAAGAACGCTTGCCAAGACCGCATCGTAGAGGCATTTAACCTGTAAAACAAAAAGAAAACAAGAAGAAAAATGTTAGAAATTGTCAAAATTTTGGCAGCATAACGACAGTAAATTGGGAAAAAGCCTCGAACTCACCCAAAAACTTGGGGACGAGGACTTACGTAACCCCCGCACTCTTCAAACAAATCAAACATAGACAATTCCAACAATAAAATTTTAGGAATTATAAATGTAGCTGGTATACCTGCCAGAGTACTCTTTGACTCTGGGGCCACGCACTCCTTTGTTTCTATTTCCTTTGGAAAGCGAATGGAGTTACCAATCAAGCACTTGAACCCAAGCTTGATAGTTCGCTCTCCGCTAGGAGTCGAAGTGGCTTTGACTAAATATTATGGACCATGTACAGTTTGTATTGAGGGCCGAGACTTAGAAGCAAGTCTGGTACTACTCGAGATGGCAAACTTTGATGTCATCTTGGGAATGGATTGGCTAGGCCATCATTTAGCTATTCTATTATGTGGTGAAAGGAAGCTTGTGCTTATAGACAAAAAGGGAAAGGAGTATAGCTTCACTGGGACAAAGTTACCTAGGAAGCGGAAGCTGATCCTCTCCGCCCTAAAAGCTAAGAGTTGCTTAGAGAAAGGGGGAGTGGGGTATCTAGTATCTGTAGTCGACATCACGGCGGAGTCACAAAAGATGGAAGATATAGATGTGGTTCGAGAGTTCCCAGATGTATTTCCTGAGGATCTTCCAGGTCTACCATCGGACAGGGCTATAGAGTTTGTGATAGACCTTATGCCAGGTTCGGCGCCGGTGTCTAAAGCACCATACAAGATGGCCCCTACCGAGTTAAAGGAGTTGAACACCCAGTTACAAGAATGTTAGATAAGGGTTTCATACGACCTAGCATATCACCTTGGGGAGCACCTGTATTATTTGTCAAGAAGAAGGATGGAAGTGTAAGGCTATGCATTGACTACCGTGAACTGAACAAGTTGACCATCAAGAATCGGTATCCTTTACCTAGAATCGACGATCTGTTCGATCAATTGCAGGGTGCAAAGGTTTTCTCGAAGATTGATCTACGATCAGGGTATCACCAATTGAAGATCAAGGCCGAAGATATTCCGAAGACTGCTTTCAGGACAAGGTATGGGCATTATGAGTTTCTAGTTATGTCGTTCGGGTTGACCAATGCCCCAACGTCGTTCATGGAACTGATGAACCGAGTGTTTATGATATGTTGGACACTTCGGTCATCGTATTTATCGATGACATATAGGTCTACTCAAAGGACAGAGAGGCTCATGCAACACACTTGAGAGCAGCCCTACAACGGCTGAGAAGGGAGAAGTTTTATGCTAAGTTCAAGAAGTGTGAGTTTTGGTTGAAGGAAGTGGCTTTCTTGGGCCATGTAATATCTGAAGACGGTATCAAGGTTGATCCAAGTAAGATAGCTGCTATAGTAGGATGGGAAGCACCAAAATTTGTTGTGGAGATTTGTAGTTTTCTTAGGTTGGCTGGTTATTATAGAAGATTCGTGGAAGATTACTCTAGGATCGCTGTTCCACTCACCAAATTGACCAAGAAGGGACAGAAATTCATATGGACGGATGAGTGCGATAAGTGCTTCTAGACAGTCTCTGCACCTATCTTGACCATCCCAGAACCAAGCGTATCGTTTACCATATATACGGATGCTTCAGGGTTGGGTATTGGGTGTGTATTGATGCAAGGAGAACAGGTGATTGCTTACGCATCAAGACAGTTAAAGGAGCATGAGAAGAACTATCCTACACATGATTTGGAGCTAGCAGCAGTTATACATGCCATCAAGACTTGGAGACACTACTTGTACGGTGAGAAGTTTCAGATTAAGTCAGATCACAAGAGCTTAACTTATCTTTTCACTTAGAAGGATCTGAATATGAGACAGAGGAGATGGCTGGAATTGTTAAAAGATTATGATTGTGACATCCAGTACCATCCGGGCAAAGCAAATGTTGTAGCTGACGCCTTAAGCAGAAAGTGGGCATCGAAACCTGAGGCCGGGCCAAGTACAAATGCTGCATTGTATGCTGCAGCCTCAAGTTCAATTGAAGGCAATGAAGAGTATATAATAGAGACTACAGAAGATCCAGTCGAGCAAGGCTTAATTCATAAGTTCACCATGATGTTCGCCGCTTTAAAAATCTCACCGGATCTAGTTGATGAAGTCAAAGTAGCAATCCTTCAGGATCCACATCTCAAGACGGTGCAAGAAGACTTAGAAAAGGGTACGAGCAATCCTGACTTTACCTTGGATTCAGATAAGGTACTCAGGTATCGTTGACGGTTATGTATACCTGAGAGTGAAGATTCCAATATCAGAGATCGAGTTATGACTGAATCTCATTACACGCAATATTCGGTACATCCAGGAAGTACCAAAATGTACCATGATCTAAGAAGACTATATTGGTGGAGGGGTATGAAAGCTGATAAAGCTCGTTTCGTGTTCCAATGTCTAAATTGTCAACAAGTTAAAGCAGAAAGGCAAAGACCCACAGGTTTACTACAACCAATACCGGAACCTGCATGGAAATGGGATTGCATTACTATGGATTTCGTCACTGGCCTACCTTTGACACCAAAGTCAGTGGATGCGGTTTGGGTAATAGTCGATCGACTTACCAAAACAGCTCGATTCATTGCGGTCAGACCTCAGTATACCATGGAGAAGCTGGCCAAGCTATACGTCGATAATATAGTTAGACTTCATGGCATCCCAGAGAGTATAGTATCCGACAGAGATCCCCGTTTTACATCAAAGTTCTAGGAAGGATTACAAAAAGCTATGGGAACAAAGTTGAAGTTCAGTACAGCTTTTTACCCTCAGACGAACAGGCAATCAGAATGAACCATTCAAATTTTAGAAGATATGCTCCTAGCTTGTGCATTAGACTTCAAGGGAGCTTGGGACGAGAAGCTATCGCTTATCGAGTTTGCTTATAACAACAGCTATCAGGCTACAATTCAGATGGCTCCATATGAAGCACTCTATGGGAAAAAGTGTCGAACACCTCTATTATGGAACGAGGTGAGAGAAAGAAGAATTGTAAGACCGGAGTTCGTTGAAGAAACTTATCGAGTGATTGATCAAATCAAGGAAAGAGTAAAGACAGCTCAAGTTTGACAAAAGCACTATGCGGATAATCGACGTCGAGATCTAGAGTTTGCAGTAGGTGACAAAGTATTCTTAAAGATATAACCGGTATGAGGTCTGAAACGGTTTGGTAAGAAGGGGAAGCTATGCCCCAGGTATGTGGGACCATACGAGATATTGACCAGACGTAGTAATGTAGCATATCAATTGGCCTTACCACCGTCTATGTCAAGTGTTCATGATGTGTTCCATGTATCATTGTTGAAAAAGTATGTCAGAGACCCATCGCACATCTTGACCGTTGATCCCCCAGACTTGACTGAAGACTTAACATTTGAAGTGGTGCCTGTGATGCTCTCAAGCCGAAAGGTACAGCAACTTCGAACCAAGGATATCCATTATGTGAAGGTGCATTGGGGAAGCCAAAATGTCAAAGAAATTACTTGGGAAGAGGAGAGTGCGATGAGGAAGGAGTACCCTAACCTTTTCGACGATCAAGGTACGTTCAAATTTCGAGGCCAAAATTTCTTTTAAGGGTAGGGGAGTTGTGAAACCTACATGAAAATTTTGGGATGAAATTTCTTTTAAGGGTGGGGGAGTTGTAAGACCCGCACTCCATAAACCCGGTCTAAACCTTGGTTTCATGTTGTAACAGGTCTTTCGATCATCACCGGGCCAGACGGGACGAGCGGATGACAAACAGGTACGAAATCTGACCAAAGATGATCAAATAATCATGATTTTATGTTGATCGGTCGATGGTACCGGTCTTGGTACCGGTCGACCGGTCAGCTCTGTGCAGCTGACTACGGAGATCCAGAAATTGATCTCTGCGGGTCTCACTTTCCTGATTTCAATTCCTAAGACTTTCCTAATCCTAATAGGGTTACTAAACCCTAATTCTAGCCTATATAAACACCCTTAAACCTCTTCAAATCCTTTCCATTATCTCTCACAAACCCTAGAGAAGCGAAAGAGGTTGGAAAGGAGGAGGAGCTAGGAAGAAGAAGGAGGTGCCACCATTGCCGTTCGACGACGCTCACGTTACGCCAATCAACGGTAAGTGTTTAATCATTATTCTTACTCTGTGACTCTAGGATAGTTGTAAGGGTGGAGCAATACCATGCAAAGTAGGTATTGATCTAAAACCCTAATTAGACCTTAAACCTTAAACCTTAACTTGCCGTCAAACCCTAGATTCAAGTTCTAGGATGATATTCATCGAAACTATACTTGAATGAGTTGGAAATAACTCTAACTCAAAGCTCAGACTTAGAATGGATAGGAGAAACCCTGGAAATCCATGGAGATTGATCGACGACAGTCAAAAAACCTAAAGTATGGTCTTCCGGAGTCATACCGGTCGACCATACCGGTTGCTAGCTTTCTCACAGAGCTGCGATCGATATGTTGCGACTGGTCAGCTCTGTAAGGCTGGTTTTGGACTTTGTTGGTTTTTCGACCAATGTGAAACCCTAAGAAACTATTCTAATGAAACCCTAATAATATTGTAGGACTTTGTGATATTACGTTTGGATCTTGCAACGTGGAGCAAGCTATCAAACGAGCGTCAGGTAAGGGAATCTGACCTAAACCCTAATAATTAATGGACAGTAAATCGTTGTTAATAACCTGAATATATATGATGTGTTGTTTGTGCATATTCACATGCCATCCTTTACTTTCAGTTATTATCATTGTTCTTGCATTGATAGGATGTGATTTTTAGGCATGTGATTGTTTTCGTTGGTGTGTGGAGTGGGGTATGGGCCTGGGATCATTCCTCACACTGACACCTTTTGTAGTATTCTATTTTAACACGCTTGGTACGGGTGGGGCATCAAGGGAAGGTCGTGGTACGATGGTCTCCGATGTTGATGTTGGCCTGGCAATGGTTATGTGGCACTGTGGTCTCCGAGGTCGACGTTGGCTTGTCCACGATTCTTTAGCTTTATCTCTATGCCGTAGGGAGTTATGTTGGGATAGGATCTACCTGCGTATTGTTTTATCCTAGTGGGTTAGTTGCAGATAGGGTATCAGGGGAGGTATGGGGATACCTTAGCTCTATCTCTATGCCATAGACGGTTGTCTTTGGGATAGAGCATACATTGATGACATATAGGATTGGTTAGTTGTGTGCCCAGTTTGCAAGCCCCGGCCGCAGGGGGCTTAGGTACTTGGTATGGGTAGAGCATCAGGGGAGGTACGGGGATATCTTAGCTCTATCTCTATTCCATGATGGGTGCATGTGGGTCGATGGGGGTGTGATCCATGTTGTGCCACACACTGGTGTATAAAGGTGCGGGGAGCACCAAATCTTTCTATAGCACATTGCAAACTTAAACCAGACCACAGCATAAAATATTTGTTACTCATGCATAATATTGTGAAACTGTCTGATTGTCTTACTGAGCTAAGTTGTGAGCTCACCCTTTGTGTACACATTGTTTTTAGATGTTGATGCAGGTTTCACGGTGGACAACTATATTAATGCTCCGGCGTATGGTGATGTTGCTGCTTTGGGTGTACAGGTAGGAGAGGACGAGCTTGACGCTTCATGCTAGTGCTCTTTCTGCATGTACCTTTGATTGGATTTGGATTTATTTTCATTATTTTTGGTTGGATTAAAGAGATGTAATGATATTGTATTTTATGTTTGAATTTGAATAATTGGATTTTTATTTACATTTATCAATAGATTCTCAGTTCATTTAATTGAAAGACTTCCGCTGTATTTATTATATTCTGATTGTGGTTATGTGCAATGGTTTGTATGAGTGGACACGGTCTGTTCGAGATCCTGGTGTGAATCGTTGGTTCAATGACGGTTCACTCACACCATTCTGGTTGGTTCAGAATTGGGGTGTGACAAATATACAGGGAGCCAAACCGAAGATGGTTCGGTGATGGACTGAATATAAGATGTCCATCTCAAACTGCCTGCGTATTCCACTCCTGAAAATCAAGCCCAAAACATAGTTCGAAATAAAATTTGATTAAAATTTATGGTTATGGATTATGATTAAGCTTTATTAGATTTAATGTTCAAGTTAAAGTTTATGCTTGATAGGTGGTTGAAATTGAATCCAAATAGCCTATGTGGATCGAAGTAGATATAGATATGGATATGGATACGGATAATGGATAAGGATGACCTAAGAGAACTAAGATGTGGTAGCATACTTGGAGAATCCTTCAAGTTGCCTACGTATTCTAGAAGTCCTGGGAATCAGGTACAACATAGTTCGTTATTTGATGGATTGTGGATATGGATATGGATGATAGGTATGGAATTGGATGATGGTAGATATGGATAACCTAAAGGAACTAAGAATGTATCCTCAGAAATCTATCCCTCTAGATAGGATTTGGGTACGCCTTTGGGAATCTATCCCTCTGGACAAGATCTGTGTATGCTTTCAGGAATCTATCCCTCTAGACAAAGATCTGAGTACATTTTTTGGAGAAAATATGTCTTCAAGAATCTATCCCTTTGGACAGGATCTGGGTATGCCTTCGAGAATCTGTCCCTCTAGACAAAGGTCTGAGTACATCTTTGGGAATCTATCTATCTGGATAAGATCTAAATATGTCTTTGGGAATCTATCCCTTTAGACAGGGGCTGAGTATGCCTACAAGAATCTATCCCTCTAGACAAAGTCTGAGTACATCTTCGATAATCTATCCCTCCAGACAAAAGTCTGAGTATGTCTTTGGGAATCTATCCCTCTAGACAAAGGGGTGTGGAACCGTATCTAGGAAGTCCCAGACTACCTACGTATCTTAGGGTTTGCCCCAAGAATCAGGATCTACGTAATTAGAAAATCTAGATGTTTATTGGGCGACCCGTTTTGGTCAGAATATGAGTGGTCTTGCAGAACCAAGAGATGAACCTAAAAGATCTATGATTGGATTCACATTACACCTATTTAGATCTCTGTACCCTAGGGAAAATGAACTGAGGGGTAAGGATCGTCCAAAAACTACCTTAATAACTTATAACCCAAATTTTGGAATTATTGGACTAGGCTTTATGTTTCTTGATTAAGACTTATCTCTTTTCCACTTTTATCCTTCCATGAATGTGGGTGCCTACATGCATGCCCATACTTAGAAGTGTCTTCTAGCAGTGTATATGCATGGCAGTTCGACTAGGATGTAGCAGAAAGTAAGTTCTTGCCAAAATATAAAATCATTCAAATATGGCATATGGCATTCTAAGCATGGCAGTGCAATTTTCCAAACATGACAGCGGGAATCATGTGAGCATTCAAAATGGCAGTATAAGCATGTGAACATCTTCGAAACAAGTACGTGAGTGTATGAGTTGCAAATTGGATGATGATGATGATCAAACGGTGGTGACGATGATGATCAGATGATGTATATGATGATCGGTTGGTAGGGATTGCATGGTGATAAGATCGGATGGTGGGGCTTGCATGGTGGTAAGATTGGATGGTGGCGATGATGGGATCAAATTTAATTGAATATATTCAAGATCAATGGTCCAAATTTATTCACAATTATCCAAAAATTCAATGGGGTCAAATTTAATTAAAATATCATACCTACATAATAATACAATGTGCATGTAATATATACAAAGGTATCTAAAGTATACAATATGATACAAAAAAATCAGAAATTAAAATAAATGTAATCATGATACACAATATGATAAAAAAAATAACATGATATAATGTGATACATAAAAAAATCAAATAAAATGTTATAACATAAGACACATGCACTAGTAACCGAGGAAAGAAACCTCACTTATTAGCTGGGTATTCCCGCCGGCAGGTTGTCGATTATTGTCGTAGGATGTTACAAGAGTCGTTGGGTTGCCAATGACGGTCCAGGGCTGGTTCCAGCTCCTTCCTTTTCTTCCTCTTCTTCTTCAGCTCTCTCTCTCTCCCCAACTCTCACTTTTTATATCTCTCTCTACCTCAGCTCTCTCTTCTCATTTCTCCCTGATCTCACTCTTTCTCTTTCTTTCTGGATTTCAAGGGTTAGGGGTTGAGAAGTGGAAAGCTAATGTGATATTATCGCATGTAAAAAATGGGTGCAGTGAGATGTTTTGGTGGTGAGAGATGGTTTAGACTGTCGTGGAGTGGTGCAGGCTACCGTGAGAGGGCGAGGTCGAATGGAGTCTCTCAAAATATAGGTGGGGGTGAAGTGATGGTATGTGGTGTTTGCAGTAGATGTGGAGTTGCAGTTTTCTTCTCTGTTGTAGGTTAGAGGAGTGATGAGGTGCCTCAGTGAAGGTGATGGGTTCTTGCGGTGGTGAGTGCAGGTTGTGTGGGTGGTGCTTGTGAGTAGGTTAAAAGAGATGGGAGGAGATGCAGGTCGGGTTTTCCTCCTTTTGTAACTGATTCAGTGGATGGTTTTTATAGGCCCAGGAAGGGTATTGAGGTGGGGTGATGGCAATATGTCGATCATAGAAGGTGGGATGTTGGGCTCGATGTATTCGGCCATGGCTGGTTAAGACTGTAGTAAGGCTGTGCAACAGTTGGTTCGACGGACAGCAGGGTGATGGAAAGTAGAGCAGGTGAGATGGCAGCCAGGTTTGTGCAGTGTTTTGGGGTTGGGCTCAAGATACATGGCTGGGAGTTATTGGTTGCAGCAGGGATGGGCAACAGTGAGGTGTCGATTAGAGGAGCAGCTGGGCAGTAGGGGTGAGGTGTAGTTTGATGATTTGGGGATGGGCATTTGATCAGGTGGTCATTGGTCAGCAGAGGATTTTCAAGTCAGTGGAGGGATTTCGGGAGATAGGTGGGATCAGGTGAGAGAGAAGCGGTTGGGCAGGTTTGATCAAACAGGTGAGGTGATGGTGCTCTTGCGGCTGGGGTTGCTTGAGGTGTCGATGGGAGAAGTTTAGTGGGTGGCTGCACAGCTGGGGTTGGTGGTGAATTGGGCTCAAGATAACAAGTGGTTTTGGTGGGCTCAAGAGGATAGGTGGCATGGTGGTGGATAGGTAGGTGGCGGTGAGCTGCTCAAATGGAGAGGGAGTTGGGCTTAATGTGTAAGTATTGGCTCAAGGAGAGAGGGAGGGCATAGGTGGTGGTATGGCAACTAATGGTGAGTGGATGTGGCTCAAGGAGGTAGGTGCAATGGGATTGGGCCCAAAGAGATGGAGGTGGCAGCCCTCTAACTCTCTCTCTCTCTTTCCGTTCTCTCTTCGAGTTCTCTCTCTCTTCTTCTTGACCAAATATATATATATATATATATCATATAAACGTATATACACATATACACATATATATCATATAAACATATATGTATAATAAAAATACAAAAATACATGCACATGGGTTGAGTTGATTCTGTCTGGACTGGTCTGGGCTGGGTTAGACTGAATTGGCTTGAGCTGAGTTTGAACTGGTTTGGACTGAATTGGGTTTGAATTGGGTCTGGTTGAGTTAGGTTTGACTGGCTTTTCTCTCTCTTTTATGGGTCATTTCAGCTTGGACCTCTGCATGGAATATTTTGACGGCCTCTATCCCGAATTTTCCATATCCACTTTGAAGAGTACTCAATATATAACACATTGGCACTTGAATCACCTTATTTGGATGTCGGATGACCAAATTATAAATTTTTAAAGTTTAAACAGTTCAACTTACAATAATTCTGCTGGCAACTCTGCATGGGACCCGTTGGTGGCCTCTACCTAGAATTTTCTACGTCTACTTTGAAGAGGACGGACAATGGAGCACACTAGCGCGTAAATCACTGGATTTGGACATCGGATGATCAAGATATGGCCGAATGAAGTCCTATTGATTCAATTCAGGATAATTCGCCCACTAAATCCTTAATTTCTAATAATTTGTAGAAAAACCCCCTAAATTTTTAATACACTTTTCATCCGGCTAAAGTTGCGATGTCTTCTTCCTTTGATATCAGAATTGAGCGATTATAGCTTCATTTTGAAGGTATTTCCAAGACCTACGCATCTATATAGATTACAACCCATGACCTTGCTGTGGGAGCCTACCAAAATCAGAATCGAAGTCACCAGTTAACGTCCAAACCTTGAATTGACCATCAACCCTTTCCAAATGCATTCATCGAAACTCTTGCACACTAGGGGCACTTTGGCTCAGCTCAGAACACCATAGAGAGCACACAGGGACTGATCAATTGTTAGTTTAAGAGAGTTACACTCGCCTCCCCCGTACTTTCTACATTTCCATTCACCTCCCCTCTCTTGCTATCTATACACCAGTAAAGCCCTGTCTGGCTGGGGATGGCAAAAATGGGGTGCTTGCAAGTTAATTGCTTCTTGGAGCTCCATTATATGAGATTCAGTCCAAGGTAGACACAACAACTACTACTAGTGGACCGTCGATCATTTTGAATACCCATCCCAATTGGCATTAGTATAAGTGCTTAGGTGATGGTCCCTGACATGTTGTGGGAGGAGCCATAGGAGATAGTGTCATTGGGATATCGGAGGATACGATTGATGGCGGACCAGTTGTCACACCCCAATTATGAACCAACCAGAATGGTGAGAGTGAACCGTCATTGAACCAACGGTTCACACCAGGATCTCAAATAGACCATGTCCACTCATACAAACCATTGCACGTAACCACAATCAGAATATAATAAATACAGCGGAAGTCTTTAAATAAGAATGAACTGAGTATCTATTGATAAATTTTAATAACATAATCAATTATTCGAAATTCTCAAACATAAATAAATATCCTTACATCTTTTTAATCCAACTGAAAATAACTGAAATAAATAAATAAAATCAAAGGTACACGCAGAAAGGGCACTCGCATGAAGCGTCATGCTCGTCCTCTCCTTCATGTACAACCAGAGCAGCCACGCCACCATACGCCGGAGCGTTCTATAATCGTCCACCGTGTAACCTGCATCAACATCTAAAAACAATGTATATACAAAGGGTGAGCTCACAACTTAGCTCAGTAAGACAATCAGACAGTTTCACAATATTATGCATGAGTAATAATCATTTTATGTTGTGGTCTGATTTAAGTTTGCAATGTGCTATAGAAAGGTTCGGAGGCCGCCTCACCTCTATACACTAGTGTGTGGCATCGCATAGTAGATCACACCAATACCGACCCACATGCACCCACCATGGAATAGAGATAGAACTAAGGTATACCCGCACCTCCCCTGATACTCCACCCATACCAGTACCTAAGCCCCTACTGGCCAGGGCTTGCAAACTAGGCTCGCAACTAACCAATCCTATATGTCATCAATGTAGGCTCTATCCCAGTACAGTCGTCTACGGCATAGAGATAGAGCTAGAGCGTGCAGGCCGGCTGGAGACCACAATGCCTCACCTCCCCCTGATACCATACCCGCAACAAGCATACTAGAATAGAACAATACGCAGGTAGACCCTATCCCAACATAACTCCCTACGACATAGAGATAGAGCTAAAGCATTGTGGCCAGGCCAGCGTCAACATCGGAGACCACAGTGCCACATCATCATGGTCAGGTCAACGTCAACATCGGAGACCACCGTGCCACGACCTTCCCCTGATACCTCACCCGTACCAAGCATGTTAAAATAGAATACTACAAAAGATGCCAGAGTGAGGAATGATCCCAGGCCCCATGCCCTTCCCATTCCACACTCCAACGAAAACAACCACATGCCTAACAATCACATCATATCATATGGAATATGCATGAACAATAATAATAACTGAAAGTAAAGGATGACATGTGAATATGCACAAACATCACATCATATATATTCAGGGTTATTAACAACATTTTATTGTCCATTAATTATTAGGGTTAAGGTCAGATTCCCTTACCTGACGCTCGTTTGATTGCTTGCTCCACGATACAAGACCCAAACAGAATATCACAAAGTCCTACAATATTATTAGGGTTTCGTTAGAATAGTTTCTTAGGATTTCACGTTGGTCGAAAAACCAACAAAGTCCAAAACCAGCCTTTCAGAGCTGACCGGTCACAACATACCGGTCATAGCTCTGTGAGAAAACTGGCGACTGGTATGGTCAATCGGTATGTCTCCGGAAGACCGTACTTTGGGTTTTTTGACTGTCGTCGATCATTCTCCATGGTTTCCAGGGTTTCTCCTATCCATTCTAAGTCTGAGCTTTGAGTTAGAGTTATCTCCAACTCATTCAAGTCTAGTTTCGATGAATATCATCCTAGAACTCGAATTTAGGGTTTGACAGAAATTTAGGGTTTAATGGCCAATTAGGGTTTTAGATCATACCTGCTTTGCATGGTATTGATCCACCCATACAACTATCCTAGAGTCATAGAGTAAGAAAAATGATTCAAACACTTACCATTGACTGGCGTAAGGTGAGCGTCGTCGAACGGCAAGGGCGGCACTTCCCTCTTCTTCCTAGCTTCTTCCCCTTCTCCAACCTCCTTCTCCTTTCTAGGGTTTGTGAGGAATAATGGAAAGGATTTGAGGAGGGTTAGAGGTGTTTATATAGGCTAGGATTAGGGTTTAGTAACCCTATTAGGATTAGGAAAGTCCAGGTATTAGGGTTTAGGAAAGTGGGACCCGTAGAGATCCAATTCCGGATCTTGGTAGTCTGCTGCGCAGACCATACCGGTCGACTGGTACCAAGACTGGTACCATCGACCGGTATGAGTAAAATCATACTTATTTTGGTCTGTTAGGTCCGATTTTGTACCTAATTGTCATTCGCTCGTCCCGTCTGGCCCGGTGATGATCAGAAGACCTGTTACGACATGAAATCAAGGTTTAGATCGGGTTCACGGAGTGCGGGTCTTACAACTCCCCCACCCTTAAAAGAAATTTCATCCCTGAAATTTACATGTTGGTCTCACAACTCCCCCACCCTTAAAAGAAATTTTGGCCTCGAAATTTGAACGTACCTTGATCGTCGAAAAGGTTAGGGTACTCCTTCCTCATCACGCTCTCCTCCTCCCTAGTAATTTCTTCGACATCTTAGCTTTTTCAATGCACTTTCACATAATGGATATCCTTGGTTCGAAGTTGTTGTACCTTTCGGCTTGAGAGTATCACAGGCACCACTTCAAATGTTAAGTCTTCAGTCAAGTCTGGGGGTCTACTGTCATGATGTGCGATGGATCCCTGACATACTTCTTCAATAATGATACATGGAACACATCATGAACGCTTGACATAGATGGTGGTAGAGCCAATTGATATGCTACATTACCACATTTGGTCAATATCTCGTATAGTCCCACATACCTGGGGCATAGCTTTCCCTTCTTACCAAACCTTTTCAGACCTCGCACCGGTGATATCTTCAAGAATACCTTGTCACCCACTGCAAATTCCAGATCTCGACGTCAGTTATCCGCATAGTGCTTCTGTCGAACTTGAGCTATCTTCACTCTCTCCTGATCTGATCAATCACTCGACAAGTTTCTTCAACAAACTTCGGTCCTACAATTCTTCTTTCTCCCACCTCATTCCATAACAGAGGTGTTTGGCACTTCTTCCCATAGAGTGCTTCATATGGAGCCATCTGAATTGTAGCTTGATAACTATTGTTATAAGCAAACTCAATAAGTGATAGCTTCTCATCCCAAGCTCCCTTGAAGTCTAATGCACAAGCGCGGAGCATATCTTCTAAAATTTGAATAGTCCTTTCTGATTGCCCGTCTGTCTGAGGGTGGAATGTTGTACTAAACTTCAACTTGGTTCCCATAGCTTTCTGTAATCCTCCCCAGAACTTTGATGTAAAACGAGGGTCTCTGTCAGATACTATACTTTCTGGAACGCCATGAAGTCTGACTATATTATCAACATATAACTTGGCCAGCTTGTCCATGGTATACTGAGGTCTGACCGCAATAAATCGAGCTGTCTTGGTGAGTCGATCGACTATAACCCAAACTGCGTCCACTGACCTTGGTGTCAAAGGTAGGCCAGTGACGAAATCCATAGTAATACAATCCCACTTCCATGCAGGCTCCGATAGTGGTTGTAGCAAACCTGTGGGTCTCCGCCTTTCAGCTTTTACTTGCTGGCAATTCAGACATTGGAACACGAAACGAGCTATATCTGCCTTCATACCCCTCCACCAATATAGTCTTCTTAAATCATGATACATTTTGGTACTTCCTGGATGTACCGAATATGGAGTGTACAATCCCACTTCCATGCAGGCTGATAGTGGTTGTAGCAAACCTGTGGGTCTCTGCCTTTCAGCTTTGACTTGCTGGCAATTCAGACATTGGAACACGAAACGAGCTATATCTGCTTTCATACCCCTCCACCAATACAGTCTTCTTAAATCATGGTACATTTTGGTACTTCCTGGATGTACCAAATATGGAGTGTAATGAGCTTCAGTCATAACTCGATCTCTGATATTGCAGCCTTCACTCTCAGGTATACATAACCGTCCATGATACCTGAGTACCTTGTATGAATCAAAGGTAAAGTCAGGATTGCTCGTACCCTTCTCTAGGTCTTCTTGCACTGTCTTGAGATGTGGATCCTGTAGGATTGCTACCTTGACTTCATCAACTAGATCCGGTGAGATCTTCAAAGCTGTAACATCATGGTGAACTTATGAATTAAGCCTTGTTTGACTGGATCTTCTGCAGTCTCTATTATATGCTCTTCATCATTTTTCATTGAACCTGAGGCTGCAGCACACAATGCAGCATTTGTACTTGGCCCGGCCTCAGGTTCCGATGCCCACTTTCTTCTTAAGGCGTCAGCCACAACATTTGCTTTACCCGGATGGTACTAGATGTCACAGTCATAATCTTTTAATAACTCCAGCCATCTCCTCTGTCTCATATTTATATCCTTCTAAGTGAAAAGATAAGTTAAGCTCTTGTGATCTGACTTAATTTGAAACTTTTCACCGTACAAGTAGTGTCTCCAAGTCTTGATTGCAAGTATAACCGCTGCTAACTCCAAATCATGCATAGGATTGTTCTTCTCATGCTCTTTTAACTGTCTTGATGCATAAGCAATTACCTGTTCTCCTTGCATCAATACACACCCAAGACCCAACCCTGAAGCATCCGAATATAAGGTAAACGGTACGCTTGGTTCTAGGATGGTCAAGATAGGTGCAGAGACTAGTCTTGACTTCAAAGTCTGAAAGCACTTCTCGCACTCATCTGTCTATATGAATTTCTCTCCCTTCTTGGTTAGTTTGGTGAGAGGAACAGCGATCCTGGAGTAATCCTCCACGAATCTTCTATAATAACCAGCCAACCCAAGGAAACTATGAATCTCCGTAACAGATTTTGGTGCTTCCCATCCTACTATAGCAGCTATCTTACTTGGATCTACCTTGATACCGTCTTCAGATACTACGTGGCCCAAAAAAGCCACCTCCTTCAGCCAAAACTCACACTTCTTGAACTTGGCATAAAGCTTCTCCCTTCTCAGCCGTTGTAGGGCTGCTCTCAAATGTGTTGTATGAGCCTCCCTGTCCTTTGAGTAAACCAATATATCATCGATGAATACGATGACCGAAGTGTCCAACATGTCATGAAACACTCGGTTCATCCGTTCCATGAACGATGCTGGGGCATTGATCAACAAGAACGACATAACTAGAAACTCATAATGCCCATACCTTGTCCTGAAAGCAGTCTTTGGAATATCTTCGGCCTTGATCTTCAGTTGGTGATACCCTGATCTGAGATCAATCTTCGAGAAAACCTTTGCACCCTGTAACTGATCGAACAGATCATCGATTCTAGGCAAAGGATACCAATTCTTGATCGTTAATTTGTTCCGCTCACGATAGTCGATACACAGTCGTACACTTCTGTCTTTCTTCTTGACAAATAATACAGGTGCTGCCCAAGGCGATATGCTAGGTCATATGAAACCCTTATCTAACAATTCTTGTAATTAGGTCTTCAACTCCTTTAACTCGGTAGGGGCCATCTTGTACGGTGCTTTAGACACCGGCGCCGAACCTGGCATAAGGTCTATTACAAATTCTGTAGCCTTGTCTGATGGTAGACCTGGGAGATCCTCTGAAAATACATCTGGGAACTCTCGTACCACATCTATATCTTCCATCTTTGGTAACTCCGCAGTGGTGTCGACTACCGATACTAGATACCCCACTAGACCCTTCTCTAAGCATCTCTTAGCTTTTAGGGCGGAGAGGATCAGCTTCCGCTTCCTAGGTAACTTGGTCCCAGTGAAGCTATACTCCTTTCCCTTTTTGTCTGTAAGCACAAGCTTCCTTTTACCACATAATAGGCTAGCTGAATGATGGCCTAGCCAATCCATTCCCAAGATGACATCAAAGTTTGCCATCCCAAGTTTTACCAGATTTGCTTCTAAGTCTCGGCCCTCAATACATACTGTACACGGCCCATAATATTCAGTCAAAGCCACCTCGACTCCTAGCGGAGAGCAAACTATCAAGCTTGGGTTCAAGTGCTTGATCGGTAACTCCATTCGCTTCCCAAAGGAAATAGAAACAAAGGAGTGCGTGGCCCCAGAGTCAAAGAGTACTCTGGCAGGTATACCAGCTATATTTACAATTCCTAGAATTTTATTGTCCCTTAGTTTCTCAAGCTCACACACACAATGAAATAGTAAGCCAAATAGTAAGGGGTAGAATCATACCAGTGACCACATCAGGTGATGTGGCTGCCTCTTCGGTGGTGACAGCAAATACCTTTCCTTGCTGTGGAGGTTGCTTCTTATTTAGAGTGCAGTTCCTTGCAACATGTCCCAGCTGCTGACAGTTATAACATTTGATATTCGGGTTGTGTCCAGCAAACTGTGGCACAGGTGGTGCCGTATTATTCCTTGCAGGCACTGTAGCGGACTGAGCCCTGTATGGGCAAAAAGGTCTATTGTTACCGCCACCTGAAATCTCTGTAGCGGGTCTCTTTAATCCTCTGTTCTGTGCAAAGAAGCTGTCCCTCTGACTAGATTCTATCACTTTTGCAACCTGTACAGCCTCATTATAAACCTTCTTGTCCAGACCCAAGATATGCTCTCTGATGCTTCCACGCAGTCCCATGGTGAACCTACGTGTCTTGGTCTCTTCCTCTTGCATACTTACCGGTGCGAAGAAAAATAACTCTTCGTACCTCTGCTGGTAAGCATCCACAGTCGACTGAGACTGCTGCAGATTAAGGAATTCCTTCTCCATCTGATCTCTGAAGCTCTTCGAAAAATATTTATCAAAGAAGGCTACCTTGAACACTACCCAATCCACCTATGTATCGTCTCCAGATATGCCCGTGTAGAATTCCACCAAGCATTCGCATCCTCCTTTAGCATATGAGTGGCAAACAATACCTTCTCATCCTCTGTACAAGTCATCAGGCGAAAATTCTTCTCCATTTCTCCAACCCACTGTGCTAGCCACAATGGTTTCCCTGTCTTACCTGTGAATGAAGAAGGCTTCAACTTCAAGAATCTGTCCACCACCCGACTCATCGTGCTGCCCCTGTGTATTCATCCCGTACCATGGTGGTGGATACGGATAGGCTCCCTGGTAAGCAGAAGACGATGGAAACTGGTGCGGTGGTTGTACATTCTGCACTTGGCCCATCGGCCCTGGACTACCATGCATCGGCAGTGTAGTATTATTCCCCCCAGATTCAGGCGTACCTTTAGTGGGAACATAACCTGGTGGCCTGAACATCTTTAACATCTCGCTCAGGAATGCATTCTGCTGAGCTTCCATTTGATATACCAGATTGGTCACAATTATCTCAGAGTTTGTGTAAGGAGGGCTGGGCAAATTTGTTGGTGCCCTAGGAACCTGCCCTTCTTCAGATGCCGGGTTTGGCTCTTCATCATAGCCAGTTTCCATATTTTTCTCTCTTTTCACAGTTTATATAACAGGGTAACTACCCGGTTTGTGGACCATACCCTGTAGCACTTTTAACTTTAACACTCTTAATCTTAAGTAGAAGTTTTATGGTTCTTCCTAACTAGAGCATGTGCATTATTAAATTTCATATTTAATATCGTATATTATGTTCTTTCTTAATCAGTCTCAGGTATCAAACAGTGCTTATGGTGTGTTTTTATTAAGATTTTTAATTTTTCCAATATCAGTTCATCGACTTAATTAAGTGCAATATGGTTTGTTGGACAGAGCCCGAGAGCTCTGATACCAAGTTGTCACACCCTAATTCTGAACCAACCAGAATGGTGTGAGTGGACTGTCATTGAACCAATGGTTCACACCAGGATCTCAAATAGACCGTGTCCACTCATACAAATCATTGCATGTAACCACAATCAGAATATAATAAATACAGCGGAAGTCTTTAAATAAGAATGAACTGAGTATTGATAAATTTTAATAACATAATCAATTATTCGAAATTCTCAAACATAAATAAATATCTTTACATATTTTTAATCCAACTGAAAATAACTGAAATAAATAAATAAAATCAAAGGTACACGTAGAAAGGTCACTCGCATGAAGCGTCATGCTCGTCCTCTCCTGCCTGTACATCCAGAGAAGCCACGCCACCATACGCCGGAGCGTTCATATAATCGTCCACCGTGTAACCTGCATCAACATCTAAAAATAATGTATATACAAAGGGTGAGCTCACAACTTAGCTCAGTAAGACAATCAGACAGTTTCACAATATTATGCATGAGTAACAATCATTTTATGATGTGGTCTGGTTTAAGTTTGCAATGTGCAATAGAAAGGTTCGGAGGCCGCCTCACCTCTATACACGAGTGTGTGGCATCGCACAGTAGATCACACCACCACCGACCCACATGCACCCACCATGGAATAGAGATAGAGCTAAGGTATACCCGCACCTCCCCTGATACTCCACCCATATCAGTACCTAAGCCCCTATTGGCCAGGGCTTGCAAACTGGGCTCGCAACTAACCAATCCTATATGTCATCAATGTAAGCTCTATCCCAGTACAGCCGTCTACGGCATAGAGATAGAGCTAGAGCGTGCAGGCCGACTGGAGACCACAATGTCTCACCTCCCCCTGATACCCTACCCGCAACAAGCATACTAGAATAGAACAATACCCAGGTAGACTCTATCCCAACATAACTCCCTACGGCATAGAGATAGAGCTAAAGCATCGTGGCCAGGCCAGCGTCAACATCGGAGACCACAGTGCCACATCATTATGGCCAGGTCAACGTCAACATCGAAGACCACCGTACCATGACCTTCCCCTAATACCCCACCCGTACCAAGCATGTTAAAATAGAATACTACAAAAGGTGCCAGAGTGAGGAATGATCCCAGGCCCCATGCCCTTCCCATTCCACACTCCAACGAAAACAACCACATGCCTAACAATCACATCCTATCATATGGAATATGCATGAACAATAATAATAACTGAAAGTAAAGGATGACATGTGAATATGAACAAACATCACATCATATATATTCAGGGTTATTAACAACGATTTAATGTCCATTAATTATTAGGGTTTAGGTCAGATTCCCTTACCTGACACTCGTTTGATTGCTTGCTCCAGATACAAGACCCAAACAGAATATCACAAAGTCCTACAATATTGTTAAGGTTTCGTTAGAATAGTTTCTTAGGGTTTCACGTTGGTCGAAAAACCAACAAAGTCCAAAACCAGCCTTTCAGAGCTGACCGGTCACAACATACCGGTCGCAGCTCTGTTAGAAAACTGGCGACCGGTATGGTCGACCGGTATGTCTCTAGAAGATCATACTTTGGGTTTTTCGACTGCCGTCGATCATTCTCCATGGTTTCTAGGGTTTCTCCTATCCATTCTAAGTCTGAACTTTGAGTTAGAGTTATCTCCAACTCATTCAAGTCTAGTTTCGATGAATATCATCCTAGAACTCGAATCTAGGGTTTGACAGAAATTTAGGGTTTAATGGCCAATTAGGGTTTTAGATCAATACCTGCTTTGCATGATATTGATCCACCCATACAACTATCCTAGAGTCATAGAGTAAGAAGAATGATTCAAACACTTACCGTTGATTGGCGTAAGGTGAGCGTCGTCGAACGGCAAGGGTGCACTTCCTTCTTCTTCCTAGCTTCTTCTCCTTCTCCAACCTCCTTCTCCTTTCTAGGGTTTGTGAGGAATAATGGAAAGAATTTGAGGAGGGTTAGATGTGTTTATATAGGCTAGGATTAGGGTTTAGTAACCCTATTAGGATTAGGAAGGTCTAGGTATTAGGGTTTAGGAAAGTGGGACCTGCAGAGATCCAATTTCGGATCTTGGTAGTCTGCTGCGCAGACCATACCGGTCGACCGGTACCAAGACCGGTACCATCGATCGGTATGAGTAAAATCATACTTATTTTGGTCTGTTAGGTCCGATTTTGTACCTGATTGTCATCCGCTCGTCCCGTTGGCCCGGTGATGATCGGAAGACTTGTTACGACATGAAATCAAGGTTTAGATCGGGTTCACGGAGTGCGGGTCTTACAACTCCCCCACCCTTAAAAGAAATTTCGTCCCCGAAATTTGCATGTAGGTCTCACACCAGTGCTTATATGTAGGGCCATGCATAAGTTGACAGACACGATTCACCAAGTAGGCTATATCCAGTCATGTTAACGTGAGATAATGCAAGGAACCCACAGTGCTTCGATACAAGGTGATATCAGCAAAAATTTCCTATTAATGTTTGGAAAGAGTGGTGACGGCACTTGTGGTAGGCATAGGTTTGGCATTTACCATTTTTACCTTATGCAAGAGATCAAGGACATATTTCCATTGAGTGAGATACATACCTTGTAGGCTGCGAAAGGCTTATACTTCGATGAAATAATGGAGGTTACCAAGATCCTTGATGGAAAACTCATGGCCAAGTGAGGTGATGACATATTGCATGGCATCTGGTTGAGTCCCTGTAACTATAATATCGCCAACATACACCAATGGATACAATAATTGGCCTTTGTCTTTGCAACAATGAGGGAGGTATTGGACTGAGGAGTTGTGAATCCAATGGATTTGATCGCCATTACACACTGTGTTGGTGAACCACCTATATCCTGTGTTGTAGACTGTCTTTATTTTTCTATATATTTTGGAGTGTGTGGAATGGCTTGTAGGATGGGTGTGCAAATCTAGTAAACCTAGCCACTGAGTGGTAGCGAGGTAGATTTGCATGCGCTTATGTGTGTGTGAAAAGTTAGGTCTCCATCAGCTCTGGGCAGCAGTAAATAATAAAGGAGAATTTTCATACACTGATTCTCCCCCCCGCCCCTCTCAATGTCATATCAAGTTCATCAGTTGAAGGGTCAAAAAGCACAACTTCGACTTCTAATAAGACACAAGAGCACCGTCCGAAGCCATATTCTCATCAGGAATTGATTGTTCTCTGTTTCCCCTCTCTTTCTCTAAAATATTCCTTTTTCTCAATTTTAAATTTATTTATTCATTATATAGTGTTGTATGAAATTTCCAAGATCACATGACTTGGTACTTTGCAATTGAAACTGAAAGTGGAAACTACAGTATTTGACCTTGCTACATCGTAGTAAGAAGTCTGAAAGAGAAAGCTATTGCACTTCTTTTCTGCCTTCAATGTTAAGCTCAGATTGTTCTCTATTTGTTTTAAGCGAAAAGCTATTATAGAAGACACCAAGAAATGAATAGAAAACAAAAAATGATTCAAACAAAAATCAACACAAAGATTTAACGTGGTTCATAAATTAATATGATGTACTGCTTCCACAGGAGTGAATGATGATTCACTATGTCAAAATGAGGTTATAATGGAGACCTTTCAAGAACAAGCTCTCTCCCAGTCCAAGCTCAAACAATCCCCTTTCGTTCTTCGTTTTTGTGGTTAGGGTTACAAGGCAAGAAAAAGAACATTATATATGAGTTCCTTTAAGTTGGGCCAATCGATCGGGTTGGGTCAAACCGTTTCACAAGGCCTTCGCCCTCAAACCCCCAAACGAGTATTATTAGCCCAAGCACTTCACTGCTATCACTTACCAATTAGAAAAATTCCCATTCGGGTCGCCACCAAAATTATCAGAGTAGGTGAATATTCAAAGTGGGTCATGAATCTAAAACTGCTGAAGAAATTAAGACACCCATAACAAAAGCTTTAAGAAAGGGATGGATGTCGAATTGTATTTTTTTTTTGGGTAAATTGGATGTCGAATCGTTACTGATGGGTTTTGTGGATTTTGCAAAGCATGACTAATTAAATTCCTCCAAAACAGAAGGAATTCTTACAAATGGGTCTTGTGGATTCTCCCTCCATGTTTGTTGCGATCTAGTAGCGAGGAAGAACTCTATTTACCGATTTGCAGTTGTGAACTTCATGAAAATTTTGACCAAGACTTTTTTCATCACTGAAGCTTGCAGTTCATTGTTTTTTTTTTTTTTTTTTTTTTTTTTTGGCTAAAAATCCAAATATATTATGGAAAATGGAAAAGAAATACAACTCACCTTGATAGAGTGTTAAAATCCCCACCTTCGGCAATGCCATCAGCCGGGGCCACCCTGGGTGGAACCAAAGCTATTGAAATCTGTACCTAGGACAATGCGATGCATCCCATACAACCTCCCTATCAATTATACGTGGACAAGACATCCAACACTGAGAATTTCTTTCCCGAGCTGTAGTTTTAGCAAGAATATCTGCAGCAGTGTTCAGTTCTTTGCAGTAATGGGAAAATCGGACTTGGCAACCTTCCTTCCAATAGAGACTCCGTAGTTAACCATTCTTGCATTAACACCCAAGAAGCTTAGCCTTACCAATAACACTCACCACTGAAGCAGAATCCGACTATACCCATATACGCCTATAACCCAGCCGGTAAGCTTCCTTCAAACCAATCATAATAGCCTTGAGCTCTGCAATGTAGTTCGTTGTTATACCAATCATCTCTGAAAAAGCATAGGCCACTTGACTAGAAGAAATATGAATAACACCACCAACACCCGAAATGCCAAGGTTACCCAGGCTACAATCATCCGTATTAATTTTACACCATCTTACCAATGGGAATCTCCAAAATAATTCCAGAACTTGGACAGGACGATGAGACCTAGTCACCAAAGCAAAACATCGAACCAATCTCAAGTCCGACATAGACTTAATAATGCAAGGCTTGCGAACCAATAAATCCCGACAACCTTTTTTAATTCTGCCAAATTAACGAAACCATAACTTGGCCATTCCTGTGCATCGCATTATTTCTTGCCATCCATAAAAACTTAAGCGCAACAAATAACATACATGACCATATGTATGTCATATTCACCGCACCCATTTTACTTCTCCACCAATCAAGTAACTCAACACACTTATCGAAGGTAGGCATCCTCAACCCAAAACTGGCACCAACCTTAGTTCAAATCAATGAAGCAACCTCAGAAGAAATGATCAGCATCCTCGGTGACTTTTTAACAAAGTCTACACCTGAACACCAAAGACACCCTCTTCAACATGATCAGGTCATCCGTTGGCAATCGCATCACACTCCATCTCCAAGCAAAACAAGAAAGACTTGGTACCATATTTTTCTGCCAAACCATAGAAGCCCAGGCCGGCTTATGCTTATGATTACGAAGCATCTCATAAGCAGAACTCACAGAAAAATTTCCGGACCTATCCCCATCCCAAAATGATCGGTGTTGTCCACCAACAACCAATGGAATATTAGAGGCTATATCAAAACACTCTTTTAAATCCAGAGATCAAACCACAGGCCATCTCCACATCCCATTATGGATAAAACGAGACAAAGAACAGTCATTACCCTTCAAAATTCTATCATCCACACCAATGTTATGCTTGTTATGCTTGTTTGCAGTCCATTGTTATGCTTGTGGTGTTTCATTTTTTGTCTTCTTCCTTTCCCACCCATGGAAAGTGAACGACTAGAATCATGTATCATAAGATTGAAGGTTAGAAATTCTAAGGAACTATAAGTAGCTTTACGCTTGTTGGGTTTTTGGACTCCCTTCCTATGTGGATAAAGGCCCAAATCTTGGTGTGTTTTAAGCCCATTTAAGCCCATTCCTTTTTGCCTTATATTTAACCTCTTAAATAGGGTAAAAATGGATTAGGGTTAGAGTTTAGCATCACAAGAAGAAGAGAAAGAGAGCAGCAGTTTTTTTTGGGCGGAGGTGATCTGTGCAGTCGTGATCAAGCCAACGATCGGGACGTCATCCGTGGTCCGATTGAGATAATTTTTGGACAACAAGTAGAGGACACATAATTCGTCAATCTGTACGGTCAGATTTTTATTGGAGTTTTCTAAGTTATTCGCTTCATATAGTAGCCTCTGTTTCTTTGGGTGAAATTTCTGCATCTCTTTGTTTCTTCAAGTAGTAATTTTATTTATTGTTGCTATTGGGGTTGTATACCCATTGGAAGAATTGGAACTAGGTTTTGTAACCTCTATTTGATAATAGTGAAGTTTCGATTTGGGCTTTCGAGTCCCGTGGGTTTTTACTCTTCGATTTGAAGAGGTTTTTCTATGTTAAATTCTTGTGTCTCATGTGTGGTTGATTTATGTTCATTGTTTGCATATATTGTTAGGGCTGAAAATATTTTTGTGGTATACTTGTTATCTTCTCATAAGTTCGATCAAGTGTGGGAGTGATTTTTCCCTAACAACGCTGGCCCTTTCCAACAGTACCTCCTAGGAGTTGTAGCAAATTCATGAGAATTCTGATAAAAATTACCATTGCTATGGTAAGAATTGTAATAGCAGTTGTTTAGGAAACCAAGTTCACATTCTTCAACACTCATTAACTGCCAAATATAGAGGATCAAGATCACGTGGATGAAGTTGAGGACAACTCATTTGGTTACACAATCCACATAAATCCTCTCCTTCAGTTACAGAAAATTCAAATTCAAACGAAAGCAATAATCTTGACAAGAATCCTCCTCATGTATATCATATCCAAATCCATATTGTAATAATCATGATACAAAAAAATAAATACAAATCTATTCCCACATTTACAAGATAAGCAGGAATATTCAAATTCTTCTTTCTTATCATGGCTTCAAGAGTCTCATCCCCTTCCACCATGACATCTCCTAGTCCACGGAGTAATGCCCAACGGGCTCCGTATTTACTTAACACTCAACTTTTAGTCTCTAACAAGACAAGGATATTAACACTAGGTTTTCCCAGCATAAAATTGAGAGGGCGCACCAACGCCAAGATTCAGGCTTAACAGCCAGTGTCCAGCACCCACTGAACACACCACGCTTAACTCGCACCCACGAGAAGCAAATAACAATTTTTTAGGCTTATAAATTTGCCTTACAATTTCCCCCCACTAGCTAGGTATTCAACAATTTGCACCTACGCTAGCATACAATAAATTGAAAGCATAAATAGATAGAGAATTGAAAATTTTCACAAACAATGCTTTCGAATGACCAACAATATCTCTGAAGCTTTACACTGCTCTTAGGTACTCTCTAACAGCCTTCAATGATGATAGAGATAGATTCACAGAGCACACTTCATCCACAGGCTTCCAATCTCTTCCACACAACCCATAATCACCATGAATGTGAAAATAAAAATTCTACTGACCTTTCATAGGGATTTAGCACTCCATTGATGCACAGAGAAGAGGTAGTTGGTGATTGATCACTCCCACATGGTACGAAATCCTAGAAAACCTTCTCTCTGCCTTCAAAATGCTCTTTTCAATTTTTCTCTATATTTTTTCGACTCCCAATGGCGCCCAATGTATAGAGCATCAAAAAATATGGAAACTGTAACTTGAACGGACTGATTTGGAGCTCGGATGAAGAAGTTATAGCAGTTTGAAGTTCGGCCAACCAAAAGATTCAAAATAGAATCATTCCTTTTATAACCGCGCGCGCCGCACCGTAGCAGCGCCGCCGATGCGCTGTCGCGATCTGATTGGTCCATCGAAGTATCTTCATTGTCGTCCCTCGGATCATCTGCAAAAAGACGGGATTGCCTAATGTCCGTCGGATCAGTCAAATCACGTCTCTGAAAATCGGCTTGAACGACAGCCTTTAGATCTGGATCTGTCCCGCCGAAGTACCCCACGTGTGTTACACTAAATCAGGAAAGTTCTTCATGCAATGTGATGCACACCTTTAAGTTGCGTGCTGCCAATCAGATCCTGCGCGATAGAATCTAACGCGATCGCTGAGATCCACTCGAGCCCGCCTTAATCAGATCCATCCAATCTGGATCTTGACGACGTGGCTCATTCTGAGCCGTCCGAACATAATTTATCTCTATTTATGATAATTTCAGCCTTCTCCTTCAACTCTTGATAATTGCAAAAAGACCCCTGAACAAATGTTTAATGGCTTTTTTAAGCGATCCGACGAAAACTACGATATCTCTCTCATCCGACGTCGGAATTGAGTGATTCAAGTTGTGTTGGAAAGATAACTCGACGCTCTACATCTTTCCACTATCGGATTACCATGAACCTGCTACGGGACCCACCAACATTTTCTCTCTCCTCTTCTCTCTCCTTATTCTCTCTCTACATCTTCTTTCTTCATGTAATGCTTCAGAATGCCGCAACATTGCCTCATCATTAGAAACTCGGACACATCATTAGAAACTGTGCCACATTATCAGTGGGGTCCACAGACACTCTCTCTCATCAAAATCAGTGTAAAATCTCATTTAACTCATTGCAAGTCATCTGAAAGATATGTAGAACACTGTAGAACACACAAGCAAAGTTGCCATATCTGTGCCACTGCACTGACACTCTCTCTCCTACACTGACATTCTCTCTCCTAATTTCTTTGACTGTATGCTCACAAACACTGTCACATCAGTCAAGTTACCAACAATGACAACATTAAGTCCAACATCAACTTGGAGCCCGAATGGCTTCCTCGCAGTCCAATTGCATGAATCACTCTCAAAAACTCCACGAACCCCTTTATACCTGTCTTTATATGTGGATTCTCCGGTTCTAGTGATTAGCTTCTCTGATTTTGATGCACCATCGATGTTGATCAGCCACCTCCACCACCTCCATTGTCCAAGCACAATGATGTCGTTGAATTTTAATTGTGGAAATCCTTCGAATAACTCCCACTCATGCCGTATCCTTTTGGTTGCGACCTCGTTGCGGGTGTTATTTAAGGATGTAAATGGATACCCAAAAATCCGGATTCGATTCGAATTCGACTCCGTTTAAGGAATCCGAATTCGAAAAAATCGAATTCGAATTCGGATAATTTTAATCAGATGCAGAGCCGAATTCGGATTTGACCTAAACGGATCGGATATAATCCGCTCCGATTAGAAAAGTTAAATACCTATTTTACCCTTAGGGTTAGGGAGGTATAAATAGAATTTCTAGAGGTTTAGGTTTTCCTCATTTCTTCTGAGAGCCAGCGCCTCTTTCACTCTTCTCTTCTCTGAGTTCTCTCTTCTCTTCTCTGAGTTCTCTCTACTCGATCGAGTCGGCGCCTCTTTCACTCTTCTCTTCTCTGAGTTCTCTCTTTTCTTCTCTGGTTCTCTCTACTCGATCGAGCCGGCGCCTCTTTCACTCTTCTCTTCTCTGAGTTCTCTCTACTTAATCAAGTCGGCACCCCTCTCAGTCTCAGACTCTCACTCTCTCTGCTTCTCTTTGGAAAAGCTGGGATTTAGACTTGGCTTAAGGACCTGAGGTTTCTGACCATCGGCCGTCGATTCTGAGCTTGCAGCAGTGGTGCTCTCTTCCAACTCTTAAGTCTCCTTTCGTCTCTCTCCGTAAGCGCTCTTCCCACTCTCAAACTGGGGTTTTAACAAATTGATTCAGTTTTAACAGATCCCCCTTTGGCAAACTCCCTCTGTAACTTCCAACAGTAAATTTTGGATATTTATGAAAATCTGTGGCAATTTTTTTTATTAGAAATGAAAAAAATGTACAAGGACATACATTTAGGATATTTAAGAAAATTTTTTACTCTGTTTTTATTTTTGGATTTGGATCGGATGTTAACCGGATAATCCGGTTAACAAGCGAATTCAAATTTGGATTTTCATTATTTTAATCCATCGGATGCGAATTTGAATTCGGATGGGGTTGTCAAATTTCGGATTCGAATTCGGATAGTATCATATCCGTACCGAATTCGATCCGTTTACATCTCTAGTGTTATTGCTATTGTCCTCTTCCTCTACTTCGTCTGGTCCAGTGGAAATGGAAATGAAGATGGAGAGAGAAATCGAAATCCCTATTGTAATTAGCGAAGATGAACTAACTCAATGAGTAAGACTTATTTTATTTATTTTTATTTTTTTAAAGTAAGAGTCAAGACTTATCTTAAATAAATAGAAATCTGACGTCGAACCAATTGATAGAACAACACGAACCAATGTAGAGTTGAGTCGTATTTGGAATACTCTCTTTAAGGTTTTTAAATACCCCTTAAAGTGCAATTTGGGTTTACATACGTTTATACCTCTAAGATGAAACAACTCTCAAATCACATAAAGTTGTACATCTAAAATGTGGTTACAAAAGAAGTAATAAATCATGTGGTTACAAAAGAAGTAATAAATCAATCTCACAAAGTTTAAAAATGGAATGAAATCAAAGAGTATTTCTATTTTGTAAATTCATGGGTCAAGAATTGATCGAAGTAGAGTACTTATAAATTTCAAGTGACTCTCCTTCACCTCTCTTCGTAGACATACCTTTTTCGATACGAAAAGAGGTATCTATTCATGAAAAATTGTCTATTCAAATGGGTATGTCATTTTGAGTCTAAGGGTGCATGTCTATATATGAATAGGTGTTTTTATATGTATAAATGTATCTTTATACATTTAGATGCCTTTACATGAATGGGTGTCCCTTTAAAGGTGAAAGGATGTCTGTACATGAAAAAGTATATCCATTCATCTATACATGAGTAGACACCATGCATGAATAAGTATATCCAATCATTCATACACGAATACACACCACAAATAGGTATTTTATACATGAATAGACACCAACCAAAAGGTATATCTCATTTAGACCACACCCACACCCACACCTGTGCCTGTACCCATGCCCAAGCCCGGTCCAGTTCGATTCGCACACGTGTGAAAAAGCACCCCAAACCCAACCGAGACATATAATTTTGTATATATAAGAGCTCAAAACACTTTCCATAATCAATATGAGATTTAAGGATTGTCACTATACTAAAATCAAGTTCAAAAATTAAAAATCTTGGTGGGAAAACGAATTTTAAACCAAAGAACTATAAAAGAAAACACTTCAAACTCACCACCAAAAAAACTGTTAGACACTCGTGTATTCTATATTATCATGGTAATTGGTATCGGATCAATCGATTCCTATCAGTTTTAGAAATGACTTATCAATTAGTTTGTATTTTTGTATTTTTGTATTTTTGTATTTTTGTATTGTATCAGCTACGTCTATTAAACATTGGTTTAGTATCTGTGTCGGATTAGTTTTGGCCACGACTAATACCGTTATTGGACACCTAAAACTAAAACCTTGCTCTGTGCAGCAAAAGGATCTGAATTTGTGTGGTATCTTAGGTTTCTGATTAATAACCTTTAACAGGCTTTTGATTCATCATTTGTTACTTTATAAGTGAGATTACAAGAAGCATACCTGCTTTAAGGGGGCATGATTCCTAATTATAGGCCATAGCAGTGCCGACTTCTGATCTCACTGGAATCCATGGCAATGAGGCGGATTAAAAAGAAAAAAACCCCACAGCAGGTTAAAGAGATGACTTTCCCCAATCTAATCCTCCAGGCCCACTGGGTTGGTATTGTTTCTCGAAAACATCTAACGAATGAAAATATTCAGATCCTTTTTCATTGTTTTTTTCTCAAATCAAGAAATATTTAAGAAATAGTGGTGTTGGGTTGGACTGGGTTTTTCAAAACCCTGACCTTAACCCTGGCTATTTAAACTTAACCCTAACCCAGCCCAACTCTATCAGGGTCAGAAAATATACAATCCTAACCCTGACCCTGGCAAGATTGGGCTTAACCCTAACCTACCCTAATTGATCCTGACAGGGCCGGGTTGGGCTGGGTTACCCTGATTAACCCTAATTTAGGGTTGAAATGACCCTGATTGGTCCATAAATATACAACAAATTATCAAATAACATATATATAACAATTATAACTTAAAGATATAACAAACAAACAAAAAAAAATAATATATATATATATATATATATATATATATATATATATATATATATATATATATATATATATATATATATATATATATAGGATCGGGCTGGGTTTGGCTCAACCCAGGAGGTCAACCCTAACCCAATCCAACCCTGCCAGGGTTGATCAAAATTTGAATCCTAACCCAACCCTATCAGGGTTTGGGCCTGGTTCAACCCTGCCAGGGTTCAGGGTGGGTTTGGGCGGGTTCGGGTTGTCAAGGTAAAACTTGCACCCCCAGGTGTTGGGCATACTCTTAGAATTTTTTTTTTTTTTGAAAGATTTGTGATATAGGTTCTGTTTGTTTTGACATAAAATTATACATATGAAATTTTTTTCCAATACTTATTTCCAAGAGATAAAATATATACTTTTTTCCAAGAGATAAAATATAGTGATTTCTAAAAGAATGGAGATAAAAAATTTATCTATATTTTATTTTTCAAAAATATCTTAACAAATAAAATATTACACGTGTAAAATTTACAATCAAAACAAGCATAACCATTGAAAAAGAGCAACCAAAGCCTCTCAAACTTTTATTGATGGAAGGAAAAACACATCAACTATTGGGGGTGTTGAAATTACTCCATAAGAAAAATAAATAAAAATAAAAATCTACAGAAATGGAACCTAGCCAATTGGGTTCCTATGCCTCTCTCTCTCTCTCTCTCCACACAATAAATCAAAACAGTACTGAATTTTAAAGTGAGTTCAAAGTGAAACAAAGTATGCTAACCATGCCTCCATGGTCTCTCTGCTAGGCTAACACATTCACTAAACCTAAAACAATCGACGATGTGATCGATTGTCATCCCCGCAGCTTGCATAAATGAATACACTATCACCGGCCCGACGAATCGAAATCCTCTTCTTATTAGATCCCTGCTAATGGTCTCTGCTTTTGGGGTCCTTAGAGGAACATTCCTTGGATATCTGTATCTGCTGATCATTGGTTTGTAGTTCATCTGCCCCCAAATATAGTTACTAAATGATCCATATTCATCAGCAATCTACAATTGGAAACAATATCAATAAGTAAACATAACAGAAAATAATTTCAATTCATATATTTCATAGTTGGGCAAATTTGCCATGTGGCAAGATGATGTGTTATAATCTTTTTAAATTGAGATTTGAAATCAAATCAAACTATTTTTATTAATTCAGAGTCCTGTAAAATGTTGGTGAATCTAAATACTAAACTTGCCTTTACTATGCATTTGGCATTGTCTACTATGCACCTCACCCTGCTTTCCACCAACATAAGTGTCTTATTAGAACTGATCTCCATTATCTCTTTCTCGCTCAGCTTCGCAACAAAATTCGGATCGAATTGAGCGAAACATTCTCTGCATCAAAAAGGAAAAAAAAAAAAAAAAAAAAAAAAAAAAGAAAGAACAAAGGCTCAAGTTATGCAACATAAAAATAGCCATATTTAATCAAAATAATGAAAAAATTTTTTGTGATGAAAGAACCTCAAGAGCTCCTTTCTTTTCAGTATATCAGTCCAATTGTAATCCATCAACATTCCGGACATCGCAAGAAGTTCAAATAATTGACTGTTACATCAAGTAAATATTGTCAAATTAAATTATATTTCATTGTGAACATCAGATAGATAAAATAGTATTAAGGGTAAAAATAAACTCACTTGTCATTGTAAACTGGAACTCCCCAAGACTCATCATGGAAGCAGACATAGACCTGATCTGTTTATACCAAAAGATGACTCTCAAATAATTTGCTATTAAATAGAAGAAGCACTGTAAAGTATGACACAGTTATTGTTAAATATCCTCATGTAAAATTTGCTATTAAGGTCCTGTTTATTCTGTTGTAAATTTTTCATGCAAATGATATTTTACTTGAAAATTTTCTCACGGTTCCATTTGTTTCCATGTAAAATGCAAGTAAAGGAAAATTTTCCTATAAAATAAGATTTTCCATTGTTTTTTTTTTAACTTAAAATGCAAAGAAAAGCATTGAAAAACTAAGAAAATTTTCATATAAAATATCATTTGCTCAGATAATTTTACAATGAAACAAATGGGGTCTATATGTAAAATTTTCCTACTTTTTCAATGTCTTTTTTTCTACATTTTACTTTAAGATAAACAGTAGAAATTCTTATTTTACAGGGTAATTTTCGTTTTCCACCTTTTTACGTGGAAACAAATGGAGCCTAAATACTTAAGCAACTTGTATTTTAGTTAGAAAAACAAAAGCTCAACAATATAAGATATTGGAGGTGTCAAAGGCCAGTTTATAACTGAGATTATGGGTTGTGTATCAGTTCTAATTAATTATTATATAAAATAGTAATTAAGGATTTAATTTATGACAGGACAGTTAAACTGCCTTAACCTCCACTATTAATAACCTTAATTAATATTGAATACCCAAGTACTAAAAGCTTGATTTGTGCATTTGTCTGGTTGGGGAGTTGGCTTGTCTCTCTTTTCATTTTAGTTTTAGTAGGTGATGTTGTAGGACCCAAATGTATAATAACCTCTTTATTGTGATCAACTAATTGAGCTTTAGGATTTACACTTGGATTTTGAATTTGTCTTTCTTCCTATAGAGTGAATGTGGTTTATACGGTCGAGTATATATACATTTTTGTGACTTTACTTATAAGTTCAAATTTTTTGGATGGAAACTTTACACGGTATCAGAGCAGGGAGGTCGAGTGTTCAAAGCCTGAGAAATGCAAAAAAATAGAATGGCTCTACATTTTCTCTACATCAACAATGAATGCAGATTGCAGAGTCTATAATTCTAGACTTTTGGTTTCCATGAATTCATAAATGAAAGAGAAAGAAAACAAAGATTTAGAAGTTTGAGCAAAGTTCTAATGCTTACCACAACTCTTTGTGATCCAATGACACCTCTTCAAGGTAACAACATTAGCATCCAAGCTATCCTGTCCAACATTAATGAGTTTGGTTTCTGCTCTTTCAGGTGGTCCAAGCCCCTGAAGAGGCACCATAATCTTTCTAACCACCTTAGGAATCTCAGTGTCACCATTAGAATCCGGGCTATCCTTTCTAACATTAGTGAGTTTGATTTCTGCTCTTTCAGGAGTTCCAAGCCCCGGAAAAGACACCAAAACCTTGCGATCCATCCGAGGAATAGTTTCGCCTATTGAATCATTAGAATTTTGTGACAAAGATAGAGAAGAGAGGGATAGAGATGAGTTGCTCCTCTGAACTGCAAGTGGGTAGACCTTCTTTAGATGTTTAGATAAGAAGCTCTGGGTTGGTTTCTCCCTCCCATTGGCACTTCTGTTCCTCTCCAGGACTGGCTTCCTTACATTTACTTTTGACATACTTGACTAACAATTGTTACAGTTGAAATGGAACAAGAAATTCAGGTGTATTGAGATTTATAGCCGTTGGGCTTTGAAAATGAGATGAGATCCAAAAGTGTGATGGTTGATTGCTGGTTGGTGGAATGTGAATTTCACTGTATTTTATTATGTTCTCCTTATTTTCCAAGCAAAATGTCCCTTGGTTTCTCACTGGGTGACTATAAGATTTTCGAAAAAAAGCTTGATCAGATATTGTAAGGGGATTATTAAATTAATAAGTAATGGGATGGACAAGACAACTTTGTGAAATTGAGGGGATCAGATGTCTTTTTTTAGTTGCAGAGTTTGTCTCAATATATGTTTGTTTCATCATCAAATATGGGTCCATTCCACTTCAAACTTGGCTCCTACTCCTAAACCCTTAGGGTTGAGGCATACCTCTTGCCTGCATAGAAAGTGAAATTTCATCCTTCAAATCAAACTTTTTCAGTTCTGGTATGCACAACAAATTACAATTTAATTGGGTCTAAAAGGCTAATCTAAGTATGCCGAATATAATAATATGGGACCCGGTTACTTTTATAACGGCGCTTTTCCCCCCCCCCGGGCCCCTTTGCTGCAAGTAGAGCCTTTTGAATTATAGAAATTGTAACTCCCAATTATGGGAGATTACTTTTAATTGCTGCAAGTAGAGTTAGCAAGTTGTAACCCCAATTACGGGACGGCAGCTCATGCTCTATGGTGTGAACAAGTCAAACATCGGAGATCATTGGATCGCATTTCAGAGGTCAAATTCGCACCTCTAAGGGGTATTTTGGGTTTTCCAAGTTTTATGCGCAAGATTTTATTTACTTTCCAAAGTTTAGTTTATTTCGAATTTTAACATATCTTTCATTCTTTTCAATCTCTTTGAAGGCGGTTTAAAACAATAAGAAAAATTTCTCTTCTCTCTGTCCTTACAAATTCGAGAGTTGTATTACTTTGTGGATTTGAGGGTCCGTTAGTGTTAAAACGAGATCTAGCCCCCATACTTTCTAACTGCGTCATTTTTGTGATAGAAAGTGGACAGATTTGGTTTTACACATCCCTCTTCTTTCCCCATCTGATGGTGTAAGCCATGGCTCTAATATATATATAGAACAGTTGAATATGATTAATCACAAAACACATTGGGGTGGGTTAAGGATGTTAATAGACCCACCAAACAAGCAAATCAAGTTGATGGAACCAAATGGATCACAGCTCCAAAATAAACAAACTGATATTAAAAAGGGCAACTAGGATTTTTATTTAATATTTCAGCTTATCTTCCAAGCTCAAGATTCTAATCAAATGGTTATCCTTCTACTGACAAGGGAAAAGAAAGATCAAATGGCTATTGCATTTGTGAGTAGGGTTTTGTTAACCGGTATCTGATCGGTCAATGTGGCCGATTGTAATGGTATTGGCCGATACCGATATTGATCTGATCACTATTAGTTATTTATTTTTTTACTTCGATACCAACATATGTCATTCATTTACTGGCTGTACTACCAATCCGGATCAATATCGGCCCCATTACTTAAGCCAGCTTGATTGTGTAGACTTGTTTAATTTCTACAATTTTATGGTTTGGTTCCAGGTTATGTACTGTGCATACGGTTCCGAATACTGAGCAAATGATAAAATTTTAGGTTTGCGTGTTTCAGTGTTCGAGGTTTTCATTACTATAGGGTTTGGGGAGGGATAGAATATAAATGCGGAACGACTGTTTCTATGATAAAGAGCATCCCAGTGCACGAGACTCTTGCTACTGTAAGACTGGAAGGATTTTGCTAGCCTGACCATCCTATCCACATTGGATTCATTGGTCTAATTTCATATTAGTCTCATATGAGATTAGTCTAAAATCCAAATTACTTGGGTTCGACAATTTGACCAAATCAACGATGATTTTATTTATTTATCCATCATTTTCGTTCCAAATTTTTTTCCATTCCCATGGATTTCGATCCCATTCTGATCCAAATAAGAAATAATTGTCACTGCCTAATTCTGACTTCTCATACACAGTGACTAGGTCACTTAGGGTTTGTTTGATAAAACTTCTACTTCTGGGTTCTATGGATTCTAGCTCCTAGGGAGTCATTTTGGAGTAGAAGCATGTTTAATAAGTCCGGTTGGATTCCAACTCCCACAGAGTGAACCGGATTCAGAATGGCTCTAGAATCCAAAATTTTGGAGTTATAAATACTTGCTCTAAACTGTTGGATTAACTCTTTGGGAAAAAGAAAAGAGTCAACTCTCACATGACTCTCACTTGACCACTACCACCACTGTCGCCACCACCCACCACCGCCACTGGCACCACCCACCACCCACCACCAACCACCATCGACCACCCACCACCAACCACCATTGACCACCCACTTCCACCATCGCCACCACCACCACCACCACTACTGCCACCACCACTACTGCCATTGCCGCCGCCGCAGCTGGCACCACCACCACCATCGCCACCTCCACTACCACCGCCACCACCCACCACCACCACCACCGCCGCCTCCGCCACCACCAGCCACCACCACTGCCACCACCCACCACCACCGCCATCACCACCACCGCCACCACCACCACCAACACCACCACTACCACCGTCGTCACCACCACAACCACTGCCACCACCATCCACCACGCACCATTGCCATTACCCACCCACCACCACCACCCACTACTACCATGACTGTTTTTCTAGACTTCGATTGGGGGGATAATGTGTTATCAAACATGTTTCCAATCCAAAGATGTTCTGGAATCTATTTTTGAATTGCGTTATCAAACAAGTTTCTACTCCAAAATAATCCTAGAGTAGCTTGGAGTAGAATCCAAATTTGAACCAGAATCCAGAATCCAGAAGTAGAAGTTTTATCAAACGGGCCCTTAAAGCTTACCCGGACACACCAAGATCTCGGTTTGCAGTGCATACATTACACACCAATCTATTCTACAACACATGAATTTACCGATTGTTAGGACCATGCGAAACGCGACTAATCAGCAAAAGACACATAGCACTGCACGGATTGATTATTCCTGTGGACATGTGTCCCCATCCTAGTCATTCAATCAGGCATGATTCAGTGCCCTCAAACAGCTACATATGTGCGGGAATTAAGCACGTTCAAGGTTAACCCATGTTTTGATGGTTAGCTCCAAGTGTCAGCCCTTTGGGAGAGGTTGAAATTGACTCTAACACATCCATGAGGGGTCCAAGGGTGGTTATCGCTAAACCGGCCCTCAGGTCTACATCAAATGGCTATAAAGCTCACCTATTCTATCACGACCCCCCAACCTCAAAAAGAGAATGCGCACATACTCTCAATCCAATATGATGGCTCCCCAAGGATCTCGGGAATCTCGGAATCCATGCAATTGTAAAGAAATGTCCCATAATCCAAGGCCACTCTATGCTTAATAAATACCCTTACCACGAAGGTAAACGGACTAAAATTTTGCATACCTAAAGTTATACTGCTGAATTCAGTACCAGTTCCCTCTCTACTTTGAACTTGGTTTGTTTTTCCAGAATTCATCTATTTATCGCTCTTAAGCTAACTTTGTCATCGGAGTGCCCCTCAAGTATCCAACCTATCTAACTCTCTTGTTTGTCTTCTTTTTGTGACAAGTATCGAAATTAAGAGTCCGACCAATTTCCAGCGCTAACAGATTTACACCCATTGCGGGGCCCTTTTGGTGGTCAATTCCCAAAAATGTTGAAATCCTTAGACAGTGGCAACTGGCAATGCATATGTAACTCCTCCTAGGCCCTCTCATTTCTTAAATCACAACTAAGAAAACAACAATTCATCGATGAAGGATCGTTAGATTTTCCATAATGAAGGCAGCTTTGTTTGTTTGATGCAGTGCGGTTCTCATGATGGAAACCATCATTATTAAGGGTGTCAAAACTGGGCCCGGCCGGGTAGCACGGACCGAGCCAACCCGATATAATCCGAACCCAGCCCAGACTGAGCCTTAATGGACAGGTTTTGGTCTGAGCTTGTAAAGCCCGACACCGTTTCAGCCCAAACCGAAACCAAATCGGACCGGTCCGTTAAGAAGATTGAATTAGCCCAAACCGATAAACCCAACCCGAACACCGATAAGGTCCGTTCGGGCCCAATTTCTTAATTTTAATGGTTTTAAATTTTAATAGATTATGTTACACTATTAGAGTTCACTTCATGATCTAAAAGATTATGTGAATCTATAGTTGAAAGATTATGTTAATTGTTATAGTTTATTAAATTCCATACATATGGAAAAAATAATGCTAATTTTATAGATAGAAATAATAAAATAGACTATATAGTTTACATATAAAAGGGGTCCGATAAGCCCGATAAGCTCGATTCGGACCGAATCAACCCAAAATCATCTCAATAAACCTAGCCCGATAACAAACCGACACCAGACCAGCCCATTAGTTATTGTGTCCAGCGCAGCCCACCCCAGCCCGAACTCTTAATGGACATATTTTGAGCTGGGCTTATAAAACCCGACACCAATTCAACTCGAACTGAAACTAGCTCAAACCGGCCTGTTAACACCCTTAATCATTATTAATAAAGAGTCGTCATTAGACTAGCTTGAGAGAGAGTGGGGGTTGCAGCAACGGTCGAATTTTCATTCCTGATTTCAATTAAAGTTTGATGGAAATTGCGGAGAGTAGGCTGAGTAGCAAGATGATGGAGAAAAGGGAGATTTTGAAGGCTTCGAATTTAGATGGATTGGAAAGGAAGGAGATGAGGAGATTCTCATGACGGTGGCAGGTAGACCGTGGTTGGGGGCAGGGGTAAAATCTGGCCCAATCAAGGTCAACCCGGCCTGGCCCTGAATCTTGACAAGGTCAGGCTGGGTTGATGCTTTGTCTGATCCTGACAGGGTCGGACTGGGCCTAGTTTGGCTTCAAGGGATTCAGGGTTGGACTGGGGTTTGTAAATACTAAATACCCAGCCGGCCGTGTTGCAGCTCTACACCAGATCATATTAGCCAAAATCGGTATGTGAGCCGGGAGAATCGGCCGATTTAGTCCGATCCAGAATTCTCGATCCACGAGTCAGACTCGGAGTTGGAACTCCAATCTCTCTGGCGTTTCCACTTCTTCAAAGTTTCAAATTGCCGGGAAACTAACGACTGACAACCACGAACGAAAACCCTAGAGCCCCTCTTATGCTTAATCAATTACGTCTATGTACATTCCTTTGTCGTCCTCGGAAAATTCAGAATCTGAGTCCTTTCACTTACCACATCTTCTTGAAGCTCTCATTTTCTAATGTAGCCACTGAGGACGACTACATCGATCTCTCTAACCCTAGGAACCCAGTTCGAGAAATTCTCAGAGGGTTCAAAGGCTTTGGAGTTAATAAATTTCTCAGCAGCGACCACTTTGGAAAGTTGATTTGATCCCTGAATGCATCAAAAGTCGATCAGATTCTCCGTACTTTGGGAAGTGATGATGCCGAATCTGCAGTTGCTTTCTTCCATTCCTTGAGAGATGACTATGGGTTTCGGCACTCTAGGATTTCTCACTTCGTTATTTTCCACGTTGTAGCAGAAAAAGGGCACCTGAAGGAATTGCGTCGGCTTATAAGGCAGATGGTGGAATCAGAAGGTACAGTTCTGCTGTTTTCTTTTGTTAATAAAGTATAACTTTCTGCTTTTAGTTTACTTGCCGTGGAATTCATTTAATTCGTCGACTCTAAACAAATTATTGCAATTCATAAATTTTAGAAAAATTTGTTTATTGGATTGATAAAACTGCTGCATTTGTAATATAATGGCAGTCATTTATAGGTTTCTTGTTATTTCCTTTAGGATCTGATTCGGCACCTTCTCTTTGTGATCTATTGTGGGATAACTTCAGAGAGTGGAATTCGACTGATCTGGTATGGGATATGTTAGCTAATGTCTATTCAACATTTGAGATGGTTTGTGATGCACTGTTCGTTATCGGTAGGATGAAGAACTTTAACTTGCAAATCTCAATTTCGACTCACAACGATTTGATGTGCAACCTGAGACACACAGATGTTATATGGGACGTATACTATGAAATTAAGGCCAGTGGGATACCTCGGAGTGAATATACTTTTAATATCCTTATAGATGCCCTGTGTAAGCAGTTGGGATTACGAGATGCAGTAGCATTCTTTCAGGAAACTGTAAGTAAAGATTTTAAACCCTGCCTCATGTCATTCAATTCCCTTATTTCAGGGTTCTCTAATATGGGTTTTGTAGATGTTGCCAAGTCATTTCTGTGTATGATGCTTAAATATGGCATACCTCCTGATGGTTACAGTTACAATACTCTTATTCATGGGCTATGTCTAGCAGGATCGGTGGAGGAAGCTATGGAGTTTTCTGAAGACATGGAGAGGCACGGTATTGATCCTGACTTGGTCAACTATAATATTCTTGTTCATGGATTTTGTTTACTTGGTAACATGATTGGGGCTCGGGACCTCATTTTGAAAATGCAACTGAAAGGGTTGAAACCAAGTGTTGTTATATACACAATACTGATCTGCAGGCATTGTGAGATAGCAGACATCAAAGAAGGTTTGAAGATGCGAGAAGAGATGATTTCTAAAGGTTTCCAGTAGAGTATTGTCACATACAGTGTAATGCTCAGCAGTCTATGTAAAAATGGCCTACTTGACGAAGCCATGGGGTTGCTTTATGAAATGGAAGCTGCTGGCTTGAAACCAGACCGTGTGACTTATTCCATTTTAATTGATGGATTTTGCAAGAAAGGGGAGATAGATGGGGCAATTAAGGTATATACAGAAATGTGCTCAAGGAGAATCATCCCAGATTCCTTTGTGTATGTTGCTATTCTATCAGGTCTATGGCAGAACGGAATAATATCAAAGGCAAGGGCATATTTTGACACCCTAACCCAGCATGACTTGGTGGCAGATATCATTTTGTATGACATAATGATTGATGGGTATGCAAAAGTGGGCAATATTGATTAGGCTGTTCTATTGTATTTTCAAATAATTGAAAATGGGATTACTCCAAGTATTGTCACTTTTAATTCCCTTATCTATGGGCTGTGCAAGAACAGAAGACTGGCAGAGACTAAATGGTTCTTATCACTTGAAATTCCAGTTTATGGACTGGTACCAAGCGTGGTGACTTACACTATCCTAATGGATGCGTATTACATAGACGGAAATCTAAGTGATGTGCTTGAACTGTGGCATAAAATGGAAGCAGAAGCGGTTGTACCTTCTGTTGTGACTTATACTGTAGTTATAAAAGTACTTTGCAAGCAAAGGAGGCTACAAGAATCTGTCCAATTACTGCTAGACATGTGTGCAAATGGTCTTACCCCAGATCAGGTTATTTTCAATACCATCATTCAAAGTTATTGCAAGGTTCGAAACATGAGTACAGCTTTTCACCTACTTGGTGAAATGCAACAGCATAATCTCGAGCCTAGTCCTGTTACATATAATCTTCTCATTAATGGCCTTTGCGCATACAAAGACCTAACATATGCTGATATGCTATTGCATTCTCTTCAAGATCCCAAAGTAATATTGACAAAAACTGCTTACACCACAATAATCAATACACATAGTGCAAAGGGCAATGCCCTTAAAGCAAAATTCTTTTCAACCAAATGTTGGAGAGGGGATTTGAAATTCTATTAAAGATTACAGTGCAGTGATTAATAGACTGCGCAAAAGGTGCTTAACAAATGAAGCAAAAGATTTCCTCTCTATGATGCTATATCATGGCATTTATCCAGATTGTGCAATATGTGGGGTGATGCTTAATGCTTTTCGCCGTGGAGGTGATCTCAGTTCAGTATTTGAACTACTTCTTCGGATGATCAAAACTGGCTTACTTACTGATTAAATTTTGTGGGGGGGGAGGGAGGCTGGTAGTTGTGAATTCTTATTGAATCGTTTCGAAGGAGAAGTTGATTGGGTTATTGGAAGTTTCATTCTGAAGGTAGGTTATAAGACACTTAGAATCTTCAGTTCTAAGTATTCTCTTAGGATGAATCTAAAGATTCCTTGGATCTAAGAATGCTCTTACTTAGGGAGCTCATTATGCAGGGCAAAAACTTGTGCAGGGGATGACAGATCTTGATGCTCCGAAGCTGTTGAAGGATAACTACAGGGTAACTCCATATCCTAAAATGATTTATTGCAGTACTTGTCGAAGTCTATCTTCTTGTTTCTATGTACAGCAGTGACTAGAAACAGCTTTCTTTGAGGACAGATGTAGTCATATGTACAAAATTCAGTCTGCTCTTTGATGAACTCAATCAACATATTCAGTGGAAACATTAGTAGCCATCTACCCAACCACTATGTTTATACAAACAGCCCATTGACTAAATACCACTCGATATGAGTCTGTCTCACATATTCTACAGGTATAAAACCAATCCTTTTACTGCTTGATTATGGCTATTTTTTTGGCTGGAGCTATACAGTTTTGGAAGACAGGAAGTTAATAGCATTTGATTATTGGCCTAGATGGTTATTCCAGCTAAAGTAAAACAGCTAAAGCCACTTTTGCATGCATGACTAAGTTGCGTAATTTCCACGACAGATGGTGGTCCTACTACACTAGCAGACATCAGCTCTACCCTTCAGGGTGCAAACTTTGTTTGTTAAGGAATTTGTGGGCTAGCCAATGACATATCCAAATCCTTCTAATTATGATGAGATATAATGACTTCTTCAACTCAAAAATAGGTTCCTCATATGATGTTTATCTAATGATCTAGGAAATCAGCTTTTGTAGGATTTGATGGTAGATACCTGTGTTATCCTCATCAAAGGTCATAATTCACCATTCCTTGAAGATGAAGCACCATGCCAGGGCAGGGCTACAAATCCTTTTTGGGATTCCTATCATACTGTGTAATCAGTACACTTCAACACTGCCAATGGTTGCTTCAATTACCTATGCCTTTGCACTCCAATATACACTGGACAGCTCGTGCAGGGAGATGATATACTGCTTCCATGTATATTTATTTTGTGATGAATACTGAGTTCTTCTGCATACATAGTACGCAGTACACCTATGTCCTATTTTATAAGATCTGTTGCTTCTGATTTTTCATACGATGTCAGAGTCTGACAGTTGTAGTGGTATCAGGGCAAGATAGGTTCTGATTATAATTTACTTATGTTGGAGCTTGACAGTACAGGAGGAGCATGGATATATTAGCTTGGTGGTAGGCATTTGAAAGCTACTTGGCTTTAAATTGGTTGGAATCACCAAAGCTGGAACAAGACTGCATTAAATTAGATTTTAAATCAGGTAAATGAATTCTACTGCTTCCTGCAATTTGCAATGATATGTGAGAGATATGTGATGATATTCTGTTCCTTCTCTCCTTTAATCTATTAACGTCCTTTTCATTGTTTTTGAAACAGACACAGTAGTAAGGGAGACTGGTCCTTGATGGATTGTCTGACCAGCATGTTAACCCAGATGAACCAACACCATAAATGCAATTGTTGGTTGTCATCAGTGAGAAGAAGCAAAATAGTGCCACCAACAGGTCTGTGTTTTTGCCAACATTTCAATTAATCCCTTGGATGGTGAAACTAAATTTAACAAAATTTTCCAAGATAAAGAACATTTAAATTTAAACAGATTTTGGATTTCAAGATTTCTGATGTATATAGTCACTACCAGTTATTTATTTATTTTTTTCTTTTTTGAATTGTTTTCTCAGTTGCTTTTGAAATCTTGTAGTATTGAAATCATTTATTGTCTGCTACTGTGAGAAATTTATTCTCATTTACGAGGTTGTGAAGCAAAAGAAATATATCAGAATTTCATAGCATTGTATTATCAAAATTCAAGAATGCATTAATTTCTAATATTGATCAATAGCATTCATACACATTTAAAAAAAAAGTAGTATTATAGAATATATGGAAATATACATCTAAAATCGTAGTAAAAGAACTAAAAATAAAATAAAATATTTGGTAATTTTTTGAGATATTCCATGAAAATTTAGTATCCTAGCTGCTCCCCCCCCAAAAAAAAAAAAAAAAAAAAAAAAAAAAAAAGAAATCACCGGTTTTAAATAAGGTTGTTTCCTTGGGGTACAAAAAAACTTTGATGAAGTGAAATATAAGGAAATTGCTTATGGTATTGCAATTTAGGGTGTCCAGCCTACATGGTAAAAGGGGCTAAGATTTGAGGACCAGTCTCTTGAAAGTTAGTATTTGAGTATTCAATTGAGATAAAAGAAAAACCCCCTATCTCTATGCTAGAGTCTGTATTGATCACATTAATTTGCAACCTTCCAACCGTGAAAGAAATGCGTCTTGGGTTTTTAGATTTAAGGCATTTTGGACTATGGAACCCACCTTTTTGAATGTTGTTTTAAGCAATTGCAAAGTGCAGGAGTTTCTAGGTTCTCCGTATGCTCTTTCCAGAAAGTTACAACGCCTCAGTGTTGTTCTGAAGCTTTGGAATCAATGTGAAGTAGGGCACTTACTGAGGGATGTTACTGAGAAGAATAAAGGAATGTATAATCCACATGGAGTCAAATCAGGACGTTATTCTAGACTTTGTGTCAACAACGAATCAACAACCAATGAAGTATGGTCCGAACCTATCGCTGGGCGACAGCCACTTCATGTCATTCTCCATTGGATCTGAGATCCATTAAGCAACAAGATTCTACCCCTATCCTTTTCCTGCCACGTGGGAGTGAATTGAAGTACCTGAAAAAACATAGCCAATTGTCATGACCATTGGATAAAGTGATAATGGAATCCCAGACTCTTAATGTTAGCAAGCCATTGACACGTTTATGAGATGTAGAACATCAATGTAAAACCTAATGTTTTTCCGAATAACTTACCATAAAAATCTATAATCAGGTATTTTATTTTAGGCTCCTCGTCACTATAGCCAGTGAAATAATTCGCTTCACTATGACATTTTTACCTCCACTTTTTGGTTTATATTGTTAGGGGGAAAATATACCTCCAATAATAAATTGTCATGGGGCACCTATTTGGCTGAGGCCGAGTGGACAGGCCTTTGACTCACTCGGCCATGCCTTTGGTGTGCTCGACCACACATTCAGCGTGTTTTGAATATACGTCTGGACGACTATGATGATAGCTGAGCCTCCAAGAATTCTATCCTTATATGGCATGTCAAGAGTCATCCCCCACAGGTTACAGTAGAAGAAATCCCTAATCCTTTCCAACCACGTATACAAGGATGTATAAGATGCCTTCACGTCTCTCAAGATTGATCCCACGACTACAAAACTCCATTTCCACGCGGGATATGGCTCATACTCGACACCGACTTACTCGGAGGAGGATTCATCCGTGGGATGGCACCTATCATCCCAAACTAGTTGGACTCGGTCATCCGCGTCACAGGCTCTCATTCCGACTAAGACTCTTAAGACTTCGGGACAACTCCGTCCTATAGACTTAGTGTTGGATCTAGGTTCTAACACTTCATGCCTTGCCTTATAAATATAAGCAGTCCTCAAAATGTAAAGACTACTTAACTGATCTCTCTTTTACGTACGGATTCTGTCTACGGCCCCCTAATAACACACACACACACACACACACACACACACACACACACACACACACACACACACACACATATATATATATATATGGGGTGTTGACAATTGTACGCTTACGTGGAGTACCATCTATTATTGTGTCAGATAGAAATCTTCGGTTCACTTCTAAGTTCTGAGAAGAATTACATAATGCAATGGGAATAAAACTGAAGTTTAGTACGATGTTTTATCTTTAAACAGACGGACAGTCAGAGAGGTGAATTCAAATATCTAAGGACATGCTTGGACCTTGTGCCATAGACTTCAAGGGTGCTTGGATTGAAAACTTATCCCTAATGGAATTCGCCTATAATAACAGTTATCAGACAGCCATTGGCATGTCCACTTATGAGGCCCTCTATGGTAAGAAATGTCGTACACCTACACTTGATGAGGTCGGTGAGAGAAGGATAGTGGGGCCAGACATCGTTCAAGAGACATGTCAAGTGGTAGATCTGATAAGAGATAGGATCAAGGTAGCTCAATCTTGTCAGAAAAGCTACTAAGATGTAAAATGGAAGATCTAGAGTTTTCTGTAGGGGACAAGGTGTTTTTCAAAATATCTCCAATACGAGACATCAAGAGGTTTGGGAAGAAAGGGAAATTGAGTCCAAGATATGTTGAACCTTATGAGATACTTGAGAGGTTTAGGGGAATTGCTTATTAATTGACATTGTCACCATCCCTTTCTAGTGTTCACAACGTGTTTCATATTTTCATGCTGAAGAAATACGTCATGGATCCATCCTATGTCCTAAGTGCAGATCCTCTTTAGCTTAATGAGGACTTGACTTATGAAGTAGAACCAATAGAGAAAACGGACAGGAAGTCACAACACCTTCGGAACTGTACCATTTTACTATGTGAAGGTGATATGGAAGAATGCAGTAGAGGAAGAATCTTGGGAGGAAGAGGAGACCATGCGAAGGAAATATCCTCATTTGTTCGACAACTCAGGTATATGATTTCAGGGACAAAACTCTTTTAAGGGGAGGGGGAGTTGTAAGACCTGCATCCCGAAACCTCGAACTAATTTGGATTTGACTTGTGGCAGGTCTTTCAACAGTTGATGTGAAGGGCACAAGCCTGGAATAGACGACATCACTTAATTAATGGTAACTGTGTGTTGCCTTGAGCATTACAGTTATCACGTACGAAAGCCTCACTTAACTTGACCAGTAGAGTCTGTCCGAACTCACACAGTTTTTGTTAAACAAGGGCATAAATCATGCAATGCTCGCTAATGCAAGTGGGTCAATTGGACCATTGTTAGGATCGATAGTGAGAATGAGCACCCTAGCAAATTAACATAAGTAATACATAACGGATATGTTGTAAGTGGTCAATTAAGCAAAGGCAAGGAGTCTCTAAATTATCCTGGTCGGCTTCTTATAAATTGGGGGTCAGCAGCCCAAATTTAATCAACCGACACCCCAATGAATGAGCAGGGATGGTGTTATGGGATTATGACTTTACCTAGGGATGGTAGGAGACTTCAGGTAACTAAATGGATTGTAAAGCCCCTACCCCCCTATTTTAGTGGTGATGGCAGAGAAAAAGCCAAGGATCTCAGTTATATAATGGAAACGATAGTAAAGTGAATATGTGCAAATGAGATGACAAGAATTATATTGGGTGATCTAGCCAAAATTTAATGACACACCAAAGGGGGATTATTTCTACCCAAGACAAGTGGATGGTGTTACTACCACTGGCCAACTCCAAGCAAACCCCAGTGGGCTCATCCCTCACATGTGTGCACCTAAGGCTGTGTTTGGTATCATTTTTGTTTTTGATTTTTGTTTAAATTTTTGGTTTTGTAAGTGTTTGGTATAATTTTTGAGTACTATTTATGAAAAAAATAAAAAATAAAAATAAGTCCAAATTCAAAAAGAGGTCTCAACCTCTTTTTGATTTTTGGCCAAAAATCATTTTTGAGGATGTTTTGCGCAACTTTAAGTTGCACATGGGCTATTTGTCTCCAACGACTCTAAAAATGGGGGTAAAAATGTAAAATCGTTTTATAACCTCACATCTTCCCTCCTCTTCTTCCTTATGCACTTCTGCTAAAACAAAAACTTAGGTCCAATGTATCTAATGTCCTCCCTGGTCCAACTACGAGGTTCTGGAGTAGTCGTCGGCTCGGAATCGGTCTCCATTTGCCAGGCGAACGTTCTTCCAGTCGCTCTTGGCCTTTGAGATACCGGTGCTTGAGTTTGTTTGGAAATTTCTTCCTCAGCAGAAGATGGATCCTTAGGTTTACAGGGTAAAATACTGCCCTTATATGCGCCGGTGTTCGCAGCCTGTTAATAGATTCCCAACTTATTTCAGTCTATCTATTTATCAATCTCTGTCTATTCTCTCTCTACCTCGAACTGATTAAAGAGAGATTAAATGCAATTCATTTAGAGAATTGGGTTTTCGTCAATGTGATTATTGATTTTGTAGAGGTATTCTGGTTCACAATTCTTCTGTTTTGATAGAATTTGGAAAAAACAAATAAGGATGAGCTTGATGGGTAATGGTTCGTGAAGGGAACTATTATCATAGCATAAAAAAAAAGAAAGAGAATTGATAGTTGATATAAGGACTGAGCGAAAATAGAGGAACAGTAAGTAAGAGAAATCAATTCAATGACTTATATGAACCCAAAAGGTGAATGAATGGTTTTTTTTGATATACTTTTGTATTGCTGCTGTTATCATTATCACTATCATTATTATAGTTTTTTAGTAGGAGGAAAAATTGAGCCAAGTCTGAGAATGCTTAGCTTGTTTGTGGCTGAATGAGTAGTTGGAGTGGGAAGATTTCCAACGATTGACAAAAAGGAGGTGGGAGCGATAGCAAGGACGCAAAGATGCTACTGAAGAAATGTCTGAAGATTTGTTTGAGGGTGAGAAGGGGACACTAATGGGGAGCTAATGCAGAGTGAGACAAAGACAAAGGAACAACAGCTCTGAGGACGCCTCTTCATCTGAATCTAAAGAGGAGGTCTGTTCTGGTCTTTTTCTTATATGGGTTTTATTATATGTTACTTTGTTGTTACCATTGTAGTTTAACACTTGTCTCTTTATTAATTTGCTATTATATTTCACCTTGAATTGGCTGAGTTACAAAAGTTGCAAGCTATGGAGAGACATTTAAACAGATGTGTTGATGCTCAGAACATTAGTGAATGGAAGAGTACATTGAGGGAAGGTGATGATACCATTGCAGCTGGAGCAGAGTCTTCTTCTCAAGTATGGCCTCTGGATTAGTTTTAGTTCAGAATATTGATATGGATGGCAGAGTAAAGAATTCATACAGCTTGAATTGATTGCGATGGAATTTACAATTCTTTTCATGTAGAGCAGAAGCACTCTTGAAGCTTCACCAGCTAGGGATGCAGACTCTGGCCTTTCAAGCATTATCAAAATACGAACCAGCTATCCCTTCATGTTCATAGGCCAAGTTCTTTGGAATGCTTTCCGAATCTTACCTTTATTTTGTCCGAGTGTAATTTGACATGGCATTTGGGAAAATTCAAAAATATTGAAATTATTTTTAAACATAAGACATACCAAATGTATTTCTCATTCTAAAATCTATTTTTGATTGTAGTCACCAAACAACATTTTATTTTTGATCAAAAATAGTGTTCAAAAATGGTTTTTGATAAATAGGTAAAAATAAAAAACAAAAATGATACCAAACACAGCCTAAGCCAATGAAAATGTGACCAACCAATTTGGGGTGTACCACATGAATAGGCTGTGAACTAACATCCATAAAAATATTAGTAATATTCTATTGAGGGGGTCAAGGTCATACCAAAAGGAATGCCCCAGCCGGACGAGCATTCCATTCGACCACCCATATGGCGGGAATCTTGGACTAGGGAATTACCTTGGATTATTTAATTATATGCACCTGACCACTATATGATCAACAAACAAGTGGGTAAGAATTGTGCATGTGGTGCCCAATGTTAGAGCATGGGTAAAAATCGATTGTGATTGACTATGCACCCAACCATTACAAATGTGAATTTACTAGTACGTGATGCACTAACTGGGCAGGCATATGAGTTTGACAAACTCTAAGACTCAAGCAAACCGATGGGTTGGCTGGCATTGCCAATCATTAAGGTAAAACGAAAAATGGGGAGTTCCCCATGATGGATTGGGTGTTAGGATGCAAAGGTTTAGTCTTACTCCAGCAGGAGATAACAAAAACCCTGTCAAGGCTGCTTGGATAACCAATTCTAACCATCAGGGTAGTAGTATCTGTATGATGGGACTTCATAAGGTGTTGCAGTCAATTATGCATGGGATTCCCTCCCATTACATGAGTAGTAATAAAAAGGACCCTAAGAATGAAGTGAAATGACAATGCAGGGAATGAAATTGATGAAAAGAGGAAATTTTGGCTTATTTTAAATGGGGATTTTTGCCAGGCCACCCTACCTCTTTATGTAGGGTCTTCATTCTTATAAATTGGGGGTACCCCAATTAAAGATTTAGCGTGTTAACCAATTTATTGTCCTACCCTAAGGGTACCACTTGGCCAATGCAATAGTTTTATAATAAATTGATGTGTGCCTTGCAACCTTAGGAACTAAGATTCGAGTCTTATACTGCATGGTACATACTATTGTACTCCTTGGATTATTGGGGTGACTTAATTTAACCTTGGGTGCACAAATATTGTCTTCCCAGGTTGCCCAAGACTAGTTGAAATGGCAGCTCAGGCCCCCATAGATAATTTTAAAGTAATGAAATATTTTCAGATGATAAAACCACTAAAGTTCACTAGGGTAGGTACAAACCTCATGCAGCCAACCATTTGGATACAGGCCATGGAGAAGACCTTGGAGATTCTCATGTGCTCTGAGCCTTAAAAGCTAAGGTATACTACATTTCAGTTGGAAGGGGCACCATATGACTAGTGGAACGGAATGCAACCCACCTTACAAAAGCACCATGGAGAAATAACCTGGCAGATATTCAAGGATGCATTCTTCAAAAATTTCTTTCCCCAAAGCTTTCAGGATATAAAGGAAGTGGAGTACCTCAACCTTACCCAAGGTGCCCTTACAATGGAGAGATGTCAATAGAAATTTGAAGAGTTATTCTACTTCCCTCCTACTACCAAGAGAGGAAGAATTAAAGCTAAGGAGGTTTGTGCAGGGTTTGAGAGGGGATCTGAAGGTTGTGGTGGAATCTATGAGGCTGAAAAAATACAGCGACGCCGTACAAGCAGCAAAAAGTACAGAAGATGGGTATAAGCAAAACTACAAGAGTCAAAAGAGGGCTTCCAGTTATTCAAATAATCACCTTGTTGCCAGGCCGTTTAGGGTGCGGTACCTGAGTTCCTTTGTTATTGCCCCCTCCGCTCTACAGCTCATCAGACCTATAGCAAGCAGCTCAGCACTTATTCAGGCTTGGCCTGTAACTCCAATACCTCGAGTACCAAGGGCTGCACCTCTTATCACCTAGCCTAGGGCTCATGGGAGGTGTTTCGTAGGCACCTGGCTAGGACTTGTCAATCCCCACACCAAGGACCGCCAACACAAGCGGTAGATAATGTATTTGCCATGACACAAGAGGGCGCCCAGAATTACAAGTATGCCTTATTTAGCTTTAAGTGTAAATTAAGTATAGCATAGAATGGCATTTAACATGGAAATAACAAGGCTTGATGAATGCTTTAAATACAGTTATATGATTGTACTTTGCACAAGGAATTTGAATGTTGTCTCCATCAAGTATTCCAATTCCTTGGTGCAAACTCATCATACAACTCATCGAGTTATGGATATAAAGGGATATTGAGTGAAGACGTATCTTAAATTATGGTATTCAATCATGATCATATGATTACTGACTATCCCATGGTTGCATGTGAAGAGTATACAAGTGGCATAGTTACGAAGAGAGAGGATTATGCATAAGCCAACAGAAACACATGATATGTGTAGGGGCTATGGAATAGCGAAGACAGAGAATGCACAAGTGCCATGGCCAAGATACCCTTGTTGCACTTGGGTGTAGTATTGGGAGTGTTATGCCTCTATGTGAGCATGGGCCTTGCGCTGACTTAAGGAAGTTTTGAAAAGTGGATAAGCCTTACACTCCATTAACTACTAAATACCGTAGCCGATATGCATTGATCTCTTGAGTTATGATGCATGATAGACCCCCATATGTATGAGATAAGAACTTACAACTACGACCTGATTTCGGGACAAAATCCTTATAAATTGGGGGTATTGTAAGACCCACACCTGAAATCCTTACAATGTAGATCTCTCTGTGTCAGTTCTTACGGTGCCAACACTTGGCACGTTGATTTTTGACCCTCCATATGATGATTGGGTCAAACTCTAGGATTCCTTAGTGATGGTAGAGTATAGGGAATGATGTCCAAGAAACTTAGAAAGCATCCCCACTAAAACGGGCCCATAAAACTAAGCCTAAAATCATTTTAAGCCCAATCGGAGGCACAACCGAATGAATGTTCATCCGCTTGACTGCAACCGGTTAAACATGGGATTGTGCCTTTCTCTCTCCCCGAATTCTATAAAAGGGGGACCAGCCCTCCTTTTATTCTCTCTTGGATGAACTTGAGAATGAGTAAGAGAGTAGATAAGAAAAAGAGGTGGTGTGGAGCTCGAAGAGAAGAACTCCAAATCTTAGCCTCATTCCTTGGAGGTAAGTTCATCATCCTCCATCCCTTCTTTTGGTTTATGGAATGAGAACTAAAGACCCAAGGTGGTTGTCACCATTAATGGTGGTCACCATTAAACCTAGAAGTTAGGTTTTCTCTATCCAACTCCATATGGAGTTTAACGAAGCCATAAATGGATCCCATTGTACCTAGTAATGGTGGGAAGATGATTCCCACTAACTAAAATGGATATCATGAGGTAGAAATCAAATCTCCATTAATGGAGACTAAGCTTGACCTAGAAAACCTAGGTTGTCTCCTCCTCCATGAATGGAAATGATAATGGGGTCTAAACGACTCCAATTATTTGTAATAATGGTAGAAAAGTATTTCCCACCACTTAAAATGAGGGAAACCATAGTGGAAAACCTTTCCCAAAGAAGAACCTTTCTTGTTCGTGCTTGGCTTCTGGGACAGAATCGGAGGCACATAATCGGTGGCACAGAACTGGTGTCATGGAACCAGTGTCATGGACACTGGTGGGACAGAAGCGGTGTTACAGAACCAATGACATAGAACCAGTAGCACCGAACCGGTGTCACAGAACAGGTGGCATGAATCCACGACACAAACAGGCAACACGAACCTGAGGCACGAACAGGAGGAAGTGTCGGTTGATGTATCAATCGACAAAGCTTCCAAAAAACCTTCTGGAACCTCACTAATGTAATAGCATATGAAGCAGATGACCAACCGGGTGATCAATCATCCGATTCAGTATATGCAAGAAATGACTAAGTATTAACCGATCTCTTGTACTGGAGGAACGATCAATCGGTTCTACCTACCGGTTTAGTCTATTTGGACTTATAAGCCTAGAAATGGTTGGGAAGATCAACCTTTCGGTTCCTGACTTATCTTAACACCTGTGCATGGACTCTAGGACTTGTCTATGTTGGTCTAAAAGATATTCACTAACCTAATCAATTTATCTAATCAATTAAGTAAAACACTGTGGGTAGTGGACGAAGCCTTCTGTCGGCTTCAAGGTTCTTCAGCACCACTAGATGAGGGGTTAGGTCACGTAGAGTTTGAGCATATGGTTGCTCTGTGTTATTGTTGTTTTTCTTTTATAACATGTCATCCAATTAAATGTATATAACTATTCATGCATTTGCATATAACTATAACTATGTATGATGTTGGTTATTGTTACCTTCGTAGAGACACGGTGAACCATGGGAGTGGGGATCTGGGGTTCTCCATAAGGAGTGGTTGCTGATATTGTTGTGTGCATAACCATGTATGATGGTGCGTATGACATATGGGAGTACAGACATATTGTCACACCCTAATTCTGCACTAACCAGAATGGTGTGATGAACCGTTAATAAATCGACGGTTCAACCAGGATCTCGAATAGGCTATCCCACATATGATAAACCAAAACACATTCCACATTAATCAGAGGTAATAAAGTAAATAGCGGAAGTCTTACAGATAATGAACTGAGGTCTAATCATGATAAATAATTAATATTTCATTTATTTTCAAGTAACCAAAACATAATTTAATACATATTACAATATCCAAATACGAAAACTAAACACTAAACGTATCCACCGTTGAAACGCTCGCTTAACGAACCATGTTCATCCTCCACAGCTTGCTCATCATAGCCGCCACATGTTCATATGTTAGCGTGTCGACATAATCTTCAATCATAGTACCTGCAACATCAGAAACTAAAAAAAATTGCACGCGTGAGGGTCAGCTCTCCAACTTGAGCTCAGTGAGTAAACAAAATAATGCAACAATACATATGCATGCAATCAATTCATATCTTTGGTCTGGTTTAAAGTTTACAATGCGCAATAGAAAAGTTTAGGTGGTCAAAGGTTAACGTTTATTGACCCTGCCTCTATACGCAGGGTGTGGAAGTCCGCCCAAAGGTTAATGTTTATTGTCGTCCCCATCCACCCTACCATAACATTGTACAACAAAGGTTAACATTTATTGCTGTACAGTGCCATACCAACACGTAAGCCCTGTTGGCGAGGGCTTGCAAACTGGGCTTGCAACTAACCAATCCTAATGCCAAACAGTGTATCCAAGGCCTCACCCCAACATCCCTCAGAACGTCCATAGAGATAGAGCTAAGGCCCCCCGGTAAAGTCAGAGACTACAAGGACCGAGACCACCTCCCCTGATACTCTACGACGTAATAGTTCTGCTAAGGTAATGGCGATACGATGATGCTAATGCACAAGACTTGAGTTAGAGATAGAGCTAAAGTGCTGAGACCCGCCAAAGGTTAACGTTTATTGACGTCCCCATCACACCTCCCCTGATACTCGCTCACATCAAGTACACCAACCACACACATACATTCACATGCCTATTCCTATCATCATCATCACCATCATGTTATAAACAATAAAGTAAATATGCATGAACAAATAATAGAAATATTGGATGACATGTTGAATGCACATACAAGCATACACGCATAGAATCAATATGGCATTAGACTCAAAAAATAAAAATAGTTTGTTATTAATCAATTAGTTTAGAGTCCTGTTTCCTCACCTTTGCTTGTTTGTAGATCCTCTTTCAAGCCTTAAGAATTATTTTTATATCAATATTATATTGCTAGAAGACCTAACAAAGTCGATAGAATTTAATTAGAATTTATTCTAATTTTTACAGCTTGCTGTTAATTGGGGGTCGATGCCTAGGGTCGGAGGTTCCATCGACCCTAGGTGCTACCCCTCCTTTCCTGAACTTCCCGAATGCTGGGGGTCGATGCTAGGGTCGGATGTTCCATCGACCCTAGGTGCGATCCCCCATGGTTTGAGTAAAAAATATCAAATTTCGTTTATTCTTTCATGTTTGGGTCATATGGCTTCCTTCTATAGTCCATTCCATACATGTTCTATGGTTTAGAACTATTCTTTATTCACCTACATGGTTTCAATGATCTCCTCCATGGTTTCCATTGAAACCTAACCATGGAAGGGTGATTTGGGTTTCTTCTAAGTCATACCCTCTTCATAAACCATTCTAAGGTCTTAAATAAATCATGGGGAATGTATTCATACCTTAGGTTTGCTGAGATTCAGAGTTTCCTTTGAATTTCCTCCTCCTTGGTCTTCTTCTTCAATTCTCTTTCTCTTCTCCTTCTCTTCCTTCTCTTCCTTCTCTTCTCTTTCTCTCAATCCAATTAGGGTTGTAAAAGGAGTGAAAGAGGCTTAGGGACGTCCTATTTATAGAGTAAAACCTCCCAAAATAAGTTCCATTGAGTTTAGGAAAGGTTCCAATTGAAATTAGGAAAGTTTCCTAATTTTTGGTTCGTGCTGTTTTTCCCGATTACCGGGGGTCGATGGGGGGGTCGGACAATTCATAGACCCCTGCGACCCCTGGTCACGGGTCGATGGGGGGTCGATGGGGGGGTCGGACCTGCCTGTTAAATCCTGCGACCCTACCCTCATTTTGACTGTTTTTGAGTAAATTTTTATATTGGGTCTTGATTTTTTTCACACACTTGATCCACTTGGCTCGACCATGATATGTAGACAGGTCCCGACACAAAATATAAGGTTAGGCCGGATTCGTGGCGTGCGGGTCTTACACATATGTACCATGTTGGCATGCTGGTATCCTAGTAGAGACACAGTGATCCATGGCAGTCGGGATTCAGGGTTCTCTATTGGGATGCCACCCATGTATGGTGGTTCATGTAACAAGTGACCTCATGAATCACGTTGGGAGTGGCTGTACCTTAGTAGAGGCACAACGAACCATGAGTGTGGGGAGTTAGGGTCTCTACTCGGTGCAATCTGGTTGAGACCATGTATGATGGGCATGTAGAGTATGGGAGTATGATGCACGTGCCATGTTGGCGCTCTATGCTCTAGTGGGGACACAGTCAATCCATGGGAGTAGAATGAAAATTTCTACTAGAATATAGTTTTACTTATTGCATGCACATGCCATGTTGGGTAATTGATTGATTGGATATGGATATGTTTGTGTGTGGAGTATATGATCATGTAACGTGTGGGGGCAGGATACATGGCCATATATCCGGTTGCACCTTAGTGCGGACACGATTAGTCCATGGGAGTGGAACGGGGATCTTTGCTGGTCAAATGACTTATGCTTTAGTGAATGATGGATAAGCCACTAATCATCGAGGGGTGCTTAGGTTAGAGGTTTCATTGATTATCGTGGAGTGCTCGGGATCAATGGCGGTCCACTCATGGGTTATGCGAGCCATTAATCATCGAGGAGTGCTTGGGTCAAGGGTGTCATTGATTCATCAAGGAGTGCTCAGGATAATGGCTGCTCACTTATGGGATGCAATTGAGCTAGGGTACAGCCTGACCATGATTTCATACACATTTGATTGTCACTCACAAATTGCTTGTTTATTTGCTTCCGTACTGCATTCATAAATTGTTGCATAGGATTGCATTGGATACTTGACTTCTCACTGAGCTAGGATGGGAGCTCACCCCTCGATATCGAATTATTTTTAGCTTTGATTGTAGGTACCTCTACTATATCTGCTGCTATGGATCCTGTTGATGTTGAGGGCACCTTTCTTGGAGGTCGACTACTGAGGGGTCATGTCGAAGGCTATACCTGTAAGACTGTATTTATGGGACTTGAGTCAGCGCCTCACTTCCATAATTTTAATGTCTGTAAATAGATGCAGTTTGATTTATAAATAGTATTTTATTCAGATTTACTCTAGTTATTTAGTACAAGGTGAATGTAACATGAATATTACTTGTGAAACGGTTTGTAAGACATAACAGACATATTATGTATTGATAACATTAGAAGCATCTGTTCTCTATTATGATTCCGCTGTAACTCTTATTATTTCGCTGCAATGATTATTAATTATTGTTGATTATTGTGGATATTGTTTGTGTAAACTATGGGGTTTGTTGGTAGATGATTTTGATTGTCAATCGCTGAAAGATTTAGGTTGCCATGAAGGTTGACCCAGATATTAAGCTCGATTTCCCATAACGGGCTATGACATCAGTGGAACCTACTAACTTTCTCTCTCCTTATTTTATCTCTCATCTTTCTCTTTCATCATTTGCTTCTCTCTCTTTATTTCTCTCACCATTTTCTTGGTGTAGGTACTGTCCACATCACCAATGAGACCCACACACTTTCTTTCTCCTTATTTTCTCTCTCTTCTTTCTCTTACCTCTTTTTCTCTCTCATTAAAGCTGGCTCATTTACCAACCATTGCAACCTACATTCAACAATCTCCCCCTTTGGAATTGTTGGCAACACTCAAACATCTTCTCTCCCACTTTGACATAAAAAACAAAGGGTTTCTGTCATACATGAGTGCCCACTGCATTGTCCAATCCTATGTAACACATAATGAAACTCCCCCTTACTCTAAGTGTAAGACCTGTATCGTACTAATCCAGTCTTACCACCTTGTATCAGAGCTTTCTATCATGGTCGGACCAAGGGGACCAAGTGCGTGAAGAAACCACAAGGCTAGGTATGAAATTGAACCCAAAATCATCTAATTAGGAGCGTGTGGTCGCATACCTAAACAAGTGGGGCCAACCACACCTTAGAATAATGAGACCACTGGAGTCTGGGACATATGGTCGCAGTTTTTGGACGTGTGGTCAACTGGTTCTGCGACCCCATGTGCGACCACACGATGTTATAACCGACTCCGTGATTAAGAAACCTTCCTAATCTGAAGGGGGTTCTTTCCTAATCAAGTAGGACTCTATATGGAGGGTTTCCCTCTATATATAGGATGTCCCTTAGCTTCTTTCATTTTTTTAGAACTCAAACTAAAAGAGAGAGAAAGAGAGGAGGAGGAAGAGAAGGAGAATTGAAGAGGAAGACTAAGAGAAGGAATTTCTGAGAGAGCTCCGATTCTTTAACAAATTTAAGGTATGAAAACATCCCCTACATCAGTTGAATGCCGAGAATAGATCATGGAGGAGATAGTGATTCAAATTAAGATCTAAATCCTAAGGCCATGGACAAAACTCTAAGGGATCCTTAGAGAATGTATTAAAGTGAATAATTATGTAAAAGTGTGAATTTTAAGCCATAAAACAATCATAGGAAGGATCATAATGATAGGCCAAGGAATCAAGACATGAAAGTATTGGATTAAGAGTAAAAAGTCGACCAGCACTCGTGGGGTCGCAGTTTGATCGACCACACGAGGTACATATGTTGGACCACACGCCCTTGGGAAGGTTCCAGGGAGGGTGTGGTCGCATGTGTGTGGTCGCATGATATGCGACCACACATATCGACCCCACACCCTGTGGTTGTAGAAACTGAGACCACAAGTGCAGCCACACCTACGACCACTCAGCTTCTGGAGGTCTGATTGATTCCAGATGGGACATTTAAACACTGTAATTAATGAACATGAACTCTAACTTAGAATCCATAAATTTATTAGGTTTCCAAGTGGTCCAAAAGTGATTTACAAAGCTTGGAAGAACAACCATTGATCAAAGGTGAGGGAACAAAACCTAAACTAATTGGATAATAAAAAACTGTTTACTTTATTGAGTCCAATGCCATGATTGATTCTATGCTTGTATGCTTGTAATGTGCATCTCACATGTCATCCAATATTTTTGCTATTACTGTTCATGCATATTTAATTCTGTTTATTTATAATGTGATGATGATGATGATGCTAGGAATAGACATGTGAATGTATGTGTGTGGTTGGTGTGTTGGATGCGAGTGGAGCATCAGGGGGTGGACGTGGCATGGTGGTCTTTGACCTCATCACCAGGCTCTAGCTTTATCTTTACTCAAGTCTTGCCCACTAACATCGTCGTATCACCATTACCTTAGTAGAACTATTACGTCGTAGGGCATCAGGGGAGGTGGTCTCGGACCGTGTGGTCTCTGACTCTACTGGGGGGCCTTAGCTCTATCTCTATGGACGTATTGAGGGATACTGGGGTAAGGCCTTGGATACACTGTTTGGCATTAGGATTGGTTAGTTTGCGAGTCCAGTTTGCAAGCCCTCGCCAATAGGGACTTACGTGTTGGTATGGGTAGGGCATCAGGGGAAGTGTTGGCGGTGTTTGATCCAGACACTTTAGCTCTATCTCTATTCCATGGTGGGTGCATGTGGGACGACAATGGTATTTGATCCATTGGGCGGATTCACACACTCGTTTATAGAGGTACGGGGGCCACCAAACCTTTCTATAGCACATTGCAAACTTAAAAACCAGACCAAAGATATGAATTGAATGCATGCATATGTTTGTTGCATTGTTTTGTTTACTCACTGAGCTCAAGTTGGAGAGCTGACCCTCGTGCGCGTAATTCTTTTTAGTTTCTGATGTTGCAGGTATTACGGTTGAAGATTATGTCGACATGCCAACATATGAACAGGTGGTGGCTATGGATGAGCAAGCTGTGGAGGACTACTATGATTCGTTAAGCGAGTGCTTCAACTATGAATACGCTTAGTGTTTAACTTTCGTATTTGGATATTTATAATATGTATTAAATTATGTTTTGGTTACTTGGAGATAACTGAAATATTAATTATTTATCATGATTAGACCTCAGTTCATTATTAATAAGATTTCTGCTATTTACTTTATTATTTCCGATTAATGTGGAATGTGTTTTGGTTTAACATGGTTGGCATAGCCTATACGAGTTCCTGGTTGAACCGTTGGTTTAGTGACTGTTCATCACACCATTTTGGGTAGTCTAGAATTGGGGTGTGACACTAAGCACTGCAATGCCTAGGAAGTGGAACCACACCTATCAACTCTCAACTTTTCAACATGTATTTTTCTCTCCTTTTAACAATAAATATAAAGGGGCCCAGCCCCATAGGTGTGCCCACCACATCTTCCCTATCCTATAGGTTCATAACTAGCCTTCCACACTAATTGTCCATCACAACAGAAGATCATTCATGGACTCCCCCTATGTCTAAGCATTAGGAGCAAAAACATATACAATACAAAACGCTCCCCTTCACCACAAGTACTTCATGCTTGGTGAGTACATCCATGCATGAACCTTTAATACTCTTTGTCAGAGTGTACAAATCACCTATAGTTCTCTGTCCTGAAGCCACTAACTTACCACTATCAATTCTTTTAATCTCACACCCTTCATTGTTGAAAATCACTTCATGCCCCTTTTCATAAATATGACTGATGCTAAGAACACTGTGCTTGAGCCTTGGCATACACAAAGCATCATGAGATTTCACTTTCCTAATGTTGAGACTAATAGAACCTTTTCCAATTGTCTTGGCCTCATCATTGTTTTCAAATTTCACTGTACCTCCCTTATACTGTTGAAGTTGCTCAAACCTCTTCATGTCAATAGTCATGTGTTTAGAATACCCATTATCAAGTATCCAAGAACTCTTGTCTTGTGCCTTTGGAGCTATTTGGGAAACAAATGATACTACGTCATCAATCTTTGCATCATCTATTTTTGCATTGATATCATCATTTGAGTCTACATTGTCCTTCTCTTTCCACAATCTTTAAACAATCGGTGAAGGATTTTTATTCACTTTCTTCTTGGTCATTCTTTGAGCTCTCTCCTTTTGTTGTGTCATTTCTTGAAGTCTTCTAACCTCTCTCCTCGGTTGGGATGACATAGATGGAAAAACTGTTATGCACTCTCTTGCTATATGCCCTTGTAAAGTGAGAACTGTCATACATTCTCTTGCAATGTGACCAAAATCACCACATCTATGGTACTCAATATCCCTATACATCAAGGGTGAGAAAGAGTTTCTACTTACAAAATTCATCTTCTTATTTTTTTTAATTTACAAGTTAACAATTTGTGCCCACATGTGCTGCAAGAAAAATAGTAACTTGGAAAGAAGCTACTCTGTCCCACTGGTGCTCTCTATTTGCCATAATAACCACTATTCTGCTAACTCTGGTCAGTCTGTGCTGATTGACTATGGAGCCATTTCTATATCTGTTTCTCTTGACTGCACTACTTCCCCCTAAGTTTGTGCCTACATAACTATCCTTCTAGTGCTAATGGTACCATCTGTATGAGCAAAAACAATTTGTTTCCCCTTCTAATTTCTATCACTCTACCTCTGTACTGATGTCATGGGAGTCCTCTTTTCAGTAATTACTATTGGATTTTAAGTTCTTCCCTTTTCACTCATCCTGGCCATCCCTTACATTGATGATTTCGATCTAAAAACCAAACCAAATTTGGTTCCTGTTGGTCTTTGGACACTGAGAGATTCTCATCTAATACCTTGCTTGCTTCTGCTTATAGCCTTTTTAAATGTTCTGTAGGTGGTGTGGACTCTTCTTCCATCATCTTCTGCACTTCCTTCTTCAATTCAATGAGCTCCTCCTTTACATCAAGGAGGTTCATAATCTCCAAAGCTTGTTCTTCAAGTTGTAGTTTGAGAGAGATGATTTCCTCCATCAATGTATTATTTTCTATCACTTTCAAGGACAATTGCTCATTTAGTTTATATACTATTTTTTTACTTTCTTCAAATTTTTCCAATCAAAATGCTTACTTCTTCATTATTGACATTAAGAAGTTTAGAGTTTCTTATTCTTTTTCCTCTCATCATCAAGGTCATCTAGTGCAGATGTGAGTTCAACGTCTAAGTTGATTTCCTCCTCAGACTTGTCATCATTTTTAGGTGTAGATTTAATCTCTTTGTCTTCAAATAAATGTACCATAAAGAGTGCTTTACTGCACTTGTCATCCAATTCATCATATGTTTCATCTTCTGAAATGTCTTCAACATTTTTGGTGATGAGACTTCTTCTCTTCAATCTATTTCTCAGATTTGGAGAAACTTTATTCTTGAGTTTTCTTCTTTCTATGGGTTCATCTTCTTCTTCATCACTTAGATTTTTCTTTCTAAGAGGACATTTGGAGGCAAATGTCCTATTGCTCTACAAATGAAATACTTGAGTGGTAATTTCCCTTTGTATCTGCCTCTCTCTCTCTTGGAAGTTTCCTGACAAAATTTCCTTCGTCTTTATTGTCACTCTTACCTTCCACATCAGGTTTTTCCTTGATGCTTAGCTTTCTCATTGTCTTGAAAGCTACCTCTTTGTCAATAGCTTTTCCTTTAAAGGACATTTCAATCCTCATCTCATAGTTGTGAGGGTTCCTTGAATTTCATCAAGTATCACTATATCAAGGTCCTATGCTAACACTTTGGAGTCATACTTGGGTAAAACAGATCTCAAGATTTTCTGAACAACAATCTTGCAGTGCCTCACCCAAGCATTTAATAAAGTTTTCCACATTGTTAACTATAATTACATAGGCGGTAATATCTTCATCATTGGTCATCTTCAATGCTTCAAATTGCACTCTGTAAATCTGAAGCTTGGCTTTTTCACCTTGGGATCTCTTTCATACAAGCTCATAAGTTTGTCCCAGATCTACTTAGCTGATGTGCATGTCATAACCTTAGCAATCCACTAGATATGGCATTAAGTGCCTTTTGATTGCTAACTATCTCTTTTTCTCCTCTAGGTCAGCAAAGGAAGTGAAACTGAATGTTGAGTAGCCTTGTACAATTGAGTCCCAAACTTCATATCCAAGTGAGCCAAAATGATACTCCATTCTCTTCTTCTAGAATGTGAAGTTGGTTTCATCAAACTATGACACTTTGCCCTGTCCTCTATTTGAAGCCATACCAGTCCCTCTAATCACTCAACTGTCGAGTAGACTCTGTTGAACCCCAAGCTCTGATACCAATTGATGTTTTAGGCTTCTATATTGAGAAGGGGAGTGAATTAGTGTTTACTCAAAATTTTCCCAAAGACAGATTGCTTGCTAAGATGTCACAAAATCCCTATAAACATAAAAACATAAGCATAACCACCTTACCACCACAATGTGGCTAGGTCAACCGACATGTGCATACTCATCCTGTAAAAATCACAACATTGTAAGATTTCACACAATCATAATCACATAATACATAAATTATGTGGTTCACCTCCACATTGTGTGAAGACTACATCCATAGATTAATGCCCCTTTCAGGCTTCGTATTTACTCGACACTCATTAATGATAGTTTAAATACTCCAAAAGCCTCGGTGCTACAACACCAATTTTCACTCCTAATAGTAGAGAAGCACGGGCTACAACCTAATCTGGACAAACACTAACTTTCTGGTTATAATCAACAATAGTAGTAAGAAAGATTAAAATACAACTCCGTCTAAAATTTTAAGCTACTAGCTTTAATAGGCATTTCAATATCCATTCATCAGTCTTTTGGGGAGGTAATCAAGAAAGTTACCCTTGATGCATGCTTCTACACTTAGAAGACCCCCTTGCCATACATAAGTCACAAGTTGTGCCCTTGTAATGTCATTCAAGCTCTCACGCTCATTCAGACATTTTTTTAAACACTTGGTGTGTGTTTCAGTTCACAAGGCTCCCCCCATAGCCTTTCTCTATGTTCTTTAGGCCCATTCATGCACACACAGAAAAAAAAAGTGGGCTTTAAAAGCCCTTTAATTAGTGAGAAATTTTCACATTAATCTCAGCTGTTGATCTGAGGAAGAGTAGAGTCAATTTAATGGCTGAAATTAAAAAAGAAGGCTTTATGGTGACATTTCGTCATTTCACTATTTAATTAGTGACATCTTGAGTTCACTATTAACCAGCTCAACATAAGCTGTCAGATGGAGCTTTAAAAAGGCCGGTGGATTTTTGGTCATTCAATTTTTGACGTAATGAAAAGATGAGTAGGAGGAATATGATCCATTCGATGAGTATTTGCTGCTGATGTACCTTGTACATGTGCAGTACACTATCATGCTTTCAACTCAATGCATCATAAAGTACCATACTAAGGTTGTATTTGGTATCATTTTTGTTTTTGATTTTTGCTTTTTTTTCAAAAAGTATTTTTGAAAATTATTTTTAATCAAAAATAAAAAGTCATTTGATAACTACAATAAAAAATTGATTGCAGAATAAGAAATAGATTTAGTATGACTATGTCTAAAAATAATTTTTATAACTTTAATAAATCCATCTATAGAATACCAAGAAATTGGCCCAAACAAATAAAGGACCTATAGGATAAACCTTAAACGACCATAGGGTAAACCTTAATGAATTTTCAGACAGGATTCTCGCCTAAGAGTGCTTCCAAAGTCGGATTCGGCCATGATGATACAGAATTGGATGAAATGATTCTGCTGGAATTAAAAACAAAATCAAGAATAACACAATCTAATTGGAATTTCAGAAGAAGATTTTGAAAAACACATACTGGATTCGGTGATTAAGAAATCCATGAAGCTAATCATGTAGATTTAAATAAAACGATTTAAATTTCAATTTGATGATGACACATCAAATACAATATGAACTAGATTTAATTAAGTGACTAGTTTTGAATTAACCAATGAAAGAAAACCAAATTTGATTGAGAATAGTTAATTGAGTTTCAAAAGGGAAATAGAAAGAACCCAAAATTTAAGGGGTCAAGGACTCTTCGTCACCACCACCAAAAACAATGGCACTCAAGTAACCGTCTCACCTCACATATAACTGGAATCTGTTACCACAGCCCCCTATCTCCACATGTGATAATCAAGAAGTTGTATCCTAGTGAAACTCAACCATCTACCGAAACAAATCAATGAAAAACTCTCAATTATATAAATCATCTTATAGTTTTCACAAGGGGAAAATTAAAAATAACAGAAAACCAAAGAGAGATGAAGATTTACAGAAAGGCAAAGAAAGAAAATCAGATTCCTATGAAAAATAAAGCATTTGAAGAGAAATGAGGAGTTGCAGAAAATAAAATCTCTTCTGCAAATTCATGTGTAACTTAATTTGACTACAGAAAAGCAAATCTCTTCAGTGAGAAATGAAGAGTTGCAGAAAAGCAAATCTCTTCAGGGCAAATCTACTGGGGTAATCCATTTAGTGCTTGGGAAGTGATAAGAAAAGGTGGTGTTGGGTTGGGAAGATGAGGTCTATACTACCCCTTGAATCTCTCTGGATAAGAGAATAATCTAGAAGAAATAATCTCATTGGATACCTCTACTCTTCCTTAGATAGAGATCTATATTCCCAAATTACACCTAAAATTCATTCATCTATCTTCTCAGTTAGTTTCTTCCCTCTGTTAATCCTCTACAATTCATCCAACAAGAAGTTCAAAGGCATCAACAATGGCAGCAACAACAGCCTCAATGGCCTTGTCTAATGCCAAGTGTTTGAGCATCAACTCACCCAACAATCTCAACCCATCCAAGCCATCTTTTAAACCCATTTCCCTCTTTTCTCTCCAGAATCTCCCTAAAGGACTCACCATCTCCAAAGCTTTCACTGAAAATTCTAACTTCTCACTTTCACTAGTTGGAACTACAATTGCTGGTGCAATATTTTCCACCTTGAGTTCCTGTGATCCAGCCTTGGCAGCACAACAAATTGTAGAGATTGCTGAGGGTGACAACCGTGGTCTTGCTCTATTACTATCCATGATTCATGCAATTGCTTGGGTGCTGTTCAACATTTTACAACCAGCTCTTAATCAGATTAACCAGATGCGAAGCTCCAAAGGTATCATTATAGGACTTTTGCTTGGTGACTGTGGGACAGGTTTTTGTGGAAGTCTAGATTTTGAATCGTTAGCTCATTCATCGTTTGTGGTAGAAATAGTGATGGGTGAAGAAGATGTTTCTAGGGATGATTTTTGGTTATTAGATGAGAGTTTCATGGAGAGATTTTTACCCTCAATTTCAAGGCCATTGGAGATCTAAAACCCATGTACAAAACACAACCAAAAATGATTTTTGGCTAAAAAACAAAAAGAGGTCTCAATCTATTTTTGAATTTGAGCCTCTTTTTGTTTTTTCTTTTCATAAATAACATCTAAAAATCATACCAAACACCTCCAAAAACAAAAATATGCCAGAAAAATAAAAAATAAAAAACAAAAATGATATCAAACACAGCTTAAGTTAACTCACCCAATCAGTGGCTGTGCGAGTGAATCTGAAGCAACTTTATCACAATGCCTTTATGGGCAATGACCTTGGCCGTAAGATGGGCATCCTTGAGGTGTCGCTTCATCTGGACCGTAGAACTTGTTTCTCTCTTTTACGATATACCCAAACTACCCCTAAGTATACAAAGTAATGGCTTATGTAACCATTTTTTCTAACAAAAACAACTTACAGGGGGAGAGAAACAGTAGCTTTTTCTCTCTCCTGTAAATGGTCAAACATGTGATGGGTGTATAGACACTTAGTCGATTTGTTTCTCAAATCAGCTTTGCAAATATGGCTTGATGCCATTAAGAGCACACATTGCCCTTGCTGGCTAACCTTGGCATGTCCTCATGTCTTTGGGCCATGGCACCATGTAGTGCTGTAAGACATGTGCCCAAATCCCATTACGATATGACTGTTATAGGCATGTGTCAGGTCTTTCCACGTGCAAACATATCGTATCGGCATGACCAATGGAAATGACATACTCGAGAGGTAACACCAAACCACTATCTTAAACCTCTTATGTCAATAGCACACACCAAAATGTGCTAAGGAAGGTCTAGGACCCAGTCTATCGGAACTCCAAGAGACTGGCATGCATAGACCTAAGCTGGCTAGTCGAACAAGAGGTTCGACTCGTAACCAAGGAGGTGTGGTCAAATATCAGCCGCACGGTCCAGCTGCACCCCTAACGCACGAATTGAATTTGGTGACCAATTTCGAATGAGGGCCCCACCAATTAGATTTGAAATCCCATCCCCCCATGTCCGACTGTAATGGACTTACTCATGGTAAGCCATCCTTGATTAAACCAGGAATGGAATGCAAGGGAGGAAGTTCATCTTCTTTCCATTAATGGGTTCCCATGCTTACCGATTTGGGAGAAAGAGATCTCTATCCCTCTCCATTCTCTCATTCAGTCTATCAAACCAAAGGATTGAGAGGAGAGAGAGATTCTGACGTACAAATTGAGAGAAAGAGAGAAGAAGGGAGGAAGAAAAAGAAGAGAAAAGCTCCTGTCTCTCATTAACACCCCAGCAAAAGAAGACGCAGAGGAGAAAGAGAAGAAAGAGAAGAAAGAGAAAGAGAGGAGAAGAAACTACCTTTGGATCATTAACTCCCTTGCTGAGAGCTCGACAAGGAATCAAATCTTCTATAAGTACCCTTTTCACTTTAAGATCTGATTCAATTAAGAAGCATTTAAGAAATGAGAGATTTAGTGTTTAAAGAGACGACGTCTCACGAAAAAACTGTGGTAATGGATAAAAGGGATTAAATAAGGATTTATGATTTTGTAAGAGATCATGATTAAATCACCATCCATGGTGGAGCCATGAACCTACAGGCCACTGTTCACACAGACAAAATGTGGACAGTAGCATGCATGGTATATGAAAATGGTGGGATCGGATCATCAAAAAATATAAATAAACTGTAAGACCTGCTCTTTGCTAACCCGGTTTAACCATGTCATGCCAGGTCTTCCCATCACAACTGGCTCAAATGAACCAACCGTATGAAGAAATCACAAAGCCAGGTGAGAAACCAATCTTTCATAGGTTGTCCGTTAGGTAGATTCAGGTTATCCGGTCCTTGGGATTATCGATTGGTCAAGCCCAGATTTGACTCTGTGATTAGGAAAGTTTCCTAATTTGAGGAGGTCACTCTCCTAACTGAGAGAGGACTCTATATGGAGACTTTTTCTTTATATAGAGGACATCCCATATAGAGGACATCCCTCTACCTTTTCTCTCTCTTTGGATCATTCTTCAAACCCTAGAAGTTGAGAAAAAGAAAAGGAGAAAAGGAGAAAAGGAGAAAAAGGCTTAAAGAGGAAGGAAGCTTGAGGAAAGGAAGGAATCTTAGAAGAAGAAGTTGCCATCGATTTCAAGCTCACTACATCAAGAAGCCAACAGTAAGTTTCTTATTTTGTAGAAAGTTAAGAATTGGTTACAATGGGGATACCAATCATAGTGTTGGCAGATCAAACCCAACATAGTGATTGAAATCATAGGATCTCCCATGTGAACCTCATAACAGACTGTAGATGTTAGGGTTTTCTTTGAAGGACCAACCCTAAGGAATTAATGGCCATAGAAAGACCCTAGGATGGATCCCATTGTTATGCTGAAGAATCGACTTAGAAGGATTTCAGACTGAAAGACAAGCCTAGGAAAGGACTCAGGAGTTGTCCAGTTCCTTGACCAGTCGGCTACATAAAAGATCAAAAAGGTGACTGGTTACTCTCCAGAAGTCTATAGGGTTTGTCTGGATTACTCATCGTCGACCAATGCAAGACCGGTGACTCGATCAGACAATATCCATAAGGCTTAAATTGGAGACCAAACAATGAAACAGAACACAGTAAACTAATATAATGGAACTCTAATTAAACCCTATTACTTGTTTAGGTATTCTACTAATCCAAGGTAATTTCTAAAGTTTGGGAGAGGAGCAACATCACTCTACAAGTGAGGATACAAAACCTAAACTAATTGGCTAAAAACAAGCTATCCTTTACTTTCTGTTAACTTGACTACTGCCATGTTGTATGATTGTTTGTGCATCTCACATGTCATCCAATAACTACTATTCTTGTTCATGTATTTTTTATTATTATTTTACTATGATGATGATGATAGGGATAGGCATGTGTTTGTGTGTCAGTCGACCAATGAGTTAACTGGAAGCTTTTTGAAATGTTCCCAGGGTTTGTCTGGATCACTCACTGGTCACTCCATACACGACCAGTTAAGGGCGATCGGACGAAAATTCTTTTGAGCTGTATGACTTCTGTTTGATTTTGTTGATTGAGATTTTCATATACTAAGGGACTAACCCTATAAACCACCATATGTTGTACTTTGTCTCATATCTAATGGCTATGTAGAAACTATGACAATCGATAGTCTGAAATGGCATGTCGTACTCGAAGAAACAGTTAAAGAGGCGGAAGCCCAACCCACCACTACTTGGAATGGGAAATGTGAATGAAAATCCAGAAGAACAAGTAGGGATTAATGATGCACCTCAAGGTGGGAACAACCAGGCTAACCCAACCAACTTACTAGGACCACCATGGTTGTGACAAATCTAGCATGATAAGTGCAAGAGCAACAACAGATGTTACTGGCTATGCAAGTTTCCATGGGAATCGCTACTCCGACTACCAGTGCTACACCAACACCTCTAGGTCAGTCCAGTATGGTACTGGTTGGTAGTAACACTGTGCCTCCAGCACCTGTTTGCAATAATGTGGTGCCTACAGCACAATAGATTCCAGTAATGCATACCCCAATGCAGAACCTTGGAGCATAGCAGGGAGTGAACCAGGGTGGTTATCAGTATCCACCACCTGCGTATGGAGCTTATGGGTAGTGAGATCATTATAGGCTTGTGGAACGGTTCCTAAAGATGAAGCCTTAGACGTTCTCAGGAAAGATGTCTAACCCGTTATGGCCAGCTTACTAAATTAATGAGATAGAGAAGAATTTTTTAATGATGACCATAACTGAAGAAGAAAGGTTTTATTTGCAACCTTCATATTGAGAGAGGATACAAATCACTGGTGGAAGTCCACGTGCAGCTACCTTTTGACCAAGCACACCCGGCTGACCTGGGCTATCTTTTAAGAAGCCTTCTTCGAAAAGTACTTTCTTAGAAGTTTTAGAAACCAAATGGAGAAGGAGTTCTTGAGTTTGTACCAAGGTCAAATGACAGTGGATGCCTACCAGCAGCATTATGAAGAGTTATTCTTCTTTGCTCCCACAAGTATACAAGAGGAAGAGACCAAACCTAAAGGTTTACTATGGGACTGAGAGGAAGCATTCGAGAACATATACTGGGATTGGAAAAAAAGATATAGAATGAAGCCGTGCAGATTGCTTGAGTACTGATGTCACACACCAATTCTGCACTATTCAGAACGGTGTGATGAACCGCTAATAAACCAACGGTTCAACCAGGATCTCAAATAGGCTGTGTCTATTTGCTTAAACCACACACATCCACAACCATAATCAGAATAAATACACAATAGCGGAAGTCTTAATATTAAATGAACTGAGAACCTAAATGTGATAATCATAAATAAAATATCCAATTATGTTGTATCAATCGAGACATAAGTATATAAAATATCAAATTACATTTCCTTAATGGTTTAAAATAAAAATCTAATCGAAAATGCATGTGTTGCACTCGCATGATGAGTCATGCGTCTCCACTATATCTTCAGCATCCATTGCAACAATGTGCCCATATGCGGGAGCATTCATATAATCTTCCACAGTCGTACCTGCATCATCAACTAAAAATATTTGAATTCGAAAGGGTGAGCACACATCACGGCTCAATGAGCAAACAAAACAATGCAACAAACATATGCATGCATTCAATTCATAACTGTGGTCTGGTATATAAATTTGTAATGTGCTATAGAAAGGTTTGGAGGCCGCCACACCTCTATACACGAGTGTGTGGAATCGTTCGATGGATCAAACACCATTGCCGCCCCCACATGCACCCACCATGGGATAGAGATAGAGCTAGAGTGCTTAGGACCGCACTGCATCACACTTCGCCTGATGCTCTTCCCATACAACACGTAAGCTCCTATTGGCGAGGGCTTACAAACTGGGCTCGCAACTAACCAATCCTAATGTCAAATAGTGTATCCAAGGCCTCACCCCAGCATCCCTGAATACGTCCATAGAGATAGAGCTAAGGCCCCCCGACAGAGTCGAAGACTACATGGTCCGAGACCACCTCTCCTGATGCCCTACGACGTAATAGTTCTGCTAAGGTAATGGCGATACGACGATGTTAGTGGACAAGACTTGAGTAGAGATAGGGCTAAAGTGCTTAGGACCGCACCGCATCATACTTCCCCTGATGCCCCACTCGCATCAAGTACACTAACCACACACAAACATTCACATGCCTATTCCTAGCATCATCATCAACATCATGTTGTAAATAAACAGAATTAAATATGCATGAACAGTAATAATAGGAATAGTAGACGACATGTGATATGCACATTACAATCATACAATCATAGAATCATAGATGGGATTGGACTCAATAAACAAAAATGGTTTATTATTAGCCAATTAGTTTAGGTCTTGTTCCCTCACCTTTGTTTGAGTGTAGATCTTCTTTCAAGTTAAGAATCACCTTTATATCAAAAGGAAAACCTAACAAGTCGATAGATTTTGATAAGAATTCATTCCGATAGTTTTAGGCTTGCTGTAAAGCTAGGGTCGCAGGATGGGTGGCAGGATGGGTCGCAGGATGTGAGACCCTAGGGTATAGGGTTGATCATAGGGTCAGTGATCCATCGCCCCTAGGTGCGACCATAGCTTCCCTGGACTTCTCGAGAGCTAGGGGTCGATCCTGTGGTCTGATAGGGTTGGTTACCAGTCGACCCTAAGTGTGACCAAATGTAATTTGCATCGACTTTTCATCCTACAGTCCACTCTTTCGTGTTTAGATCCTTTGGCTTACTTTCATGGTCCATTCTATGATTGTTCTATAGCTTAAACTCCAAGTTACTTCCTTTACTTTGTTTACCATAATTCCCTCCACGGATTCCATTGAAATCTTCCCATGGATGGATGATTTGGGTTTCTCCTAGATCCTACCCTCTTTATATACTATTCTAGGGTCTTACACAATTTATGGAGAATGTTTTCATACCTTAGTCTTGCTGAATTCAGAGATTCCTCTGAAACTCTTCTCCTTAGCCTTTTTCTCCAACTTTCCTTCTCTTCCTTCTCTTCTCTTCTCTCACTTTCAATTAGGGTTTCAAAAGGAGTAAAAGAGCCTAAGGGACGTCCTATTTATAGAGAAAAACCTCTCAAAATATGTCCCAACGAGTTTAGGAAAGGTTCCCTTTGAATTAAGAAAGTTTCCTAATTTCCAATTTTTGTCAGTTTGCCTAGAGTCGATCCTAGGGTTGTAGAATCCATCGACCCTAGGGTCTCAAGTCATCCGATCCTAGGACTCAAAAGTCATGGGTTGGACCCTGCTGAGGTGGGGTCGACCCTACCTATTTAGGCATGCGACCCTACCCTCCATTTTACTGTTTTTGGGTCAATTTCATACCTGTTTTTTTTATTTCATTCACGCACTTGGTCCGTATGGCTCGACCATGATAGGTAGACCTGGTACAAGGTGGTAAGACCGGTTAGTTCGGTACGGGTCTTACAACTCCCCCCTGCTTATAAAATTTTTATCCTCGAAATTTTTACATACCTTCCGAGTCGAAAATGTGAGGGTATTGCTTTCGCATAGC
>CM053268.1:70360775-70454702 GCA_028583415.1 Protea cynaroides
CTCCTCCAATGATGGCAGCAGAGTCGGCTGAGGATAGAGAGGACGAGGACGTGCCAGTAGAGGTACAGAGAGGGGGTAGAGATCTCCTTGCGGATCCTTCAAAGACTCGCACTACTTTGGATGATGTCTTGGTGGAGATTCAAGGTATTCCGGCTGACCAGCGACAACACGCAAACATCGTGAATAACCAAATCAGCTGGATAAGGCATGCCCAGTCCTCCTTCTTGACCCTTCTTGATAGCATGCAGGCACCACTAGCAACGGCATTCCTATTGCCCCCAGAGGTGTTGGTGAGGCATCCACATCGGGTACAACACATGTGTAGACTTTTCAACTGGTTCGCGGGTCTACACCTTCCCCATCAGACACATAGTAGAGATAGATATGTTTTTATTATTTTTGGTAAGTGATGGTTTGACTTGTGAACCATACTCAATCATGAATAATTTGTTACTCTCTTCTTTTTTTTATATACTTTGTTTATATATTTCCTTTTATGCAAGTACTGCTTCACTCAAATGATGTTCTTGGGTTATGTTAATCTCTAGTGCTTGCCTAGTACATTATGCTTTTGGATAATTACCAGTTATGATCGTTTGGTTTTTATTAGAATCCTAATGCTCAGTTAATTGATATATATATATATATATATATATATATATATATATATATATATATATATATATATATATATATATATATATATATATATATATATATATATATAGATATATATATATATATATATATATATATATATTGAGTGGCATACAGAGCTTAAAGCTCTAATACCAAACCAGTCACACCCCAAATTTGTGATATGTAAAATTTCAGAGTTGATTGAACTGACACATATTTTATGTTCGGTCTAACCCAGAATCTTACAAGCGATGCATACCCAACCTCAACTACACCATGACCAATGTCTCAAATAATTAATCAGAGTAAATTAAATAGTGAAAATAATAAATCAATTGAGCTTTTATTGATACTTTAAATAACATAAATAGTCATTGTATCAAACTTATTCTGGTTTAACCATCCACAACGAAATAAATAAAAACCATTCATAATTTAACCTTAGAACACTGGGCCATTAAATAAAAATGTAAAAGTAAATGGAACTAACAACTAAACTAATTCATTAGTCTTCTCCAACAACAAACACAATGTCTCTTGCTTTCTCTTACTCAAACACACATGTGTCACACTCACAGTCAGCATCATGTTCATCTTCTTCCAGAGCTCGAACGTCCATGTGCACCCTAGAAGTGACAACTGGGGCTCACGTAATCACCTACAGTAGTACCTGCAACATCAACGAAAAATTTTACGTATGCAAGGGTGAATTCTCCAACTTGAGCTCGTGAGAAAACAGACAAGCAAGCATGCTAAATGCATGATCAGTTTATTACACAAAGTAAATGCAATTGGTCCGGTATAAGGTATGTTAGTGCAAAGGTAGGGCCTAATCACACTCACCAAAGCTGACCATAACCTCCATGCACTGGAGAGAATGGACACTCACAAGCCTGCACCGACAGCCCTGGTGCTCCCACGCATCTCCTATATAGAGAGTAATAGGGCAAAGGTCTGGCCAATGACACACCAACAAACATTGCCCACACCTTCCCCTCCTCCCCTATTCATACCAATAACTGACCCCCTGTTGGCCAGCATCGCATACATGAGTCATTCCACTAACCATCATCATACATGTTATCATATGTATTTTTCCCATATGCCCAGCAAGAATCCCAGTCCATCCCTTCGCCCCCACCTGAACGCTATCATCCCACTAAGGTATGAGAAAGTTACACATCCAAGTTTACCAAGTAAGTTGGATCCCTCAGTCTTCTACCATTTCTCTACACCTTAAAAGGTATATTAAGCACCTTACTTAGGCTCGCTTCTAATCTAAGTAGGCTCACAGCTTCGCTGTGTGTGTGTGTGTGTGTGTGTGTGTGTGTGTGTGTGTATATATATATAAACGGATACCTAACTAATAGAAATAATTAAAGTAACTTGTTTATCTCACAGTAATCCATAACGTAAATAAAACCATTCAAAACCACATAAGAATAATAAATGGAGAGGACATATGTCCGAGTGTACCAACCCATCAAGGACCACGTTTAACTAATATCAAAATTAGAAAATGTGTGACTACATGTAAACGTAATCATCACACTCGTAGAAGTCTCCATGAACCTCCACCACCGGAGCTGCAATGCTGGCCTCCACAAAGTTAGCTACAGTAAGACCTATACTGTCATCTAAAAGAATACATGCATGGGGGTGAGCTAAACTACTAGCTCAATGAGAAGTAAAAACAAGCCAGCAAGCAAAATACATGAATATATTCAAAAAGGGTCTGGTATACGATTTGCTAAGTGCTATGGTAGAGAATTTCCACACCATAAAGAGCAGAAAATCCCATAGGTGAGGAGGGAGCAAACCCTCGCCCAGTTATACCGTTGCATCTAGCACCTCCCAAATAGTATACTCCCTCTAATGAAGGGATGAAACCAAGCCTGGAACGTAACATGCACACATCAGACTACATTGGTTCTCCCCCAAGGGTTTTAACCAAGCCCGGTACCTACATTACACATCAGACTACATTGTTTCTTCCCCGAGTTTACACTAGTACCCTACTGGTTAGGGTTGTAGTCATGGGGATTTGTTTCTAACCAAACCTAACATGTCATTTAAGCAAATCTAGGGTCATACGCCAGCAAAGAGCCCAACTCCGTTTTCCCCCACCTGAATGTTGTCACCCTGTTAGGCTACTGACATATGAAAAGCACTACCCATATGGTAATACCGCCCTAGTACGTCAGGCTACGAATTATTACATGGCGCTAACCAAACATCACGATATCACAATCAAACTATCATAATGCAAATGTATGAATAGATATTACAATTATTGGATGGCATGTTATTACATCAAAGTGCATCACAAACATGTAAGATTATTAAGAAATAGGAAATAAATCAAACTACCCCTCACCTGGTGAGTGAGAACTATACGCCCTCTGATTTACAGAGGCTTACCTTGCACACTCTCGTTGTACCTATAATGATGTTATCAATTAATTAGACCAACTAGACTAATCTTGGCCTACTATAAATTACGCTAATGAACTAATGGTTAGGTCCATTCTTATAAATTATGAACTTCTAGGGTTATCTGACATCAAATACACTGGCAAGATACTGTGACTGCACATTCAATCAGTCACCCCCAGAAACTAGGTTCACCTGACTCAACTCCTTTGTGATTGTTCGACAATAGGTCCGGTTGCACAGTGGTGCGACTGGACATCTGACCGAAGACTCCTAGAGAGTCTTTGTGATTGTACGACATCAAGTCCTATTGCACAATGGTGCGATCAAACATCTAATCAGAGTCCTCTATAAGCTTTTGTGACTGTTCGGCTATACGAAATTAGTAGCCAGAGCTTTTTATGGACTTCCTAGCCATATTTGTTTTACAGTTCAGACATGCTTTCGAGTCTCCCAATAGGTCTTTGGTTCCTCCCTCTGAGGCTTAAGATTTTATTTATATCCCTCTGGCATTAGTGGGTCCCAAGGTTTGGCTTAGGTTACCTTTCAAGGTCTATTATTGATTTAATGGCCTGTTATCCAGGTATAGGTTCAAACCTGAACAGCATTGTCGTTCCTCCCTTAGTTAACATTAATGGCCGAGGCAGGTTTCCTCCTCCTAACCTCAGAGGGTGCTTCCACCCATAGGAAGGCATCACAATAGATAGAAACTGAATTGGAGACCAGTGCACTTACCAGAAAACGTGACCATCCATTAGCACACGGTCTGGACTGAAAGAACTAAAGGAGACGGTTGTCTTCTTCCTTCCTCAGTTCTTTCTCCCTTTTTATAACAATTTTCCCTCTCAAAGACATGTCAGAGTCAAGTGTGAACTTTTAATTGACTCCAACTCTGTTAAGCATAAGAGAAGAAAGAGAGAAGAGTCCTAAGGAGATTGGAGTCCCCCTCTGTTGTGTAACTTCCTCCATCATGGGCAAGTGGGCCCTTATCCCCCAACTTTCTTGCTAGGCACGTATGAGGGATCCACAACCCCCACTTTCAGTGGGAATTGGTTACTCTTTAATGAACACATGTTCAATTGTGCATGATAGGTGGGTCTGGCTTTAAAGTTTTAGTTTGAATATCCTTCAACCTGACTCTCTGGTTCCCACATGTTTGGAGTCATAACCCTAACCACATTGGTCTGTCCAATGGTAGGGTCCGATTGTAGGGTCCGACAGAAGACTTTGATCAAAATTCAATTTTCACTCCACCATCGTTTGGTGGAATTAATTCCCTTTTATCAATATGACTTGTTTAGAACTATCTATAATAAGATCACGTTCACCTCATCATATGGCTAACAGGGCTATTAATTTGGTCCTTAAGGTCCACTCATATGGTTTGGGGTGTTCATAAGTGAAAAATTTTCCCACTTCATCTCAGTTACATTCATGTGCACCCGCTTAGCTTGGTTTGACACATGTTCATCTTGGTCCCATCCAGAGGTAACTTCAGGACCAAGGTTATTACGGACTCCTTTCCTTCGACAGTGGTGTACTATTCCCTTATACTAATGAGCATTACTTGAACTTGATATATAACTTCTCCTGTCTTAACTTCTGTAGTTCTAAGCAGAGGTGTTCCGCATGGGTGTTACCACTAAGTGAGTAGATGAGGATGTCATCAATGAAAATGATGACAAACTTACCTAAGAACTCATGGAATACTCGATTAATCAACTCCATGAATGATGCTGGAGCATTTGTCAACCTGAAGGATATCACCAAAAACTCGAAGTGACCATATCTTGTCCTTAATGCTTTCTTGGGTATATCATTTCCTTTGATCTTTAATTAGTGATACCCCAACCAAAGGTCTATCTTCGAAAATACACTTGTCCCCCCCCCAAAGTTGATCGAACAAGTCATCAATTTGGGGCAAGGGATACCAGTTCTTGCTAGCGAGCTTGTTTAGAATTCGATAATCTATGCATAGACGGACACTCCCATCCTTATTCTTCACAAAGAATATCGGTGCTCCCCAAGGTGAGATACTGGGCCTAATGAAACCCTTATCCATTAGCTCTTGAAGCTGTGTCTTGAGTTCTTTTAACTCAATAAGAGTCATGCAGTAAGGAGCTTTAGAAGCCAAAGTTGCATCCTGGAACTAAGTCAATCACAAACTCCATTTCCGGATTTAGTGGTAGACCAAGTAGTTCCTTAGGTAATACATTGGGGACTTCATTTACTATCGATATATCTTCCAACCTCAGTATTTGGGCTTCAGTGTCCAATATCGACATTGAGTAACTTTCACACCCTTGGTGCAGCAACTTAAAAGCTAAAAGTGATGACAGGAATAACTTGCGATACTTCTTAGTCTTGTTGCCTATGAGCACAAATGCTTCCCCATCTGTATGCTGAAATAAGATCTATCATCTAGAGCATAGATACTGGTTTGGTGCTTGGCCAACCAGTCCATTACAAATATCACATCAAAATCTTTCATCTCAAGGCTAACGAGGTTAGCCTCCATCACCTTTTCCTCTATTGGAACATTACCTGGTCCATAATATGTCTCTAGATTGGACTTGTGTCCGAGGGACATATGCACCACTAATGCAGAGATCATCATGAGCAATGGCATTCCCAATTTAATGGTGAATGCTGAGGATACGAATGAATGTGTTGCCGTGGAGTCGAAAAGCACTCGTGCAAGTATAGCAAAAATAGAAATCGTATCTACACATACATTTATAGGAACGTCACAACACGCCATGTGAAATGATGCTTTCTTCTTAACCTTAAAATACCTATGACTACTCCTGGTGAGCCTTCCACATCCTCAGCAGATAAGGTAATGTCCTTGCCTTTTCTAGGTTGTAAGACCCGTATCGAACTAACCCGGTCTTACCACCTTGAACCAGGTCTACCCATCATGGTCGAGCCAAATGGATCAAGTGCGTGAGGGAGATCGCTATCCCAGGTATTAAACTGACCCAAAAATACTAAAATAAGGGGGAGGGTCGCATGCCCAGCAAGGCAGGGTCGGACCCCCCCAGTATAAAAGTCAGACCCTGAGTTTTTAATCGGGGGTTGGACAATTTAGAACCAAGGGTCGACGGGATCTCCGACCCCCTCATCAACCCCCAGTCTGTCGACAGAAACCGTGAATTGGGAACATTCCAAATTTCGATGGGATTCTTTCCTAATCTCAATGGGACTTATTTTGGGAGTTTTTACTCTATAAATAGGACATCCCTAAGCCTCTTTCACTCTTCTTAGAACCCTAATTGGATTGAAAGAAAGAGAATAGAAGGAGAAGAGAAAGAAAAGAGAAGGAAAGTGGAGAAGAAGATCAAAGAGAAGGCTTCAGAGAAACAAGCCTAATTCTCAGGTATGGATACTATCTCCATGTAATTCTACAGACCTTAAAATAGATAGTGAAGAGGATGTGATCTAGGAGAAACCTAAATCATCCATCCATGGTTAGGTTTTCATGGAAAACCATGGGGGAGATCATAAAAACCATGTATGTGAATAAACTATGGTTCTAAGCCATAGAACATGTATGTAATGGATTGTAGAAGCAAGCCATAGGGCCCAAACACGAAGGAATGGACTGTAGGATGAAAATTCGACTAAACCCATGGGGGATCGCACGGGGGTCGATGGCCAATCGACCCTACCAGACGTTAACATCGACCCCCAGTGTTCGAGAAGTCCAGACTGTGGGTGGTCGCACCCAGGGTCGATGGAAGGTCCGACCCTGGCATCGACCCCCAATTAACAGCATGCTTTTTTAAATCAGAATTAATTCTAATTAAATTCTATCGACTTGATTAGGTTTTCTAGTGATATAATATTGATATTTAATTGATTCTTAAAGCTTGAAAGAGGATCTATGATCAAGCAAAGGTGAGGGAACAAGACCTAAACTAATTGGTTAAATAATAAACTGTTTTATTCTTGAGTCCAATGCCATGATTGATTCTATGCGTGTATGCTTGTTATGTGCATTCAACATGTCATCCAATATTTCTATTATTACTGTTCATGCATATTTAAATTATTATTTATAACATGATGATGATGACGATGATAGGAATAGGCATATGGATGTATGTGTATGGTTGGTGTGCTTGATGCGAGCGAGTATCAGGGGGGGTGTCATAGGCCGGGCCTCAGCACTCTAGCTCTATATCTAACTCAAGTCTTGTCCACTGACATCATCGTATTGCCATTACCTTAGCAGAACTATTACGTCGTAGGGTATGAGGGGAGGTGGTCTCGGACCGTGCAGTCTCTGACTCTACCGGGGGGCCTTAGCCCTATCTCTATGGATGTATTGAGGGATACTGGGGTGAGACCTTGGATACACTGATTGGCATTAAGATTGGTTAGTTGCAAGCCCAGTTTGTGAGCCCTCGCCAGCAGGGGCTTACGTGTTGGTATGGGCAACTGGTACAACAATAAACGTAACCTTTGCGTGTACATTGTCCATGGTGGGTGCATGTGGGACGACAATAAACGTTACCTTTGGGCGGCTTCACACACTCGTGTATAGAGGTGCGGCGTCAATAAACGTAACCTTTGGCCACCTATCCTTTCTATAGCACATTGCAAACTTATTTACCAGACCAAAGATATGAATTGAATGCATGCATATGTTTATTGCATTGTTTTGTTTGCTCACTGAGCCATGATTTGTGCTCACCCTCTCGACGTCGAATATTTTAGTTGATGATGCAGGTACTACGGTCGAAGATTATATGAGTGCTCCGGTGTACGCGAGTGTTGCTGTAATGGAAGCCAAAGACTTAGTGGATACGCATGACTCTTCATGCGAGTGCAACTCATGCGTATTCGATTAGATTTTCATTTGAATTATTAAAGGAATGTAATTGATATTTTATTATTTATGTCTCAGTTGATACAATAATAACTTGATATTTTAATTATGATTATTACAGTTAGAGTTCTCAGTTCATTTACTATAAGACTTCCGCTATTGTGTATTTATTTTGATTATGATTGTGGATGTGTATGATTTTTATTTTTAATAGACACAGCCTATTAGAGAACCTGGTTGAACCCATTGGTTTATTAGCGATTTATCACACCGTTCTGAATGGTGCAGAATTTGGGTGTGACACAGGTGGCGATGCCTTTTTTGGTTCTGGGCACACTCTTGCAAAATGGCCCGACTTTCTACCATTGAAACATGCGCCATAGGACACAAATGAGGTGTTAGAAGATGCAGGTCTGGGCTGACTTACCTTGGGTGGAAATATAGCCTCCTTTTTTGTAACTGGGGCTAGATCACTACATGCAGGTCTAACTGTGAAAGGAGAAGCCGAAGATGTAATTGTGGAACTTGGGTACTGTGCATGGAAAGGCTTATTGGTAGGGAAATTATCTGTGAAGCTCATAGGCCTTTTCTGACCTTGATATGGTGGAACTAAGGGTGCTCCACGTAGAGTGGCCAATAACTCGACAAAGACTGCTGCTATCATTTTTTATTGCTCCTCTAGGTTCCGAACCAATTTACCATAATGACTGTCATCTGAGCCATAGTTTGCATTGGAGGTGCCTGTGGGAGATTAACAGTTGGTAGAGGCGATGGTGGAACATGTGGAGGTGAATGGGAATCACCATGTCCCATACTACCTTCACCTTCTGGAAAGTTTACATGATGTCTTCTTGGGTTCCATCATGGAGGCATTACTTTCGATGATTGACTGTTGATAGGACAAATCTGTAAATGCCCAAATATCAACCATTTATACAATTATCCATTTATCCAATTATCCATAACAACATCTTAACCATATCATGTTAGGGCAGGTATGAGCAATGCATCAAAATTTTCTTCTTTTATAAGTCTTTCTAGACCGATTTTTTTAATTAGGGGTAGTAATAGGGGTGGCCAGCATGCTATGGTGAGACGTTAGAATGACTTCGACTCTAAGTTGGGTCAGATCAGGGCCTCCATGGTGTTTACTGGGGTAATCCCCCATTTATACCACTAGGGTCCGACAGAAGGATATCGTTGGTACATGCCCACTCCACCAGTAGCTCAGCATAGTGGTTCAGATCCACCTCCAGCTATTGATCCTTAGTGATTACTTATTACTTCCCTTCTTCTTTTACCTTTTACTTATACTTACAGCATCATCTGACTTTTGTACACGTCATGCATATAGAGTAACTGTCTAGTGTGTGGATTGTGCCCTACTTTTAACTTATGCACATTACTTCTCTTGATATATAATTATAGCTTCTTTTACTATCATTAAAATCAGATGTTTTGATCATGGGATGACTGCCCGGGTTGTAGACTGCATCTCAATTTTATACTTCCAATCAGGTACATATATATACATGTCTTTCCTTTGTTCTTAGTTCATATTGTGTACTATGTTCTTTTTATTTCTTGTAATGTGATGTAACCTAACTTGTTATTTTTCTTACTTACTACTTGTTGGTTCATAATAGCTTTTAATTATCTTAGGCATCTATTATGACACAAGGAAATGCATGTGCAGGGTAAGTTTATAGGTAGAGTCAGAGTGGTTGTGCTATGATACCATTGTTATCACAGCCCAATCTGAAAAATCGAATGTGATATCTAGGTCAACCATAGTGGCAACCCGAATCTTTTAGCGATCGATAACCAAAATGATCTACCAGTAAAACCCATAGCCTATAGAAATAGTATCCACAATAATCAATAATAACTAATAATCATTGCAGTATAATAATAAGTGTTACAACAAAATCATAATAGAGAATTGATGCTTCAAATGTTATCAATACATAATATGTCTGTTATGTCTTACAAACCGTTTTATAAGTAATATTCATGTTACATTTACCCCGTACTAAATAACTAGAGTAAATTGAATAAAATACTATAGATATACCAAACCACATCTATCTACAGACATCAAAATTATGGAAGTGAGGCACTAAATTAGGTCTCATAAATACAATCTTTACTGGTATAGCCCTCGACATGACCCTTCAGTAGCCCACCTCCAATAGAGGTGCCTTTAACATCAATAGGATCCATAACAGCAGATACAGTAGAGGTACCTGCAATCAAAGCTAAAAAAAAATTGATATCGAGGGGTGAACTCCCATCCCAACTCAGCGACAAGTCAGGTATCCAATGCAATCCTATGCAACAATTTATGAATGCAGTATAGAAGCAAATAAACAAGTAATTTGTGAATGATAATTAAATGTGTATGAAATCATGGTCAGCCTGTACCCTAGCTCGATTGCATCCCATGAGGGAGTTGTCATTATCCCGAGCACTCCTCAATGAATCAATGACACTCTTGACCTGAGCACCCCTCGATGATTAGTGGCTTATCTATCATTCACTAAAGCACAAGTCATTTGAATAAGTTGATACAAGATGCATAAGAATATAATAAATAGGGCTACACCCCAGTAGAGATCTACGTTCCATTGCTACGGACTAATCGTGTCACATCCCAATTCCATACCAATCAGAATGGTGTGATGAACCATCAAAAAACCAACGGTTCAACTAAGATCTCGAATAGGCTGTGTCCGTTGCTTAAACTATACACATCCACAATTAAAATCAGAATAAATACACGATAGTGGAAATCTTTAATATTAAATGAACTAAGAGTCTAAAGATGATAACATAAATAAATTTTCCAATTAACATCAAAAAGACTAAGACATAAAGTAAAATAAAATAATCAATTACATTTCCTTAATAATTCAAATAAAAATCTAATCGAAGACGCATGAGTTGCACTCGCATGAGGAATCATGGGACTCCATCATAACTTCTGCATCCATCGCCGCCGCACGTCCATACATCGGAGCATTCATATAATCTTCTACGGTGGTACCTGCATCATCAACTAAAAATATTCAACGTCGAAAGGGTGAGCACACATCATGGTTCAGTGAACAAACAAAACAATACAATAAACATATGCATGCATTCAATTCATATCTTTGGTCTGGTTTATAAGTTTGCAATGTGTAATAGAAAGGTTTGGTGGCCGCCTCACCTCTATACACAGGGTGTGTAAGCCCACCCAACGGATCAAACACCATTGTCGTCCACATCCACCCCACCATGGAATAGAGATAGAGCTAAAGTGCTTAGGACCGTACCGCATCACACTTTCCCTGATGCTCTACCCATACCAACACGTAAGCCCCTGTTGGCGAGGGCTTACAACTAACCAATCCTAATGTCAAACAGTGTATCCAAGGCCTCACCCCAACATCCCTTAATATGTCCATAGAGATAGAGCTAAGGCCCCCCGGTAGAGTCAGAGACTACACGGTCTGAGACCACCTCCCCTGATGCCCAACGATGTAATAATTCTGCTAAGGTAATGGCGATACGACGAAGTCAGTGGACAAGACTTGAGTAGAGATAGAGCTAAAGTGCTTAGGACCACACTGCATCACACTTCCCCTGATGCCTTACTCGCATCAAGTACACTAACGACACACAAACATTCACATGCCTATTCATAGCATCATCATCATCATCATCATGTTATGAATAAACAAAATTTAATATGCATGAACATTAATAGCAGGAATATTGGATGACATATTGAATGCACAATACAAGCATACAAGCATAGAATCATTCATAGTATTGGACTCAATAAACAAAAATAGTTTATTATTAGCCAATTAGTTTAGGTTTTGTTCCCTCACCTTTGATTGCTAGTAGATCCTCGTTCAAGCTTTATAATTCACTTTTAAACCACTGGAAAGACCTAACTAGTCGATAGATTTTAATTAGAATTAATTCCAATATGTTTAGAATAAGAGAAGCTGAGGGGTCGCACCTGGGGTCTCAGTTTCTGCAACCACAGGGGTAGGGTCGCAGGGTAGGGTAGCACCTAGGGTAGCAGTTTCTGTGACCCCATGGTGTAGGGTCACAGGTGGGGTCGGATACCATTCAAACCTATGTGCGACCACACCCTCCCTGGGACTTCCCGAGGGCATGTGGTGGATCATGTGGTCTAGTGGGGTCGGATATCATTCGACCCTACATGCGACCACACGTGTTCTTGGTTGACCTTTCACTCTTAAGTCCATTCTTCCATGTTTTGATCCTTTGGCTTATCATCATGGTCCTTCCTATGATCGTTCTATGGCTCAAACTATAATTTTTATACACTATCCATTGTCCACAATGATTTCCTCCATGGATTCCCTTGGAACTTTATCCATGGATGGATGATTTGGGTTTCTCCTAATCCTATGTTCTTCATAAACTATTCTAGGCCTCCAATTCATGTAGGGATTTAGGTTCATACCTTGGGCTTGCTGAGATTCAGAGGTTTCTCTGAACTTCTTCTTCCTTTAGTCTTCTTCTTCAATTTTTCTTCTCTTCCTTCTCTTCTCTTTGTCTCACTTTCAATTAGGGTTCTAAAGGAGTGAAAGAGGCTAAGGGACATCCTATTTATAGAGGAAAACCCTCCATAATAAGCCCCAATGAGTTTAGGAAAGACTCCCTTCGAATTAGGAAGGTTTCTAAATTTCTGGTTTATGTCTGTTCTCGTAGGGTCGGATATAGGGTCGCAGAATCCGTCGACCCTATGTTTTTTAAGACATGCGACCCCACGACCAAAAAGTCATGGGTTGGACTCTTTTGTGGTGGGGTCGAACATACCTATTTAGGCATGCGACCACACACTCATTTTTGACTGTTTTGAGTTAAATTTCATACCTGGTCTTGTGGTTTCTTCACACACTTAGTCCGCTTGGCTCAACCATGATAGGTAGACCTGGTACAAGGTGGTAAGATCGGTTAGTTCGATACGGGTCTTACAACTCCCCCCTCTTATTAGAAATTTCGTCCTCGAAATTTGCACATACCTTTCAAGTCGAACATGTGAGGATATTGCTTCCGCATAGCATTCTCTTCTTCCCATGTGATCTCTTTTATATCTCAGCTCCTCCAGGTGACCTTAACATAGTATATGTCATGGTTACGTAGACGTTGAACCTTTCGACTGGTGATTTCAGTTGGTGCTACTTTGAATTTTAACTCATCAGTTAGAACTGGTGGATCCGCTGTCAAAACATGTGTTGGATCTCTGATGTACTTCTTCAATAATGAGATATGAAATACATCATGCACACTTGACATAGATGGTGGTAGTGCTAACTGATAAGCCACTTTTCCACGTTTAGCTAGAATCTCATATGGCCCGACATATCTTGGACTTAGCTTCCCTTTCTATCCGAATCGTTTTAAACTTCGCATAGGTGATACTTTTAAGAATACCTTATCACCTACGACGTCGAGTAATAGGTTCGGCGCATAATAGGTTCGCAGAATGCCGAGCTAACCAGTCCATTCCCAAGATGACGTCAAAGTCTGCCATCTCCAGTTGGATCAAAACTGCATCTAAGGTTTTCTCGCCAATGAGAACTGGACATGGTCCATAACCTTTCTCTAATTCCACTTCTAACCCCATCGGTGATCGTACAAGTATTTTGTAGTCCAATGTTTTGATGGGTAATTTCAGCTTCTTTTTGAATGACACAAATATAAATTAATGAGTAGCTCCTGAATCAAAGAGTACTCTGGCGGGTACGCCATTTATAGGTACTATACCTGTGATTTATTTTACTTAGTATATATGCTCATACAATGTAATTATAACTTAAAAAAAGTTTCAGTCATACCTGTGACCACATCGGGTGATGCGGCAGCATCCTCGGTTGTAACCACATATACTCGTCCTTAATGTAACTGCTTCTTGGGCTTAGGTTACTCCCTTGCCATATGTCTTGCTTGGTTGCAGTTATAATATTTCGGACCTTCAGAATTTGGCTTTGGCTGATGTTGAGCTGCTGGAGTAGTCTTGGGTACAACAGTAAAGCCTTGAGCATGGAAGGGTTTAAATGTCTTGTTGTTCCCTTCGTTATAAGCATTTCTGGCTGGCCTTTTTATACCTCTGTTCTGTGTAAAATAACTCTCCTTCTGGCTCGATTCTATAACTCGAGCAATTTGAACAGCTTCGTTATATACCTACTTTTCCAAGCCTAGAACATGCTCTCTGATGCTTCCTCTAAGCCCTGTGACAAACCTACGGGTCTTAGTGTCTTCTTCTTGCATACTAAGTGGTGCAAATAAAAACAGCTCCTCATAACATTGTTGATATGCATCCATAGACATCTGGCCCTGATATAAACTCAGGAACTCCTTCTCCATAACATCTCTGAAGCTTCGGGGAAAATACTTCTTAAAGAATGCTTCTTTATAAATAGCCCAAGTCAATAGGGCGTGCTTGGTCAGTAGATATGCCCTGATAGATTTCCACCAATGATGTGCATCGCCTTTCAGCATGAAGGTGGCACATAACACCTTTTCTTCTTCTATGATAGTCATCATGAGAAAGTTTCTCTCCATCTCGTCGATCCAGTGTGCTAGCCATAACGGATCAGACGGTTTACCGTTAAATTCCTTGGGCTTCATCTTCAAAAATCTCTCAACAAGTCGAGAGTGATCCATCTAATTGTGGGGATATGCCCCAAACATAGGTTGTGAATATTGATAATTAACCTGAGCTGCTTCCAGACCTAGTACAGGAATTTGTGCAGCTGGTGGCTGAGATGTTTGAGGTGCTGGGTGGTTACCCACCGGTGCTGCACTAGCTTGTCCGGTCTGCATGGGTGTAGCATGTGCGGCCTGGAACATAATCCCCATTGCAACTTGCATTTGAGCTTGTGCGTGTTGCATTTGTTGCAGCTGTTGAGCTAGATTCATTACCATGGTTGCTAACTCCGGGGGTAGAGGTGGCAAGTTGGTAGGATTTGCCTGGTCTGGATTTCCTGGGGGTACAACTTGCGGATTTCCCTGGGCGTATATATTTTCTTGGCTAGTTTCCTCCACAGGTGGTGGTGGAACTGCATTTCGGCTTGCCTGGTCACTCTACGCCCAGACATATTTCCTCCTGAGATTGGTGGTCCTTGAAAATCATCAAAATAGGTGAGACAATCATTTATACAACATGTAGGCATCCTAACCGATGTAAAATTTTAAAATTTTCAGCTTATTCTATGAAAAATACTGTCTTTTCCATGCAGGGTCGATGGTGGGGGTCGATGGTATGTCCGACCCTCAGTATCCGACCCTGTAAATGACCTGTTCTTCCCGAGAGCTGAGGGTCGATGTGAGGGTCGATGGGTATCCGACCCTCAGTATCCGACCCTGGGAATGATCTGTTCTTCCCGAGAGCTGAGGGTTGATGGATATCCGACCCTCAGTATCCGACCCTGGTTTTCTGTCAGATTCTCGAGAGCTGAGGGTCGATGGGAGGGTCGATCCGAGGGTCGATGATCCTGGTCGAATTGTCCGACCCTCAGACCAAAAATCAAACCTTTAAGATCCGATTCTGGGTTCATTCTCTATTATTTCCCTCCCGTTTCGACTTGTCTCTCGCCTCCGAGTTGCTACAGTGCCACTACGCTATTTTGGTCAGTTTGGATCCGTGTTTCGTCGTCCACGTCATCCCTACAGGTATGCATTTCTCATTTTTACCTGTTTTTAGGTTTCCATTTCTAGGTTTTGTCCATTTAACTTGTATTTTTCAAATTAAACTTTTTACAACCGTAAAATTTCGATTTTTATTGGGGGATTTTTTTATTGGTGTCTCGAGGAATGAAAGCCCTAAAAAATTTTTGAGTTTCATCGGTTGGTTATTGAGAAACTTGGATTTTTTCTCTTTTTGCCCTAATTTGTCGAAATTTTTGATTTCTCACAATTTCTTCAAATTGGACTTCATTAGTTAGAATTTCCTACTGTCTGAGTGTTGTAGAATATGTTGGAACCTACGTAAGTCCTCTTGCCCACGTGTATGGGTGACAAGTGGGGCTTTTGCCCAACTTATGTCGTTATAATGTCAAATTTTGGATTTTTATCCTATTAACTCATTATCTGTTTTTCTTTTCTATTTGGCAGATACTGTGGCTCGTACCAAGGTACCCAGAGTTTGTGATCCACTTCGCTTCCGCTCCAACGAAGCCGAGGCACAGTATTCCCACTACGCTAGTAAGAAGGTAGAGGGTGGTCGTATGGTGAACTTGGCTGAGTTAGCCTTGTTCAACGTGGGAGGGCCTTTGGTGATATGGGGTGGCTCCCTGTCATCACCTACGACGCTTGCACATGCCTGGATTTAGTGCGATAGTTTTATTGTAATCTCCAGGTGGTGGGGGATTACAATGATGTGGATAGGGGTCACGAGCTACGCATCACTAGCTATGTCAAGGGGGTGAACATTTCATTCGATTATCGGCAACTGGCCGACCTACTGGGCATTCCCTATGATGGCCCCATGGTTTACTGTGCTCCTGTGAGAGCCCCAGTTCGTTTCCATAAAGATGAGAGCTGAGATTGATAGTCAGCTACTACGACCTGATCGCTGGCAGATGAGAGCTTGCTATATGCGTCCTGCTCCACGGGTCTTTTGCAAGATTACACAGCATAATCTGATTCCACAAAGTGGCCATTACGAGAGGGTTTCTCAGCTGACCCAGTATCTTCTGTACAACATTTGCACTAGACAGCCCATCTGCCTTCCTTACATCATCATGCGGACTATGATCAGTGCCACATTGCCCAGTCATAGGGGTCATCTACCCTATGGACGTATGATCACTATTCTGCTTACCCACCTGGGGGTTGATTTAGTGGATGAGAAGATCCAGGAGAAAACCTTCTCGTCGCCTCTAGATTGGGAGGCTATCTGTCAGATGGGTATGCAGGATGCCCAAGTCAGTGACGAGGAGAGGAACGAGATGGTACGCCCTCACACTCGCATCAAGATTGCTGACGCTGAGGTAGCTGCTGCTGCTGCTAGAGTTCATGCGGATCCTACCGATGACGATGACCGCATGTATATGGATGTCGACTCGATACCACCGCCTTCACCCACGCATGCGACTGGAGCTGGTACTTCCTCTGCGGTGGGTCCTGCACCTGAGACTGGTCCTTCTCATGCGGCTGGTTCTTCACGCCCACCTTCTGATATGATGGAGATGTTGCATGAGATCAGAGAGGCTCAGCGTAGATCTGATCTGAGGATGGAGGAGCTTCTAGACGCCCAGCGTCGGACTGATCAGCTGGTGGCTGATCTCACAGCTAGTCTTCAGGCTACTCAGACTCGGGTGGCCTGGTTGACTAGAGTCTATGCCGAGGACTATGACAGAGACCGCGAGGCACTGCCTCCTCCTTCACCTCCAGTTTCTTGATTGTATTTATTTTCTTTGTACTACAGAGTAACTGTCCAGGTTGTGGACTATACTCTGCTTTAGTTTAGTTATGTATATATGTTTGTTGCTCTCTCATTGTATGTAAAATTGTTTCCCTTTAATAGATGCATTATTCTCTTTTTAAATTGGTCTCAAACATCATTTGTGTTTACAATGTGTTAATATTACTGTTTTTACTTTTATCCTATCTCAGTTCACAATTGTCTTGAATGTATGCTAGTTTAGCGGACAGGGCCTGAGATGCTCTGATACCAAGTTGTCACACCCCAATTCCGTACTATTCAGAATGGTGTGATGAACCGCTAACAAACCAACGGTTCAACCAGGATCTCAAGTTGGCTATATCCGTGTTATCTAAACTCCATACATCCACATTCATAATCAGAGTAGATATATAATAGCGAAAGTCTTATAGTAATATGAACTAAGAATCTACTGTGATATTAATATTTAAATAGCGAATTATTCTGTATCAACTGAGACATAAATAAATATCAAATACATGTCCATAATAAATCCAAGTAAAGAAAACTAAGAAAAAATCTAATCAAATACACATGAGTTGCACTCGCAAGAGGAGTCATGTGTATCCACTTCAGCTTCAACTTCCATCGCCGCTACGTTCCCATACGCTAGAGCATTTACATAGTCTTCAATGGTATAACCTGCATCATCAACTAAAAATATTCGACGTCGAGGGGTGAGCACACATCACGGCTCAGTGAGCAAACAAAACAATACAACAGTACATATGCATGCAATCAATTCATATCTTTGGTCTGGTTTATAGTTTGCAATGCGCAATAGAAAGGTTGGGTGGTCAAAGGTTAACGTTTATTGACCCCGCCTCTATACACAGGGTGTGGAAGTCCGCCCAAAGGTTAACGTCTATTTTCGTACCCATCCTCCCTAATCATGAACATTATATATACAACAAAGGTTAACGTTTATTGCTGTATAGTGCCATACCAACACGTAAGCCCCTGCTGGCGAGAGGTTGCAAACTGGGCTCGCAACTAACCAATCTTAATGCCAAACAGTGTATCCAAGGCCTCCCCCCAGCATCCCTCAGAATATCCATAGAGATAGAGCTAAGGCCCCCCCGGTAGAGTCAGAGACTACAAGGACCGAGACCACTTCCCCTGATACTCTACGATATAATAGTTCTGCTAAAGTAATGGCGATGCGACGATGCTAATGCACAAGACTTGAGTTAGAGATAGAGCTAAAGTGCTGAGACCCGCCAAAGGTTAACGTTTATTGATGTTCTCATCACACCTCCCCTGATACTCGCTCGCATCAAGTACACCAACCACACACATACAATCACATGCCTATTCCTATCATCATCATCATCGTCATGTTATAAACAATAAAGTAAATATGCATGAACAAATAATAGAAATATTGGATGACATGTTGTATGCACATTACAACCATATTCACATAGAATCAAGCATGGCATTGGACTCAAGAAAAGAGAAAACAATTTATTATTAACCAATTAGTTTAGAGTTCCGTTTCCTCACCTTAGCTTGCTAATAGATACTCTTCCAAGCTTTAAAATCACCTTTATAATGTTATTATATTGGTAGAAGACCTAACAAAGTCGATAAAATTTAATTAGAATTTATTCTAATTTTTAAAACCATTCTGTTAACTGAGGGTCGGAGGTAGGGTCGGAGTCATGATTGACCCTGGGTGCGACCCTCCCCAACTCTGGACTTCCCGAACCCTAAGGGTCGATACTCAGGATCACATAGGGTCGGATGGTCATCGACCCTCTGTGCGACCCTCGGTGGTTTTTGATCAATTTTCCTCTTTTTTGTCCATTCTTCGTGTTTGGGGTCTTATGGCTTGCTCCTACAGTCCATTTAACATGCATTCCATGGTCTAGAACCATGAATCATCCACCTATATAGTTTTCTTGTATTCTCCCATGGTTTTCCATGAAAACCTAACCATGGGTTGATGGTTTGGGTTTCTCCAAGATCACACTCTCATCATTATCTAACCTAAGGCCTGTAGAAACTCATGGAATTAGTATCCATACCTGAGAAGGACACTCCTTCTCTGCAACTCTTCTCCTTTTGCTTTCTTCTCTACCTTGTTTCTCTTCTTCTTCTCTTCCTTCTCTTCTCTTTCTCTCAATTCAATTAGGGTTGTAAAAGGAGTGAAAGAGGCTTAGGGACGTCCTTTAAATAGAGTGGAAACATCCTAAAATAAGTCCCTTTGAGATTAGGAAAGAATCCCAATCGAAATTATGGAAATTTCCTAATTTCAGTTTCGACGGCAACTGAGGGTCGATGGGAGGGTCGATGATCCCATCGACCCTAGGTTTTTAATGTGTCTGACCCTCCCTATAAAATAGAGGGTCTGACTTTCTGTCTTGGGGGGTCCGACCCTCCCTTGTTGGGTATGCGACCCTCCCCCTAATTTAAGTATTTTTGGGTCGATTTGATACCTGGGATCACGATCTCCTTCACGCCCTTGGTCCATTTGACTCAACCATGATTGGTAAACCTGGTTCAAGGTGATAAGACCGGGTTAGTTTGATACGGGTCTTACAGTAGGCCTCGTACATAATCACTGGAAGCCAGCCCATATCACTAAATGCCCTTTCCACATCAAACAGGGCTAAATGGGCTAAGTTAACACATCTACCCCCTTCCACATTCTTTCGATCAAACCAAGGATATCTCACCTCTGCTTCAATGGACCTGAAGCATCTTGGGTCATGGACCTGAGGAAATTTAGTGCAAACCATGATAGCTGCAAGAGAAGAAAATAAGAAAAACAAGTTAGATAAATTTAAAAATTTGATAGCATAACGATGTAAAGTGGGAAAAAGCCTCACTTGTCACACAAACTTTGGGCAGGAGGACTTACATAGGTCCCAAACCATCCTGCAAGGCACATTCAATCGAAAATTTTAACTAGGTAGGTCGAATTTGAAGAAATTTTGACAATTGGGAAAACCCCCCAAAATTTAGGTCAAAAATGGGAATTTTCAAGTTTCTACTAAACTAACCAATGAAACTCGAATTTTCTTAAGGGCTTTCATCCATTGCGTAGCCAATAGCAAAAGCCACCAATAAAAATTAAATTTTACGGTCAGAAAAAAAATTAATTAGAAAAAAACCCTACAAATCGTAAAAACCCTAGGTATGAAAGCTTAAAAATGGAGCAAAGTAGAGAAGATACCTCAAGGAATGGAATGAAGATCGTGGATCGATGGAAAAATCACCAAGTTTGCATGGTAGAAACTATAGGAACTCAGTGGTGGTGAGTTGAGTTGAGACCGTAGGAAAGGAAAGGAGAATGAGAGGGAAAAATCTCGAAAACAGGTTTAAAAACCAGATTTTGAACCATACAGTCGCACAATTCGACCAAAATCATCGACCGTATGATCAACCATAGGGTCTCAGTAAGTTGCCAAGATTTTGAAGGTCACACCTATGGTCGCACAACATGCGACCGTAGGCCATCGATCGTATGACTGACTGTTGTCTGCATTTTGATTATGTCTGAACTTTTGCCTATTAATTTTGTTCTTCTCTCGCTTTCCATTGTAAGACTAACCCAATACTACCATTCTATTTTGTCTCACATGTGTAGCTTTGCTAATAACATACCACCCAAGAGTTTAAATGGCTGGGCACTGAGTAAGCAAAAGGAGACATAATGCAAACCCATCTCCACCACCTATGGAGACTAATGAGAATGAAGGTCAGCAAGGATAGAAAGGAAATATTGGAGCTCAGAATGCTGCACCTCAGAATGTTCACACCCAAGCTAACCCAACCAACTTACCTGCACCACCTACAGATTTGGCTACTATGGTGATGAATTTGGCACAGCAAATGCAGCATATATAGCAAATACAAGCCAACATGCAAGCTGCTATTGGAATTGTTTTTCCAGTTGCAAACACAGCGTCTCTACCTAAAGGACAAGCTAGTACTGCACCTGGTGGTAGCAACACTGTACCCCAAGCACCGTAAACACCAACAGTACAAGGCCAAGTGTAAAACCCCAAAGCACTGCAAGGTGGGTATAACCAAGGTAATTATCAGTACCAACCGCTTATGTATGGGGCATATGTACATTATTAGTTTGATCACTCCAGACTGATCGAGCGTTTCTGAAAGTTGAAGCAGAAGGAATTCATGAGCAAGCCATCAGATCTGTAAGACCCATACTCCACTAACTAGGTCTAACCATGTCGTACCAGGTCTTTCCATCATTCCTGGACCAAGTGGACCGAGTGTGTGAAGATAAATCACAAACTAAGTATGAAAATCGAGTTAAAAACACTAAAAACATACCTAAGGTCGCATGCCTGGGGAGGTATGGTCGACCATAAGGAAGGGAACCAAAAATATCAAATCCAGAACCCCACGGGTGATGATTTTGACCCTACGATCGACGGTTTATGCAACCGTATGATCGATCGTGAGAACCCAGATCAGACTCTGAGTTTTGGAAACTTTCCTAAACTAAGGGATTGCCTTCCTAATTGAAAGAGGACTCTATATGGAGAGTTTTCCTCTATATAAAGGACGTCCCTTGGCCCTTTTTCACTCTTTTAGAATATTAGTAAACCCTAGAGAAAGAGAAGGAAGAGAAGGAAGAGATGGAAGAGAAGGAGAAGAAGAAAAATCTAAGGAGAAGAGTTTGCTGAGAAGAGATTGACTCCCTATTATAGTCAAAGGTATGAAACGAATCTCTGGAGATGTAAACTCTAAGGAATAAGACTTCTATAGAGGATAGGTAATATCAACCTATTATGATCTATGTGGTTTCCATGAAAAAATCCAAAGGAGAACCATGAATAGTGAATTTGATTATTTAGGTTGATTAGAAAATACTAATGATGGCCATTGGATGACCTTAGAGTAAAACACATAGAAGAACAAAAGAATTTATCCAAGAAGAACTCAAATTTCATGTAGACTGCAACTAGAAATCTCAAGGTCGCAGCTACGGTCGAGCATAGTATAACCAGTATGACCAGAGGATTGACCATAGGCATTCGGGAAGATTTCAGAAATCATATGGTCATAGCTATGGTCGTATATGACCAATCAAGCACCTATCAGTGCTCTATTTTAATTTTTGACTACTGTAACATACCACATATGAATCCTAACTTAAATTCATATAACTTTTAGGTTGTTAAATCAATTCAAAGAGAATTTCAAGGCTTAGAAGGACATCGAGAATTGCTAACAGGTAAGGGAACAAGACCTAAACTAATTGGATAATAACAAACTATTTATTTTTATTGAGTCCAATGCCATGATTGATTCTATGCTTGTATGCTTGTAATGTGCATCTCATATGTCATCCAATATTCCTACTATTACTGTTCACGCATATTTAATTCTTTTTACTTATAACATGATGATGATGATGATACTAGGAATAGGCATGTGAATGTATGTGTGTAGTTGGTGTGTTGGATGCGAGTGGAGCATGAGGGGGAGGACGTACCATGGTGCTTTTCGACCTCGTCACCAGACTCTAGCTCTATCTCTACTAAAGTCTTGCCCACTAACATTGTCGTATCACCATTACCTTAGCAGAACTATTACGTCATAGGGCATCAGGGGAGGTGGTCTCGAACCGTGTGGTCTCTGACTCTGTCGGAGGGCCTTAGCTCTATCTCTATGGACGTATTGAGGGATGCAGGGGTGAGGCCTTGGATACATTGTTTGGCATTAGGATTGATTAGTTGCGAGCCCAGTTTGCAAGCCCTCGCCAATAGGGGCTTACTTTTTGGTATGGGTAGGGCATCAGGGGAAGTGTTGGCAGTGTTTGATCCGGACACTTTAGCTCTAACTCTATTCTATGGTGGGTGCATGTGGGACGACAATGGTGTTTGATCCATTGGGTGGATTCACACACTCGTGTATAGAGGTGCAGTGGCCACCAAACCTTTCTATAGCACATTGCAAACTTATAAACCAGACCGAAGATATGAATTGAATGCATGCATATGTTTGTTGCATTATTTTGTTTGCTTACTGAGCCTTGATGTGTGCTCACCCTTTCGACGTCGAATATTTTTAGTTGATGATGCAGGTCCTACATTGAAGAATATATGATTACGTCGATGTATGGACAAGTTGCTGCAATCGATGTAGATGCTGAAGAAGATGCGCATGATTCATCATGCGAGTGCAACCAATATGTTTTTACTTAGGTTTAGTTATAATTTAAACATCGAATATGTAATTGATTATTTATTTTTTATGTTTTGTGGTTTGGAGATAATTGGATTAAATACTTATTTATCACTATTAGACTCTCAGTTCATTATCTGTAAGACTTCCGCTTATTTGTTTATTATCCTTGATTATTAATGTAGAATGTATGTGCGGTTTGATATGGGGGGAACGACTTATGTGAGATCCTAGGTGAACCGTTGGTTTATTGGCGGTTCATCACACCATTCTGGTTAAACCAGAATTGGGGTGTGATAACTTAGTATCAGAACATCTCAGGTTCTACCCATTGACCTAACTACTTCCACATGAGTCATGAATTGAGTTAGGATAAAATTTAAAAGCTGTAATAAGAACACACCATAAGCACCTATGTTGTATGAGACATAAACTAAGAAAAAGAATAATGCACATATGTAAAGGAGAAACCAATTATATATATATATGGAAATAAGACAAATGTACATCAAATCAAGTACAGTCCACAATCCAGACAGTTACTCTGCAGTATAAAAAGAAAAAACATATAAAGGGCAATCATGGAGCTGGAGGTGCTAGAGGAGGAGGTGCGTCACGATCTCTATCGTAGTCCTCAGCATATACACTCGCGAACTAGGCCACTTGAGTCTGAGTCCCACGAAGACTAGCCATCAGATCTGTTACCCGCTGGTCTGTAGAGCGCTGGGCATCTAGAAGCTCTCCTACTCTCCAATCAGGCACCCACTGAGCCTCTCTAATCTCACGTAACAGTCCCATCATGTCATCTAATGGTGGGCGTGAAGGGCCAGCAAAATGAGAATCCCTGAAAGGGCCAGCTCTAGTAGAATGTTGTGGCAATAGAGGAGGGATGGCATCCACATCCATGTACATCCAATCATCATCCTCCTCATCACTACCCTCGTTAGCCTCTGCTGTTACTGCTGCTGCCACCTCTGCAGCTACTGCCGCTACCCAAGTGAGAGGATGTCTCATAGCATTCCTCTCATCATCACTGACTTGTATCTCTCGCGTGCCCATCTTGTTGATGACCTCCCAATCAAAGTCAGCTGAGAAGGTGTCCTCAACGATCCTCTCATCCACTAGGTCCACCTGTAAATGAGCGAGCAAGGTGGAGATCAACCGTCCATAGGGCAAGTTGCCTCTCGAGTCAGGCAATGTAGCTCGGTGCATACTCTGAAGAATAATGTACGGGAGGCAGACATGCTGCCTAGTATAGATATAGTACAGAAGGTAATGAGTCAGCTGTGAGATCATCACATAATGTCTGCCCTGGGGAATCAGATTATGCTGGATAATCTTGCAGTAGACATGTGGCTCTGGACGCAGGTTGACTGCGTTTACCTCCAAGCGGTCATCTCGAAGAATCTAGCTATCTATTTCTGCATGCATCTGAGTGTACATAAATTGTGGCTCTCTAGGTGCATAATAAAAACCAATTATCCATCATTAGAGATACCTAGGAGATTAGCCAACTCCTGGCAGTTGAAAGAAATTGGAACCCCTTTCTCCCAGCTAGTGATCCGAAGCTCTCTACCCCTCTCTACATCCTCTAGATCACCCTCCACCTGAAGGTGATAGTAGAACTGCTTAACCAAGTCTGGGCAAATGCCAATCTCGTATAGGATCACTAGAAGCCAGCCCATATCACCAAATGCCCTTTCCACATCAAACAGGGCTAAGTGGGCTAGATTTACATAACTACCCCCTTCAACTTTCTTTCGGTCAAACCATAGGATATCAAACTTCTGCTTCCATAGACCTGAAGCAAAGTGGGTCAAGAACTCGAGGAACTTTGGTGTAAACCATGATAGCTGTAAGAAAAGAAAATAAGAAAATAGTTAGAAAATTTTGAAAAATTTGACAGCATAACGACGTAAAATGAGAAAAAGCCTTACTTTTCACCCAAACATTTGGGCAGGAGGACTTACATAGGTCCCAAACCATCCTGCAATGCATATTCAATCGGAAATTTTAACTTGGTAGGTCGAATTAGAAAAATTTTTGACAATTGGGCAAAAACCCCAAATTTTAGGTCAAAATTGGGATTTTCAAAATTTTTACCAAACCAACCGATGAAACTCAGATTTTCTTGAGGGCTTTCATCAATTAAGTGACCAATAGCAAAAGCCCCCAATAAAAATTAAATTTTTACGATAAAAAAAAATATTAATTAGAAGAAAACCCTACAAATGGCAAAAACCCTAGGTATGAAAGCTCAAAAAATGAAAGAGAATATAGAACATACCTTGTGGAATAGAATGTAGGTTGTAGATCGAAGTAAAAATCACCAAGTTTGTACAGTTGACACTGTAGCAACTCACGGATGGGGAGTTGAGTAGAGACCGTAGGAGGAAGAAGGAGAAAGAGAGGAAAAACTCTTGAAATTAGGTTTTAAGAACTGATTTTTGATCTTACGGTCACACAATTCGACCAAAACCATCGATCGTAGGATCGACCGTATGATCGACCATAGGGTCCCGGTAAGTTGCTAGGGATGTGATGGTTGAACCTATGGTCGCACAACATGCGACCGTAGGCCATCGACCGTATGACCTACTGTTGTCTTCATTTGATTCTGTTTGAACTTTTGCCTATTGATTTTGTTTTTCTCTCGCCTTCCATTGTGAGACTAACCCAATACTACCATCATATCTTGTCTCACATGTACAGCCTTTCCATGTACCATTCAACCAAGAGTTTAAATGGCTGAACGCAGAGTAAGTAAAAGGAGACAAAATACAAACCCATCTCCACCACCTATGGAGACTAATGACAATGAGGGTCAGCAAGGACATGAAGGAAATAATGGAACTCAAAATGCTGCACTTCAGAATGTGCACACCCAAGCCAACTCAACCAACCTACCTGCACTACCTACAGATTTGGCTACTGCGGTGATGAATTTAGCACAATAATTACAACAAATATAGCAAGTGCAAGCCAACATGCAAGCTGCTATGGGAATTGTTTTCCCAGCTACAAACATAACGCCTCTACCTGCAGGACAAGCGAGTACTACACCTGGTGGTAGCAACACTATACCTTAAGCACCACAAACACCAGCAGTACAAAGCCAAGTGCAAAACCCTGAAGCACCGCAAGGTGGATATAACCAAGGTAATTATCAGTAGCAACCGCCTATGTATTTTGCATATGCACAGTATCAGCTTGATCACTCCAGACTGATCGAGCATTTCCTGAAGTTAAAGTCGAAGGAATTTACAGGCAAGCCATCAGATATGTTATGGCCAACTCATTGGATCGATGAGATGGAAAGAAACTTTATGATGGTGACTATAAATGAAGAAGATAAGGTATTATGTGCTACTTTTATGCTGAAAGGTGATGGCACCATTGGTGGAAATCTACTCGGAGTTATTTGTTGAAAAAGTATGCCCAATTGACCTGGGCTATCTATAAAGAAGCTTTCTTCGAGAAGTATTTTCCTAGGAGTTTCAGAGATCAAATGAAAAAGGAGTTTTTGAGTCTGTATCAGGGACTGATGACTATATCAACAACGTTATGAAGAATTATTTTTCTTTGCTCCCTCTAGCATGCAAGAGGAAAATACCAAAACCTGAAGGTTCATCATGGGACTTAGGGGAAGCATCCGTGAGTATGTATTGGGACTGGAAAAGAAGATTTACAATGAAGCTGTATAGATTGCTCGAGTACTGGAATCGAGTCAGAGGGGAAGTTATTTTTCTCAGAACAGAGGTATTAAAAGGCCTAATGGAAACTCATACAACGAAAGGAATTCAAAGACATTAAACCCTTCCGTACTCAAGGCTTCAATGCTATAGCCAAGACTACTCCGACAGCCCAACCTCAATAGAAGCAAAGTAGTGCTGGAGTTAAATGCTTTAACTGTAATCAAGTAGGACATTATTTAAAGGAGTGTCCTAAGCCAAGGAAGTAGCTACAGCAAGGAAAAGTTTATGCAGTTACATCTGAAGATGCTGCCGTATCACCTAATGTGGTCATAGGTATGACCTTAACCTTTTTTTTGTACTACCTTGTGTGAGCATGTAGACTAAATTAAATCAAATCACAGGTATTGTACCTATTAATGGCTTACCTGCCAGAGTACTCTTTGACTCTGGAGCTACTCATTCTTTTATAGTGTCGTTTGAAAAGAAGTTAAATCTACCCCTCAGACCTTTAGACTATAAACTACTTATACGATCACCTATGTGATTAAAAGTGGAACAAGACAAAGGTTGTGGACCATGTCTAGTTCTTATCGACAAGAAGATTTTGGATGCAACCTTAATTCAACTCAAGATGACAGACTTCAACGTTATCTTGGGAATGGATTGGTTAGCTCGGCACTCTGCAAACCTATTATGTGCGGAAAAGAAACTGACATTTAAAGACAAGGAAGGAGCAGAGTTTAGTTTTGTGGGAACCAAACTTTCCCATGAACGAAAACTCATTCTCTCTGCATTGAAGGCTAGAAAATGCCTCGAGAAAGGAGGAATTGGGTAACTAGTATCCGTGGTCAACCACTCCAAGGAAGAACCACGAATAGAGGATATTGAAGTGGTACGTAAATTTTTGGATGTATTTCCTGAGGAACTACCAGGACTACCACCCAACCAAGTGACAGAGTTCGTTATAGATCTTATACCAGAGCTGCACCAGTATCAAAAGCACCCAATCGAATGGCTCCTACTGAACTGAAGGAACTGATGGTACAATTACAGGAATTACTACACAAGGGTTATATCAGACCCAGCATATCACCATGGGGAGTGCCAGTATTGTTTGTGAAAAAGAAGGAAGGTAGCGTTCGACTGTGTATAGATTATTGAGATTTGAATAAGCTTACAATCAAGAATCGGTACCCATTGCCTCGGATCGATGACTTGTTCGATCAATTGCAAGGTGCCAAAGTGTTCTCCAAAATTAATCTTCGGTCAAGATACCATCAGTTAAAGATTAAGGAAGGTGATATTCCAAAGACAGCATTCAGAACCAGATATGGACATTATGAATTTTTAGTCATGTTTTTTGGATTAACTAATGCACCTGTAATTTTTATGGAACTCATGAATCAGGTATTCTATGATAAGTTGGATACTTCAGTTATTGTATTAATTAACAACATACTAGTCTAGTCCAAGGACAAAGAAACTCACATCACAAATCTAAGAGCCACTCTGCAGTGACTAAGAAAAGAGAAGCTTTACGCCAAATTTACAAAGTGTGAGTTCTGGCTAAATGAAGTCACTTTCTTAGGCCATGTTGTATCCGCTGAAGGAATTAAAGTGGATTCTAGCAAGATTAAAGCCATTGTGAAATGGGAAGCACCTATGAATGTTGCAAAAATCAGAAGTTTCTTAGGTTTAGCCAGATACTATTGACGATTCGTGGAAGATTACTCTAGAATCATCGTACCTCTCACCAGTTTGACAAAGAAAGGAAAAAAAAGTTTGTTTAGACTGATAAATGTGAGGAGTATTTTCAAACATTGAAGGCTAGATTGATATCAGCTCCCATCTTGACTATTCCGATCCCAGGACAACCATTTACCTTGTACACTGATGCATCTGGGTTAGGTTTAGGATATGTGATTATGCAAGGAGAACAAGTAGTTGCGTATGCCTCAAGACAACTGAAGACACATGAGAAGAATTATCCCACTCATGACTTGGAATTAGCAGCAGTAGTACATGCTGTTAAGATATGGAGACATTATTTATATGGAGAGAAATTTTAGATTAAATCAAATCATAAGAGTCTCACTCATTTTTTTAATCAGAAGGAGTTGAACATGAGACAAAGAAGATGGCTGGAATTACAAAAGGATTATGATTGCGATATCTAGTATCATCCTGGAAAAGATAATGTAGTTGCTGACGCATTAAGCAGGAAAGCAATGACAGAATCCCAAGAAAAAGTTAGTGCAAATGCTGTGGCGTGTGTCACAGAGAGAGATTTATTTACGGTAAAGAGCAGTTCGTGATTGATGTTCCGAATGAATCAACTGACCAAGGATTTATTCATCTATTCTCAAACATGTTTGCTACATTGAAGATTGTACCTGATTTATTAGACGAAGTGAAAGCCGCTATTAAATCAGACCTTTATCTGAGAACGGTGCAAGAAGACCTCAAAAAAGATAGGACTACTCCTGAGTTCACCTTCGTCATTGAAAAGGTACTAAGATACAAAGGAAGGGTATGTGTTCCCAAAAATAAAGACTTGGATATTAGACACAGACTAATGAAGGAAGCTCACACCACCGCTTATTCGATACATCCTGGAAGTACTAAGATGTATCATGATCTGAAGAAACTATATTAGTGGAGAGGAATGAAAGTGGATGTAGCTAAATTTGTGTCTCAATGCTTGAATTGTCAGTAAGTAAAGGCTGAAAGGCAAGGACCAGCATGATTTTTGCAGCCACTGCCAGAACCAGCATGGAAATGGGACTGCATCACTATGGACTTTGTCACCGGATTACCATTGACTCCCCGAGTTGTTGACGCGGTCTGGGTGATTGTGGATCGTTTGACTAAGACAACTTGTTTCATAGCTATACGACCATAGTTTACCCTAGAGAGGTTAGCTAAGCTTTATGTAGATAATATTGTCCGATTACATGGTGTACCTGAAAGCATTGTGTCCGACAGAGACCCATGCTTTACCTCAATATTTTGGGAAGGATTATAGAAGGCTATGGGTACAACATTGAAGTTTAGTACTGCATTCCATCATCAGACAGATGGATAGTCGAAGCGTACTATTCAGATTTTAGAAGACATGCTTTGAGCTTGTGTTATTGATTCAAAGGATCATGGGATGAGAAATTACCATTGATTGAGTTCGTTTATAACAACTGCTATCAAGCGACTATACAAATGTCACCCTATTAAGCACTGTATGGTAGGAAATAATGAACTCCTTTGTTTTGGAATGAAGTTGGAGAACAGAGTATTGTTGGACCAGAGTTTGTTGAAGAGACTTATCGAGTAGCCGACATTATCAAGGAAAGAGTCTGAATAGCTCAGAATCGTCAGAAGCAATATGCAAATATCGACGCAGAGATCTTGAATTCACCATAGGTGATAAGGTATTTCTGAAAATATCTTCTATGCGTGGTTTGAAAAGGTTTGGATAAAAGGAAAAAGCTGTGTCCCAGATATATTAGATCTTATGAAGTTCTAGATAGACGTAAAAAAGTAGCATAACAGTTAGCACTACCACCGTCTATGTCAAGTGTGCATGATGTATTTCATATCTCATTACTGAAGAAGTACATTAGAGATCCAACACACGTGTTAACAATGGATCCACAAGATTTGAATGAAGATTTGACGTTCGAAGTAGTACCTTTTGAGATCACTAGCCGGAAGGTGCAACTTCTTCTCAATCGTGACATTTATTACGTTAAGGTTACTTAGAGAAGCCAAAATATAGAAGAAGTTACATGGAAAGAAGAAAACATTATGCGGAAGCAATATCCTCACCTATTCGACTCAGAAGGCATGTGTAAATTTTGAGGACAAAATTTATATAAGAGGGGAGAGTTGTAAGACCCGCACTCCACTAACTTGGTCTAACCGTGTCGTGCCAAGTCTTCCCATCATTCCTGGACCAAGTGGACCGAGCGTGTGAAGATGTATCACAAACCAGGTATGAGAATCAAGTGAAAAACAATAAAAACATACCTAAGGTCGCATGCCTGGGTAGGTGTGGTCGACCATAAGGAAGGGAACCAAAAATATCAAATCCAGAACCCGATGATCGAGGATTTTGACCCTACGATCGATGGTTTATGCGATCATATGATCGACCGTGAGAACCCAGATCAGACTCTGAGTTTTGGAAACTTTCCTAAACTAAGGGATTGCTTTCTTAATTGAAAGAGGACTCTATCTGGAGAGTTTTCTTCTATATAACGGATGTCCCTCAGCCCTTTTTCACTCTTTTAGAACATTAGTAAACCCTAGAGAAAGAGAAGGAAGAGAAGGAAGAGAAGGATAAGAAGAAAAAGCTAAGGAGAAGAGTTTGCTGAGAACAGATTGACTCTCTATCATAGGCAAAGGTGTGAAACAAATCTTTGGAGATGTAAACTCTAAGGAATAAGACTTCTATGGAGGACAGGCAATATCAACCTATTATGATCTATGTGATTTTCTTAAGAAAATCCCAAGGAGAACCATGAGGAGTGAATTTGATAATTAAGGTTGATAAGAAATTACTAATGATGGCCATTGGATGACCTTAAAATAAAATCCATTGATGAACAGAAGAATTTACCCAGGAGGAACTTTAATTTCATGTAGACTATGACCAGAAATATCACCGAATCCGTTTTGTTATTAATAGACCGGAAGAAGAAAAAGAATAACTGAAAGAAAAGAAATCAATTTCAATTAGTTATTCATCAAAGTTTAATTTGATTCAATGACCAGAACTAAACGAGGATATATAGCTCGGAGACGTAGGACAAAAATGCGTTTATTTAAGCCGGGTCCTTACCGATGTTGTCACTGACGTTGATGGCCCCTCTTCCGTACCTATGTATGGTTACATAGAGATTGAAAGCTACAACACTTGATTTGGAAACAGCACGGCGGATCGCTAAAGATATATAATGAGTTAAGAGAAAAGACGGCTCAGCAGGCTGAGCTACAGAAGGAGTATGCAGGGCATGCCTGTGATATTGCCAATAAGCTTAAATGGGTAGAGTTACAGAAAGAGTTTGAAGAAGCCGAGAGGCAGATAAGCCTTCATACTGACTAGGGGCCTGCACTGATTGAGACTCAAAAGAAAAAAAGCTTTCAGTGAAGGATCGAGAAATTAGGACTTTCAAAAGCACTGCAGCGGTCGCAGCTACGGTCGACCATAGCAGGACCAGTATGACCAGAGGATCGACCATAGGCATTCAAAAAGATTTCAGAAATCATATGGTCGCAGCTACGGTCGCACCATAGACCATAGGGTATCGATCGTAGACAGTAAGGTCGATACAATATGAGACCATAGGACCAATCAGACACCTATCAGTGCTCTATTTTGATTTTTAACTACTGTAACATGTCACATATGAATCCTAACTTTAATTCATATAACTTTTAGGTGGTTAAATCAATTCAAAGAGAATTTCAAAGCTTGAAAGGACATCGAGAATTACTAATAGGTGAGCCTAAACTAATCGAATAATGATGAATTATTTATTTTTATTAAGTCCAATGCCATGATTGATTCTATGCTTGTATGCTTGTAATGTGTATCTCACATGTCATCCAATATTCCTACTATTACTATTCATGTATATTTAATTATGTTTATTTATAACATGATGATGATGATGATATTAGGAATAGGCATGTGAATCTATGTGTGTGGTTGGTGTGTGTGTTGGATGTGAGTGGAGCATCAGGGGGAGGACGTGGCATGGTGGTCTTCGACCTCGTCACTTGACTCTAGCTCTATCTCTACTCAAGTTAGCCTGCTAACATCGTCGTATCGCCATTACCTTAGCAGAACTATTAAGTCGTAGGGCATCAGGGAGGTGGTCTCGGACCATATGGTCTCTGACTCTGTTGGGGGGTCTTAGCTCTATCTCTATGGACGTATTGAGGGGTGCTGGGGTGAGGCCTTGGATACACTTTTTGGCATTAGGATTGGTTAGTTGCGAGCCCAGTTTGCAAGTCCTCGCCAATAGGGGCTTATGTATTGGTATGGGTAGGGCATCAGGGGAAGTGTTGGCGGTGTTTGATCCGGACACTTTAGCTCTATCTCTATTCCATGGTGGGTGCATGTGGGATGGCAATGGTGTTTGATCCATTGGGAGGATTCACACACTAGTGTATAGAGGTGCGACGGCCACCAAATCTTTCTCTAGCACATTGTAAACTTATAAACCAGACCAAAGAAATGAATTGAATGCATGCATATGTTTATTTCATTGTTTTGTTTGCTCACTAAGCCATCATGTGCTCACCCTTTCGACGTCGAATATTTTTAGTTGAAGATGTAGGTCCTACCATTGAAGATTATATGAATGCATCGACGTATGGAAACGTTGCTGCGATGGATGTAGAAGCTGAAGAAGATGCACATGATTCATCATGCGAGTGCAACCAATGTGTTTTTACTTGGGTTTAGTTATAATTCGAACATCGGATATGTAATTGATTATTTAATTTTATGTCTTGTGGTTTGGAGATAATTGGTTTAAAATACTTATTTATCACTGTTAGACTCTCAGTTCATTATCTGTAAGACTTCCGCTTATTTGTTTATTATCTCTGATTATTAATGTGGAATGTGTATGTGGTTTGATATGCTGGGTACGATCCTATGTGAGATCCTGGGTGAACCGTTGGTTTATTGGTGGTTCATCACACCATTCTGGTTAGACCAAAATTGGGGTATGACAACTTGTTATCAGAGCATCTCAGGTTCTACCATTGACCTAACTACTTCCACATGAGTCATGAACTGAGTTAGGATAAAATTTAAAAGCTGTAATAAGAACACACTATAAGGACCTATGTTGTATGTGACATAAACTAAGAAAAAGAATAATGCACATATGTAAAGGTGAAACCAATTATATAACATATATGGAAACAAGACAAATGTACATCAAATCAGAGTACAGTCCACAATCTAGACAATTACTCTGTAGTATAAAAAAGAAAAAGATATAAAGGGCAATCATGGAGCTAGAGGTGCTGGAGGAGGAGGTGCCTCACGATCTCTATCATAGCCCTCAGCATATACTCTCATGAGCCAGGCCACCTGAGTTTGAGTCCCTCGGAGACTAGCCGTCAGATCCGTTATCCATTGGTTTATAGAGCGCTGGACATCTATAACCTCTCCTACTCTCCAATCAGTCATGCGCTGAGCCTCTCTAATCTCACTTAACAGCCCGATCATGTCATCTGCTAGTGGGCATGAAGGGCCAACAGAATGAGAAGCCCTAGAAGGGCCAGCTCCAGTAGAATGTTGTGGCAATGGAGGAGGGATGGCATCCACATCATTGTACATCCTATCATCATCCTCCTCATTACCACCCTCATGTGCCTCTGTTGCTACCTCTACTGCTGCCCCCTCTGCATCTGCTACCGCTACCCGAGTGAGAGGATGTCTCATAATATTCCTCTCATCATCACTGACTTGTATCTCTTGCATGTCCATCCTACTGATGACCTCCCAATCAAGGTCTACTGAGAAGGTGTCCTCAACGATCCTCTCATCTACTAGGTCCACCTGTAGACGAGTGAGCAAGGTGGAGATCAGCCAGCCATAGGGCAAGTTGCCTCTCGAGTCAGGCAATGTAGCTCGGTGCATAGTCTGGAGAATAATGTATGGGAGGCAGACAACCTGCCTAGTATATATACATAACAGAAGGTACTGAGTCAGCTGTGAGATCATCCCATAATGTCCGCCCTGGAGAATCAGATTATGCTGGATAATCTTGCAGTAGACACGTGGCTCTGGACGCAGGTTGACTGCGTTTACCTCCCAACGGTCATCCCAAATAATCTGGCTATCTATTTCTGCATGCATCTGAGTGTGCAGAAATTATGGCTCTCTAGGTGCACAATAAACCAACTGTCCTTCATTGGAGATACCTAAGAGATCAGCCAACACCTAGCTGTTGAAAGAAATCAAAACCCCTTTCACCCAGCTGGTGATCCGAAGTTCTCTGCCTCTCTCTACATCCTCTAGATCACCCTCCACCTGAAGGTGATAGTAGAACTGCTTAACCAAGTCTGGGCGAGTGCCAGCCTCGTATAGGATCATTGGAAGCCAACCCATATTGCCAAATGCCCTCTCCACATCAAACAGGGCTAAGTGGGCTAGATTCATACATCTACCCCCTTCAACTTTCGTTCGGTCAAACCAAGGATCGAACTTTTGCTTCCACAGACCTGAAGTGAAGTGGGTCATGAACTCGAGGAACTTTGGTGCAAACCATGATAGCTGTAAGAAAAGAAAATAAGAAAACAAGTTAGAAAATTTGAAAATATTTGTCAGCATAATGACATAAAATGAGAAAAAGCCTCATTTTTCACCCAAACATTTGGGTAGGAGGACTTACATAGGTCCCAAACCATCTTGCAATGCATATTCAATCGCAAATTTTAACTAGGTAGGTCGAATTAGAAAAATTTTGACAAATGGGCAAAAACCCCAAATTTTAGCTCAAAATTGGGATTTTTAAAATTTTTACCAAACCAACCGATGAAACTCAGATTTTCATCCATTGGGTGGCTAATAGCCTCCAATAAAAATTAAATTTTTACGATAAAAAAATATTAATTAGAAGAAAACCCTACAAATGGCAAAAACCCTAGGTATGAAAGCTTAAAAAATGAAAGAGAGTAGAGAACATACCTTGTGGAAAAGAATGTAGGTCATCGATCGTAGTCAAGATCACCAAGTTTGTACGGTCGACATTGTAGCAACTCACTGATGGCGAGTTAAGCAGAGACCGTAGGAGGAAGAAGGAGAATGAGAGGGAAAACTCTCGAAATTAGGTTTTAAAAATTGATTTTTGATATTACGATCGCACAATTCGACCCAAACCATCGACCGTATGATCGACCATAGGGTCTCGGTAAGTTGCCAGGGATGTGATGGTCGAACCTATGGCCGCACAACATGCGACCGTAGGCCAACGACCATATGACCTACTGTTGTCTGCATTTGATTCTATTTGAACTTTTGCCTATTGATTTTGTTTTTCTCGCACCTTCCATTGTGGGATTAACCCAATACTACAATCATATCTTGTCTCACATGTACAGCCTTTCCATATACCATTCAACCAAGAGTTTAAATGGCTTAACGCAGAGTAACTAGAAGGAGACAAAATGTAAACCCATCTCCACCACCTATGGAGACTAATGACAATGATGGACAACAAGGACAGGAAGGAAATATCGGAACTCAAAATGCTGCACCTCAGAATGTGCATACCCAAGCCAACCCAACCAACCTACCTGCACCACTTACAGATTTGGCTACTGCGGTGATGAATTTAGCACAACAATTGCAGCAAATACAGCAAGTGCAAGCCAACATGCAAGCTGCTATGGGAATTGCATTCCCGGCTGCAAACATAACACCTCTACCTGCAGGACAAGCAAGTACTGCACCTGGTGGTAGCAACACTGTACCTCAAGCACCGCAAACACCAGTAGTACAAGGCCATGTGCAAAACCCTGAAGCACCGCAAGGCGGATCTAACCAAGGTAATTATCCGTACCAACTGCCTATGTATGGAGCATATGTAGAGTATCAGCTTGATCACTCCAGACTGATCGAGCATTTTCTGAAGTTAAAGTCGAATGAATTTACAGGAAAACCAATAGATCTGTTATGGCCAGCTCATTGGATCGATGAGATGGCAAGAAACTTTATGATGATGACTATAAATGAAGAAGAAAAGGTATTATGTGCCACTTTTATGCTGAAAGGTAATGCGCATCATTGGTGAAAATCTACTCGGAGTTATTTATTGACAAAGCACGCCCAACTGACTGGGCTATCTATCTTCGGGTAGTATTTTCTCAAGAGTTTCAGAGATTAAATGGAAAAGGAGTTTCTTAGTCTGTATCAGGGACAGATGACTGTAGATGCATGTCAATAGCATTATGAAGAACTGTTTTTCTTTGCCCCCTCTAGCATGCAGGAGGAAAATACCAAAACCCAAGGGTTCATCATGGGACTTAGGGGAAGCATCCGTGAGTATGTATTGGGACTGGAAAAGAAGATTTATAATGAAGCTGTATCGATTGCTTGACTATAGGAATCAAGCTAGAGGGAAAGTTATTTTGCTTAGAACAGAGGTATTAAAAGGCCTAATGGAAACTCATACAACGAAGGGAACTCAAAGACATTTAAACCCTTTTGTACTTAAGGCTTCAATGCTGCACCCAAGACTACTCCAACAGCCCAACCTCAACAGAAGCAAAGTAGTGCTGGAGTTAAATGCTTTAACTAAAATCAAGTAGCACATTATTCAAGGGAGTTTCCTAAGCCAAGGAAGCGGCTACAACAAGGAAAGGTTTTTGCAGCTACATCTGAGGATGCTACTGCATCGCTTGATGTGGTCACAGGTATGACCTGAACCTTTTTTTTTGTACTACCTTGAGTGAGCATGTAGACTAAATTAAATCAAATCATAGGTATTGTACCTATTAAAGGCTTACCCACCAGAGTACTCTTTTTCTCTGGAGCTAATCATTTTTTTTATATTTGTGTCATTTGAAAAGAAGTTAAATCCACCCCTCAGACCTTTAGACTGTAAACTGCTTCTACGATTACCTATGGGATTAGAAGTGGAACTAGACAAAGGTTACAGACCATGTCCAGTTCTTATCGATGAGAAGATTTTGGATGCAACCTTAATTCAACTTGAGATGGCAGACTTTGACGTTATCTTGGGAATGGATTGGTTAGCTCGGTACTCTGCAAACCTATTATGTGTGGAAAAGAAATTGACATTTAAAGACAAGGAAGGAGCAGAGTTTAGTTCTGCGGGAACCAAACTTCTCCGTAAACGAAAACTCATTATCTCTGCATTGAAGGCTAAAAAATGCCTCGAGAAAGGAGGAATTGGGTATCTAATATCCATGGTCGACCTCACCAAGGAAGCACCACGAATGGAGGATATTGAAGTTTTGCATGAATTTCTGGATATATTTTCTGAGGAACTACCAGGACTACCACCCGACCGAGTGACAGAGTTCGTTATAGATCTTATACCCGGAGCCGCACCATTATCGAAAGCACCCTATTTAATGGCTCCTACTAAACTGAAGGAACTGAAGGTAAAATTATAGGAATTACTGGACAAGGGTTATATCAGACTCAGCATATCACCATGGGGAGCGCCAGTTCTGTTCATGAAAAAGAAGGACTGTAGTGTTCGCCTGTGTATAGATTATTGAGAATTGAATAAGCTTACAATCAAGAATCGATACCCGTTGCCTCGGATCGATGACTTCTTCAATCAGTTGCAAAGTGCCAAAGTATTCTCCAAAATTGATATTCGGTTAGGATACCATCTGTTGAAGATTAAGGAAGGTGATATTCTGAAGAAAACAATCAGAACCAAATATGGACATTATGAATTTTTAGTCATGTCTTTTGGATTAACTAATGCACCCATAATTTTTATGGAACTCATGAATCGGGTATTCCATGATATGTTCGATACGTCAGTTATTGTATTTATTGACGACATACTAGTCTACTCCAAGGACAAAGAAACTCATGTCATAAATCTAAGAGCTGCTCTACAACGACTAAGAAAAGAGAAGCTTTACACAAAATTTACAAAGTGTGAGTTTGGCTAAATGAAGTCACTTTCTGAGGCCATGTTGTATCCGCTGAAGGAATTAAAGTGGATCCTAGCAAGATTGAAGCCATTGTGAAATGGAAAGCACCTAAGAATATTGCAGAAATCATAAGTTTCTTAGGTTTATCTGGTTACTATCGACGATTCGTAGAAGATTACTCTAGAATCACCATACCTCTCACTAGTTTGACAAAGAAAGGAGAAAAGTTTGTTTAGACTGATAATTGTGAAGAGTGTTTTCAAACATTGAAGGATAGATTGATATCAGCTCCCATCTTGATTATTTCGATCCCAGGACAACCATTTACCTTGTACACTGATGCATCTGGGTTAGGTTTAGGATATATGCTTATGCAAGGGGAACAAGTTGTTGCGTATGCCTCAAGACAACTGAAGACACATGAGAAGAATTATCCCACTCGTGACTTAGAATTAGCAACAATACTACATGCTATTAAGATATGGAGACATTATTTGTATGGAGAAAAATTTCAGATTAAATCAGATCATAAGAGTCTCACTCATTTTTTTAATCAGAAGGAGTTGAACATGAGACAAAGAAGATGGCTGAAATTACTGAAGGATTATGATTACGATATCTAGTATCATCCTGGAAAAGCTAATGTAGTTGCTGACACACTAAGCAGGAAAGCAATGACAGAATCCCAAGAAGAAGTTAGTGTAAACATTGTGGCATGTGTCATAGGGAGAGTATTTAATTACGGTAAAGAGTAGTTCGTGATTGATATTCTGAATGATCAACTGACAAAGGGTTTATTTATCTATTCTCAAACATGTTTGATACATTGAAGATTGTACCTGATCTATTAGACGAAGTGAAAGCCACTATTAAATTAGACCCTTATCTAAGACGGTGCAAGAAAACCTCAAAAAAGGTAGGACTACTCCTGAGTTCACCTTGGACATTGAAAAGGTACTAAGATACAAAGGAATGGTATGTGCTCCGAAAAATGAAGACTTGGATATAAGACACAGACTAATGGCGCTTATTCGATACATCCTGAAAGTACAAAGATGTTTCATGATCTGAAGAAACTATATTGGTGGAGAAGAATGAAAGCGGATGTAGCTAAATTTGTTTCTCAATGCTTGAATTGTCAGTAGGTAAAGGCTGAAAGGCAAAGACCTGCAGGATTGTTGCAGCCACTGCCAGAACCAGAATGGAAATGGGATTGCATCACTATGGACTTCGTCACCAGGTTACCATTGACTCCCCAAGTAGTTGACGTAGTCTAGGTGATTGTGGATCGTTTGACTAAGACAACTCGTTTCATAGCTATATGACCACATTATACCCTAAAGAGGTTAGCTAAGCTTTATGTAAATAATATTGTCCAATTACATGGTGTACCTGAAAGCATTGTGTCCGACAGAGACCTACACTTTACCTCAAAGTTTTGGAAAGGATTTCAGAAGGCTATGGGTACAACATTGAAGTTTAGTACTGCATTCCACCCTCAGACAAATGGACAGTCAGAGCGTACTATTCAGATTTTAGAAGACATGCTTCGAGCTTGTGTTATTGATTCAAAGGATCATGGGATGAGAAATAACAACATCTATCAAGCGACTATACAGATGTCACCCTATGAAGCACTATATGGTAGGAAATGTCAAACTCCTTTGTTTTGGAATGAAGTTGGAAAACGGAGTATTGTTGGACCAGAGTTTGTTGAAGAGACTTGTCGAGTAGTCGACATTATCAAGGAAAGAGTCTGAATTGCTCAGAACCGTCAGAACCAATATGCAAATAATCGACGCAGAGATCTCGAATTCATCGTAGGTGATAAGGTATTTCTGAAAATATCCTCCATGCGTGGTTTGAAAAGGTTTGGATAGAAGGGAAAGCTATGTCCCAGAAATATTAGACCTTATGAAGTTCTAGATATATGTGGAAAAGTAGCATAACAGTTAGCACTACCACCGTCCATGCCAAGTGTGCATGATGTATTTCTTATCTCATTACTGAAGAAGTACATTAGAGATCCTACACACATGTTAACAACGGATCCATAGGATTTGACTGAAGATTTGACATTCGAAGTAGTACCTTTCGAGATCACTAGCCGAAAGGTGCAACGTCTTCGCAATCGTGACATTTATGACGTTAAGGTTACTTGGAAAAGCCAAAATGTAAAAGGGGTTACATGGGAAGAAGAGAACGCTATGCGGAAGCAATATCCTCACCTATTCGACTCGGAAGGTATGTGCAAATTTTGAGGACGAAATTTATATAAGAGAGGGGGAGTTATAAGACCTGCACTCCACTAATTTGGTCTAACCGTGTCGTGCCAGGTCTTTCCATCATTCCTGGACCAAGTAGACCGAGCGTGTGAAAATAGATCACAAATCAGATATGAAAATCGAGTTAAAAACAATAAAAACATACCTAAGGTCGCATGCCTGGGTAGGTATGGTCGACCATAAGGAAGGGAACCAAAAATATCAAATCCAGAACCCCACGGTTGATGATTTCAACCCTACGGTCAACGGTTTATGTGACCGCATGATCGACCGTGAGAACCCAGATCAGACTCCAAGTTTTGGAAACTTTCCTAAACTAAGGGATTGCTTTTCTAATTAAAAGAGGACTCTATATGGAGAGTTTTTTTTCTATATAAAGGACGTCCCTCTACCCCTTTTTACTCTTTAGAACATTAGTAAACCCTAGAGAAAGAGAAGGAAGAGAAGGAGAAGAAGAAATAGCTAAGGAGAAGAGTTTACTGAGAAGAGATTGACTCTCTATCCTAGGCAAAGGTATGAAACAAATTTCTAGAGATGTAAACTCTAAGGAATAAGACTTCTATGGAGGATAGACAATATCAACCTATTATGATCTATGTGATTTCCTTGAGAAAATCCCAAGGAGAACCATGAGGAGTGAATTTGATGATTAGGGTTGATAAGAAATTACTAATGATGGCCATTGGATGACCGTAGATTAAAATCCAATGAAGAACAAAAGAATTTACCCAGGAGGAACTCGAATTTCATGTAGACTGTGACCAGAAATATCAAGGTCGCAGCTACGGTCGACCATAACATGACCAGTATGACCAGAGGATCGACCATAGGCATTCAAAAAGATTTCAAAAATCATATGGTCGCAGCTATGGTCGCACCATATGTGACCATAGGGTATCGATCGTAGACAGTATGGTCGATACAGCATGAGACCATAGGACTATCAGTGCTCTATTTCGATTTTTGACTACTGTAACGTGTCACATATGAACCCTAACTTGAATTCATATAACTTTTAGGTTGTTAAATCTATTCAAAAAGAATTTCAAGGCTTGGAAGGACATCGAAAATTATTAACAGGTGAGGGAACGAGTGTCACACCCCAATTCTATACCATTCAGAATGGTGTGATGAACCCCTAATAAACCAACGGTTCAACCAGGATCTCTAATAGGTTGTGTCCTTTAACTTAAACCATACACATCCACAACCATAATCAGAATAAATACACAATAGCGGAAGTCTAAATATTAAATGAACTAAGAATCTAACTGTGATAGTCATAAATAAAATATCAAGTTATGTTGTATCAACCGAGACATAAATAGATAAAGTATCAAATACATTTCCTTAATAGTTCAAATAAAAATCTAATAAAAAACGCATGAGTTGCACTCGCATAAGGAGTCATGCGTCTCCATTATATATTCAGCCTCCATTACAGCCACGTACCCGTACACAGAAGCATTCATATAATCTTCCACAGTGGTACCTGCATCATCAACTAAAAATATTCGAATTCGAAAAGGGTGAGCACACTTCACGGCTCAATGAGCAAACAAAACAATGCAACAAACATATACATGCATTCAATTCATATCTTTGTTCTGGTTTATAAGTTTGCAATGTGCTATAGAAAGGTTCGGAGGCCCCCTCACCTCTATACACGAGTATGTGAAACTGCTCAATGGATCAAACACCATTGCCGCCCACAGATGCACCCACCATGGAGTAGAGATAGAGCTAAAGTGCTTAGGACTGCACCGCATCACACTTCCCCTGATGCTCTATCCATACCAATACGTAAGACCCTGTTGGCGAGGGCTTGCAAATTAGGCTCGCAACTAACCAATCCTAATGTCAAACAGTGTATCCAAGGCCTCACCTCAGCATCCCTTCATACGTCCATAGAGATAGAGCTAAGGCCCCCCAGTAGAGTCAGAGACTACACGATCCGAGACCACCTCCCCTGATGCCCTACGACGTAATAGTTCTGCTAAGGTAATGGCAATACGACGATGTTAGTGGACAAGACTTGAGTAGAGATAGGGCTAAAGTGCTTAGGACCGCACCGCATCACACTTCCCCTGATGCCCCACTCGCACCATGTACACTAACCACACACAAATATTTACATGCCTATTCCTAGCATCATCATCATCATCACGTTGTAAATAAACTGAATTAAATATTCATGAACAGTAATAACAGGAATAGTAGATGACATGTGATATGCACATTACAATCATACAATCATAGAATCATACATGGTATTGGACTCAATAAATGAAAACAGTTTATTATTAGCCAATTAGTTTAGGTCTTGTTCCCTCACCTTTGCTTGAGTGTAGATCCTCTTTCAAGCTTTAAGAATCACTTTTATATCAATAGGAAAACCTAACAAGTTAATAGATTTTAATTAGAATTAATTCCAATAGTTTTAAGCTTGCTGTACTGCTAGGGTCACAGGTTGGGTCGTAGGTAGGGCAGCAGTTTTCTGTGACCCCAGGGGTAGGGTCGATCATATGGTCGGTTATCCATCGACCCTATATGCGACCACAGCCTCCCTGGAACTACCCGAGAGCTTGGGGTCGATCCTGTGGTCTGGTAGGGTCGGTTACCAATCGACCCTATGTGTGACCGCACGTAGTTTGAGTCGACCTTTCATCCTACAGTCCATTCTTTCATGTTTGGGTCCTTTGGCTTACTTTTATAGTCCATTCTATGATTGTACTATGGCTCAAAACTCCAAGCTACACACTTTACTTTGTTTACAATGATTTCCTCCATGGATTCCATTGGAATTTATCCATGGATGGGTGATTTGGGTTTCTCCTAGATCCTACCCTCTTCATGAACCATTCTAGGATCTTAAATAAATCATGGAGAATGTAGTCATACCTTAATTTTGTTGAGATTTAGAGTTTTCTTTGAATTTCCTCTCTTTAGTCTTCTTCTCCAACTTTCCTTCTCTTATCCTTCTCTTCTCTTTCTCTCACTTTCTTTTAGGGTTTCAAAAGGAGTGAAAGAGGCTAAGGGACGTCCTATTTATAGAGGAAAACCTCCCAAAATAAGTTCCATTAAGATTAGGAAAGAATCCCCTTAAAATTTAGAAAGTTTCCTATTTACGGTTTCTATCGGTGATCCTAGGGTCGATGAGGGGGTCGGAGATCCCGTCGACCCTAGGGTCTCAGTTGTCCGACCCTAGGACTAAAAATCATGGGTCTGACTTCCTGATGAGGTGGGATTGACCCTACCTGTTTAGGTATGCGACCCTACCCCCTATTTTACTGCTTTTGGGTCAATTTCATACCTGGTCTTGTTATTTCCTTCACGCACTTGGTCTATTTGGCTCGACCAAGATAGGTAGACCTGGTACAAGGTGGTAAGACCGGTTAGTTCGATACGGGTCTTACAACGAGTTCTAAACTAATTGTATAATTACAAACTGTTTATTTTTATTAAGTCCAATGCCATGATTGATTCTATGCTTATATGCTTGTAATGTGCATCTCACATATCATTCAATATTCCTACTATTATTGTTCATGTATATTTAATTCTATTTATTTATAACATGATGATGATGATGATGCTAGGAATAGGCATGTAAATGTATGTGTATGGTTGGTGTGTTGGATGCAAGTGGAGCATCTAGGGGAGGACGTGGCATGGTGGTCTTCGACCTCGTCACCAGACTCTAGCTCTATCTCTACTCAAGTCTTGCCCACTAACATCATTGTATCGTCATTACCTTAGCAGAACTATTACACCGTAGGGCATCAGGGGAGGTGGTTTCAGACCGTGTGGTCTCTGACTCTGTCGGGGGGCCTTAGCTCTATTTCTATTGACGTATTGAGGGATGTTGGGGTGAGGCCTCGCCAATAGGGGCTTACGTGTTGGTATGGGTAGGGCACCCGGGGAAGTGTTGGCGGTGTTTAATCTGGACACTTTAGCTCTATCTCTATTCCCTGGTGGGTGCATGTGGGATGGCGATGGTGTTTGATCCATTGGGAGGATTCACACACTCGTGTATAGAGGTGCGGCGGCCACCAAACCTTTCTATAGCACATTGCAAACTTATAAACCAGACCAAAGATATGAATTGAATTCATTCATATGTTTATTGCATTGTTTTGTTTACTCACTGAGCTGTAATGTGTGCACACCCTTTCGACATCGAATATTTTTAGTTGATGATACAGGTCCTACCGTTGAAGAATATATGAATGCGCAGACGTATGGACACGTTGTTGTGATGGATGTAGAAGCTGAAGAAGATGTGCATGATTCATCATGCGAGTTCAACCAATGTGTTTTTACTTACGTTTAGTTATAATTTGAACATTGGATATGTAATTGATTATTTATTTTTATGTCTTGTAGTTTGGAGATAATTGGAAATACTTATTTATCACTGTTAGACTCTCAGTTCATTATCTGTAAGACTTTTGCTTATTTGTTTATTACCTCTGATTATTAATGTGGAATGTGTGTATGGTTTGATATGGTGGGTACGATCTATGCGAGATCCTAGGTGAACCATTGGTTTATTGGCTGTTCAGCACACTATTCTGGTTAGACCAGAATTGGGGCGTGACAAGATCCGTTGTGGCCAGCTCACTAAATCGATGAGATGGAAAGAAACTTTATGATGATGACTATAAATGAAGAAGAGAAGGTATTATGTGCCACATTTATGTTGACAGGTGACGCACACCACTAGTGGAAATCAACTGGAAGTTATCTGTTAATAAAGCATGCCTAACTAACATGGGTTATTTATAAAGAAGCTTTCTTCGAGAAGTATTTTCCAAGGAGATTCAGAGATCAAATGGAAAAGGAATTCTTGAGTATGTATCAAGGACAAATGTTAGTAGACGCTTATCAGCAGCATTATGAAGAACTATTTTCCTTGACTCCCTCTAGCATGTAAGAGGAAAATACCAAAACCCAAGGGTTCATCATGGGACTTAGGGGATGTATCTATGAGCATGTATTGGAATTGAAAAAGAAGATTTATAATGAAACTATATAGATTGCTCGAGTACTAGAATTAAGCTAGAGGGAAAGTTATTTTTCTCAGAACAGAGGTACAAATGGGCCCAATGGAAACTCATACAACGGAGGGAACCCAAAGACATTTAAACCCTTCCGTACTCAAGGCTTCAATGCTGCAGCCATGACTACTCTAATAGCCCAACCTCAACAAAAGCAAAGTAATGCTAGAGTCAAATGCTTCAATTGCGATCAAGTAGGACATTATTTAAGAGAGTGTCCTCAGCCAAGGAAGTAGCTATAGCAAGGAAAGGTTTATGCAGTTACTTCTGAGGATGCTATCGCATCGCCTGATGTGGTCACAGGTATGACCTGAACCTCTTTTTTTTTTTACTACCTTGTGTGAGCATGTAGACTAAATTAAATCAAATCACAAGTATTGTACCTATTAATGGCTGACCCGCCAGAGTACTCTTTGACTCTGGAGCTACTCATTCTTTTATATTTATGTCATTTGGAAATAAGTTAAATCTACCCCTCAGACCTTTAGACTGTAAACTACTTGTACGATCACCTATGAGATTAGAAGTGGAACTAGACAAAGGTTATGGACCATGTCCAGTTCTTATCGACAAGAAGATTTTGGATGCAACCTTAATTCACCTCGAGATGGCAGACTTTGAAGTTATTTTGGGAATGGATTGGTTAGCTCGGCACTCTACAAACCTATTATGTGTGGGAAAGAAACTGATATTTAAAGACAAGGAAGGAGCAGAGTTTAGTTTTACGGGAACCAAACTTCCCCGTAAATGAAAACTCATTCTCTCTACATTAAAGGCTAGAAAATGCCTCGAGAAAGGAATAATTGGGTATCTAGTATCCGTGGTCAACCTCACTAAGGAAGCACCATGAATGGAGGATATTGAAGTTGTGTGTAAATTTTCGGATGTATTTTCTGAGGAACTATCAGGACTACCACCTGACCGAGCAACAGAGTTCGTTATAGATCTTATATCTGAAGCCACACCAGTATCGAAAGCACCCTATTGAATGGCTCCTACTGAACTGAAGGAACTGATGGTACAATTACAAGAGTTACTGGACAAGGGTTATATTAGACCCAGCATATCACCATGGGGAGCACCAGTATTGTTCGTAAAAAAGAAGGAAGGAAGCGTTTGACTGTATATAGATTATCAGGAATTCAATAAGCTTACAATCAAGAATCAATACCCATTACCTCAGATTGATGACTTGTTTGATCAATTGCAAGGTGCCAAAGTGTTCTCCAAAATTAATCTTCGTTCAGGATACCATCAGTTGAAGATTAAGGTAGGTGATATTCTGAAGACAGCATTCAGAACCAGATATGGATATTATGAATTTTTAGTCATGTCTTTTGGATTGACTAATGCCCCCGTAACTTTTATGGAACTCATGAATCAGGTATTCCATGATATGTTGGATACGTTAGTCATCGTATTTATTGATGACATACTAGTCTACTCCAAGGACAAAGAAACTCATATCACAAATCTAAGAGCCCCTCTGTATTGACTAAGAAAGGAGAAGCTTTACGCTAAATTTACCAAGTGTGAGTTCTGACTAAATGGAGTTGCTTTCTTAGGCCATGTTGTATCAGTTGAAGGGATTAATGTAGACCCTAGCAAGATTGAAGCCATTGTGAAATGGGAAGCACCTAAGAATGTTTCCAAAATTAGAAGTTTCTTAGGTTTGGCTGGTTACTATCGACGATTCGTGGAAGATTACTCTAGAATCGCCATACCTCTCACCAGTCTAACTAAGAAAGGAGAAAAGTTTGTTTGGGTAGACAAATGTGAAGAGTGTTTCCAAACATTGAAGGCTAGATTGATATCAGTTCCCATCTAAACTATTTCGATTCCAAGACAACCATTTACCTTGTACACTGATACGTCTGGGTTAGGTTTGGTGTGTGTTCTTATGCAAGGAGAATAAGAAATTACGTATTCTTCAAGACAACTGAAGACATGTAAGAAAAATTATCCCACTCGTGACTTGGAATTAGCAGCGGTGGTACATGCTATCAAGATATGGAGACATTATTTGTATAGAGAGAAATTTCATATTAAATCAGATCATAAGAGTCTCACTCATCTTTTTAATCAGAAGGAGTTAAACATGAGACAAAGAAGATGGCTATAATTACTGAAGGATTATGATTGTGATATCCAGTATCATCTAGGAAAAGCTAATGTACTTGCTGACGCATTAAGTAAGAAAGCTATGACAAAATCCCAAGAAAAAGCTAGTGCAAATGATGTAGTGTATGTCACAGGAAGAGTATTTAATTACAATAAAGAGCAGTTTGTGATTGATATTCTGAATGAATCAACTAACCAAGGGTTTATTCATCTATTCTCAAACATGTTTGCTACATTGAAGATTGTACTTGATTTGCTAGACGAAGTGAAAGCAACTATTAAATTAGACCCTTATCTGAGAACGGTGCAAGAAGACCTTGAAAAAGGTAGGACTACTATTGAGTTCACTTTGGATTCTAAGCAAATAATAAGATACCAAGGGAGAGTATGTGTTCCTAAAAATGAGGACTTGGATATTAGACACAGACTAATGAAGGAAGCCCACACCACCGCTTATTCGGTATATCCTGGAAGTACAAAAATGTATCATGATCTGAAGAAACTATATTGGTGGAGAGGAATAAAAGCGGATGTAGCTAAATTATTGTCTCAATGCTTTAATTGTCAGCAAGTAAAGGCTGAAGGACAAAGATCTACAGGATTATTGCAGCCACTGCCAAAACTAGCATGGAAATGGGACTACATCACTATGGACTTCGTCACCGGATTACCATTGACTCCCCAAGTAGTTGACGCAATCTAGGTGATTGTAGATTGTTTGACTAAGACAGCTCATTTTATAGCTATACGACCTCGGTATACCCTAGAGAGGTTAACTAAGCTATATGTGGATAATATTGTCAGATTGCATGATGTGCCTGAAAGCATTGTGTCTAACAGAGACCCATGCTTTACTTCAAAGTTTTAGAAAGGATTACGAAAGGCTATGGGTACAACGTTGAAGTTTAGTACTGCATTTCATCCTCAGACAGACGGACAATCAGAGCATACTATTTAGATTTTAGAAGATATGCTTTGAGCTTGTGTCATTGATTTCAAAGGATCATGGGATGAGAAGTTACCATCGATCGAGTTCGCTTATAATAACAACTATCGAGCTACAATACAGATGTTGCCCTATGAAGCATTGTGTGGTAGGAAATGTCAAACTCCTTTATTTTGGAACGAAGTTGGAGAACGGAGTATTGTTGGACCGGAGTTTATTGAAGAGACTTATGGAGTAGTCGACATTATCAAGGAAAGAGTCCGAACAGCTCAGAACCATCAGAAGCAATATGCGAACAATCGACGCAGAGATCTTGAATTCACCATAGGTGATAAGGTATTTTTGAAAATATCTCCTATGCGTGGTTTGAAAAGGTTCAGACAGAAGGAAAAGTTGTGTCCCAAAAATATTAGACCTTATGAAGTTCTAGATAGACGTGGAAGGATAGCATATCAGTTAGCACTACCACCATCAATGTCTAGTGTACATGATATATTCCATGTCTCACAATTAAAGAAGTACGTTAGAGATCCAACACGCGTGTTAACAACGGATCCACTGGATTTGACAGAAGATTTAACATTCAAAGTAGTACCTTTTGAGATCACTAGCTGAAAAGTGGAACGTCTTCACAACCGCAACATTTACTACGTTAAGGTTACTTGGAGAATCCAAAATATGGAAGAAATTACATGGGAAGAAGAGAACCCTATTCGGAAGCAATATCCTCACCTATTCGATTTGGAATGTATGTGTAAATTTTCAGGAAGAAATTTATATAAGAGGGGGGAGTTGTAAGACCCGTACTCCACTAGCTCGGTCTAACCGTATCATGCCAAATCTTTCCATCATTCGTGGACCAAGTGGACCAAGCGTGTGAAGATAGATCACAAACCAGGTATAAAAATCGACTCAACACCCAAAACTTATATATATGGTCGCATACCTAGGTAGGTACGGTCAACCATATGGTAAGAATGAAGATCACAAATTCAGGACCCCACGATCGATGATTTTAACCCTACGGTAGATGGGTTCTGCGACCGTAGCCATCGAGCGTGAGACCCCAAATCAGACTCTAAGTTTTGGAAACTTTCCTAAACTAAGGGATTTCTTTCATAATTGAAGGAGGACTCTCTATGGAGAGTTTTTCTCTATATAAAGGACGTCCCTCAGCCCTTTTTTACTCTTTTAGAACCTTTGTAAACCCTAGAGAAAGAGAAGGGAAGAGAAGGAAGATAAGGAGATGAAGAAAAGGCTAAGGAGAGGATTTTACTGAGAAGAGATTGGATCTCTATCACAGGCAAAAGTATGAATCTAATCTCTGGAGATGTAAACACTAAAGAATAAGACTTCTATGGAAGATAGGCAATATCAACTTATTATAATCTAAGTGATTTCCTTGAGAAAATTTCATGGAGAACCATGACGAGAGAGTTTGATGATTAGGATTGATAAGAAACTACTAATAATGGCCATAGGATTATCTTAGAATAAATCCAATTGAAGATCAGAGGATTTGACCCAGGAAGAACTCGAATTGCTTGTAGTTTGTGACCAGAAATCTCAAGGTCACAGCTAGGGTCGACCATTGCATGACCAGCATGACCAGAGGATCGACCATAGGCATTCGGGAAGATCCAAAAACCATATGGTCGTAGCTATGGTTGCACCATATGCGACCGTAGGGTATCGACTGTAAGCAATAAGGTTGATACAGTATGAGACCATAGAACCAATCAGACACCTATCAGTGCTCTGTTTTGATTTTCTACTACTGTAACATGTTATATATGAACCCTAACTTAAATTCATATAACTTTTAGGTTGTTAAATCAATTCAAAGGGAATTACAAGGCTTGAAAGGAGATCAAGTTTTACTAATAGGTGAGGGAACAAGACCTAAACTAATTGGATAATAACAAACTGTTTATTTTTATTGAGTCCAATGCCATGATTGATTCTATGCTTGATGCTTGTAATGTGCATCTCACATGTCATCTAATATTCCTTCTATTATTGTTCATGTATATTTAATTTCATTTATATATAACATGATGATTATGATGATGCTAGGAATAGACATGTGAATGTATGTGTATGGTTGGTGTATTGGATGCGAGTGGAACATTAGGGTGAGAATGTGGCATGGTGGTCTTTGACCTCATCACCAGACTTTAGCTCTATCTCTACTCAAGTCTTACCCACTAACATCGTCGTATCGCCATTACCTTAGCAGAACTATTACGTCGTAGGGCATCAAGGGAGGTGGTCTCAGACCGTGTGGTCTTTGACTCTACCAGGGGGCCTCGCTCTATCTCTATGGACGTATTGAGGGATACTGGGGTAAGGCCTTGGATAAACTGTTTGGCATTATGATTGGTTAATTGCGAGCCTAGTTTGCAAGCCCTCATCAATAGGGGCTTACATGTTGGTATGGATAGGGCATCAGGGGAAGTGTTGGTGGTGCTTGATCTGGACACTTTAGCTCTATCTCAATTCCATAGTGGGTGTATGTGGGATGGCAATGGTGTTTAATCCATTGGGCGGATTCACACTGTCACACCCCAATTTTGACTAAACCAAAAGTGTGAGTGAACCGTCACTGAACCAACGGTTCACACCAGGATCTCAATAAGACCGTGTCCACTCATACAAATCATTGCACATAACCACAATCAGAGTATAATAAATACGGCGAAAGTCTTAAATTAAATAAACTGAGAAATCTATTGATAAATTTAAATAAAATATTCAATTATTCTCCACACCAAAACTTAAGTAAATATCTTTACATCAAATGTATTCCAACAGAAAATAACTAAAACAATTTAAATCAAATCCTAGAGGTACACGCAGAAAGGGCACTCGCATGAAGCGTCATGCTCGTCCTCTCCTAGTTGCACGTCCAAAGAAGCCACACCTCCGTATGTTGGAGAATTCATGTAATCATCCACCGTGTAACCTGCATCAACATCTAAAAATAGTGTATACACAAGGGTGAGCTCACAACTTAGCTCAGTAAGACAATCAGACAATGCAACAAACATATGCATGAGTAACATTCTCATTATGGTTTGGTTTTAAGTTTGCAATTTGCTATAGAAAGGATTGGCGGCCACTGCACCTCTATACATGAGTGTGTGAAGCCGCCCAATGGATCAAACATCACTGTCGTCCCACATGCACCCTACCATGGAATAGAGATGGAGCTAAGGCGTTCGGATCAAACACCGCCAACACCTCCCCTGATACTCTACCCATACCAACACGTAAGCCCCTATTGGCGAGGGCCTGCAAACTAACCTCACAACTAACCAATCCTATATGTCATCACAGTAGGCCCTATCCTAGCGCAGCTCCCTACGGCATAGAGATAGAGCTAGAGTCTAGTGGCCAGGCCAGAGACCATAGTGCCACTTTCTCCCCCTGATACCCTATCCCTACCAAGCATGCTAAGACAGAACGATACGAAAAGGTGCTAGTATGAGGAATGATCCCAGACCTCCAGTCCTTTCCATTCCACACACCAACAAAAACAATCACATGCCTAACAGTCACATCCTAGCATAGCGAGTATGCATGAACAATAATAATAACTAAAAGTAAAGGATGACATGCGAGTATGCACAAACATCATACCATAGAATCATGGTTATTAACAACGATTTACTGTTTATTAAATTATTAGGGTTTAGGTTCGACTCCCTTACCTGACGCTTGTTTGCTAGCTTGCTCCGCATCGCAGAATCCAAATGTGCTATCACAAGGTCCTACACAATGTTAGGTTTAATTAGAATAGTTTTTCCTTAGGTTTACGTTGGTCGAAAAACCAATTGGGTCAAAAATACTCCTCACAGAGCATACCGGTCGCAGTACTGGTCACGGCACTGTGGGGAAAGGTGCAACCGGTATGGTCGACCGGTCCCCACAGACCAGTCCTCGGGAGGTACCGGTCGCAGTACCGTTCTCATATGGTGTGATCGGTATGGTCGATCGGTATGTCTCTGGAAGACCATACGCTTGGTTCTCGCCTTTTGTCAGTCACCATCTATTGATCCTAGAGTTTCTCCTACACATCCTAGGTTTGAGCATTGAGTTAGAGCTGTTTCCAACTCCATTCAAGTCCTAGTTTCGATGATCTTCAACCTAGAACTTGAATCTAGGGTTTACCAACTAGATTAGGGTTTGACGGCAAACAGGGATTATATCAATACCTGCTTTGCATGGTATTGATCCAATCATAACTAACCATCCTAGAATACTTAATGTAGAGGAAGGTTTAAGCACTTACCATTGACTTGCGGTAATGTGTTCTTCGTCGAACGGCAATGGCGGCTCTTCCCTCTCCTTCCTAGCTTCTTCTCCTTCTTCAGTCTCTTTCTCCTCTCTAGGGTTTGTGAGAATCAATGGAAGAGGTTTTAGGAGGTTTAAGGGTCCTTATATAGGCTAGAGTTAGGTTTAGGAAGCCTCCTAACATTAGGAAAGTCCTTCGGTTTGTAATTTGGAAAGTGGGACCCGCATAGATCCGTTTCTGGATCCATGCTGCGCAAGCCATACTGGTCGACCATTGACCGGTACCAAGACCGGTACCATCGATCGGTATCTAAATTTTCATACTTGAATTGGTCCGATTTCATACCTGGTTGTCGACCATCGACCGATACCAAGACCGGTACACATAGGATTGGTTAGTTGTGAGCCCAGTTTGCAAGCCCTAGCCAGTAGAGGCTTATGTATTGGTATGGGTGAAGTATTAGGGGAGGTAGTGGATGCCTTAGCTCTATCTCTATTCCATGATGGGTGCATGTGGGTCGGTCGTAGTGTGGTCTACTGTGTGATGCTACACACTCGTGTATAGAGGTGAGGCGACCTCCGAACCTTTCTATAGCACATTGTAAACTTGAACCAGACCACAGCATAAAATGATTGTTACTCATGCATATAATATTGATACACTGTCTGATTGTCTTACTGAGCTAAGTTGTGAGCTCACCCTTTATATATACATTGTTTTTAGATGTTGATGCAGGTTACACGGTGGACGATTATATGAACGCTCCGACGTATGGAGGTGTTGCTGCTCTGGACGTACAGGCAGGAGAGGACGAGCATGACGCTTCATGCGAGTGACCTTTCTGCGTGTACCTTTGACTTTATTTTATTTGTTTCAGTTATTTTATTAAAGTGATGTAAGGATATTTAACTACGTTTGGAATTTAGATAATGGAATACTTATTTAAATTTATCAATAGAATACTCAGTTCATTTATTTAAAGACTTTCATTGTATTTATTATATTCTGATTGTGGTTATGTGCAATGGTTTGTATGAGTGGACACGGTCTTATTGAGATCCTGGTGTGAACCGTTGGTTAATGACAGTTCACTCACACCATTCTGGTTGGTTCAGAATTAGGGTGTGACAAATAATGTGACCAAGATCATATTTGATCGACTACTCAGATTTGATGTAATCGATCATCATCAATGTGATCAAGATCATATTTGATCAATGGTTCAGATTCAATTAAAACATTCATGAGGTAAATCCAACCATTCAAATTCAATTAAATCATTCAAAAAGATAATCTATCCATTCAAATCAATCATCAAGACAATCCAATGGTCCAGATTCATTTATATCACTCATGATGTCAATCCAATGGTTCAGATTCATATGAAATGCTCATGATCAAGATCTAATGGTTCAGATTCAAATAAGATGATAATGATCAAGATCTAATGGTCTCAAATTCTTCTAAGGCACAATATGATGGAAATCTAATGGTTTAAATCATACCTACAAGGTCTGACTATGAAAACTGGTCAGATTGATTTTCAGATTTGAACCAGTCATGGGAAAATAATCATAAGATATTCTTAAATCATGAAAAAAATTATCTGTTAACTTGGTTGTCTTCCAGACTCATGTGGCTACCTTTCCTTCAGGAAGTGATGTCTAAAAAAGTCTCTACATGACATTTATGCATGGATTTTCATGATTTTTACTGCAGTCAATAGATTCTGTAGACCTTTGCCAAAACCTAAATATGGGGCTTCATACATATTCAAATTAAGCTCAAAATATATTCTATGAAAAAAGACTCAGAGACCTAGATTTGTCTCAAGAAGGGAAATCCTAATAGGGAACCAAAATGGGTCGAAATAGCACCACAAATGCAGGCATGTTCACTGGTCAAATCTGTTCCAGATTCTGACCAACTGCACCATAAATTCTATATAAAATCAACCACTCATTGAAAATATAATTCAGGAATATGGTCATGTATATAACTGATAGATCTAATACTTTATTAAAAAATATTGTACAAACAGAAAGATTCTCAAGGCTCAAACATTAGATTTCAGTCACACAATTCAGTGTGTTCTAACTGACCCTAAAACAAACCATGGTACACTTCAAAAATCATATGAAATCCATTAAAAATCAAAAAAATCCGAATCCAGAGCCAAATATTTCATGACTTCATATCTATCACTTTCTCTAGAGGAATGATTAACAAATTATGGCCGTAAATTCCATTTTTAGATCTTTTCCAATGAGGGTTTGCACTATACCCGAGTAGGATAGTAGCATCATTGGGGATTTTTTTATCTCAACTTCCTCAATTCCAAACGAGTCAAATTTGTAGAAAAACTTTCTAACATATGTATGAGTATCTCATAAAATTTTAGGTATGAAATTTACCAAAAATCTATATGAGATGCATGTCTCAAAATAGGATTCCAGATCTAGAATTTCCATATATGAAATCCACTTTGTGAAAAATATTAAAATACTTAAAAATCATCATATGATATTTAATTTTTCTCAATTGAGTACTTTAAACATATTATAATGCATAAAAAATATCAAACATGGACATTATAGCATCAACATGCACGCAATATAACATCCATGATCATGATTTATCAAAAATAGGCATATTCAAGTAATTTTCGACTTGTTAACATCATGGAATCATATCAAAACCAAAGTTTTGGTTACAGCAATGGGTGAGGGGCCATGAATTGTAGATATATACTAAAAAATAATAATGGAGAATGGACTTACATCTTTGCAGAGATTTCCCTCTCTCTTTACTTCTCCTTCTTCCTTCTCTTCTTTTATTTTCCTTTTTCTTCCTCTTCTTCTTAATTTCGGTCTCCCTCCTCCTTTCTCTATTTCTTCCTCTCTTCTTCTCCTCTTCTTCTATTTTCTTAGACTCTCTCTCATTTTCCAACCTTTTTAGATTTTCTTCGTTTTTTTTCCCTTCCTTTTCTCTTTTCTTTTCTTTTTTTTTTTCTTTCCTTTTTTTTCTCTTTTCCTTTTCTCCACTCACGTTCTCCCCTCTATTCCCTTTTTTTTCTCTTTTTTTTTTCTTTTCCTTTTCTCCACTCACTTTCTCCCCTCTTTCCCTTTTCTTTTATTTTCTTTTTTTTCTTTCCCTTTTTTTTTCCTCTTCTTCTCTTAGACTCTCTCTCCCACTCTCTCCTTCCTTTTTTTTTTCTTCTTCCTTTTTTCTGTCTCTCTTTCCTTTTTTTTATTTTTCCTTTGTTGTCTTTTTTTTCTTGTTTTTGGATCTCACGGCTCTCTCTCTCTTTTTTTTTTTGTTTCTTTTCCTTTTTTTCACCGACTCTCTCTCTCTCTCTATCGTTTTTTTCTGGTTTTTTTTCCTTTTTTTCTAGAGTCATACCGAGTCTCACATTCCTTTTTTTTATTTTAGCTTTTTTAAATTCCAGCCACCAACTCTTTGCACCTTCTGGCCTCTTTATTAATGTATATAATATACATAAATTAATATAATGGTATACATATTATAATAACATATGATAATATATATATATAAATATATATAATACCAATAACGTATATGCACATGGATTTAACATATTTGATCCGAATTGGTCTGGACTGACTTGGGTTGGATTAAGTTGGATTGGACAGAGTTAAACTGATATGGGTTGAGCTGGGTTGGGCCAAGATTGGTTTTTCTCTCTCTATCACTTCATAAACCATTTCCGCCGTCATTCTGTATGGAATTTTTTGGACAGCCTCTACCCTAAATTTTCTATATTCACTTTGTAGAACACTAAAAATGAGGAATACTGGAGTTTGAATCGCCTCATTTAGACGTAAAATGGCTAACTTATGAATTTCTGAAGTTTAAATAACCAATTTACGATAATTCGACTAGCAACTCTGCATGAGATGCCTCGAAGATCTCTACCTCAAATCCTTCACATCTACTTTGTAGAGCACTAAAAATGAAACATATTGTAGTTTGAATCACCTCATTTGAACGTTGGATAATAAAATTATGAGGAATTGAAGTTTGCACAGGCATATCGGCTTACGGCTCCGCATGAGATCCCTCAGAGACCTCTATCCCAAATTCTCCATGTCCACTTTATAGAGCACTAAAAATGAAACATATTGGAGTTTTAATCACCTCATTTGGACGTCGGATAATAAAACTATGAGGAATTGAAGTTTAAGCAGGCATATCGACTTGCAGCTTTGCATGGGATCCCTCGGAGACCTCTGCTCTAGATTTTCCATGTCCACTTGGTAGAGCACCAAAAATGAAGAATAATGACACTGGAATCACTTTATTTGGACGTCAGATGAGCGAGATATGAAAAGATGAAGTTTAAATAATTAAACTTACGATAATTTGCATGCAAGCCCCTGGATATTATTAATCTTCAGAAAATACCCTTATTCTTATTCCTAGACTAATATCACCATATCTTCTTCATTTGACATTGGAATTTAGTGATTCTAGTCTCATTTCGAAGGTATTTCCAGGACCTACACATCCATGCAGGTTGCACCCATTTCCTTACTGTAGGACCCACCGAAAACCTCTTGATAGTCATAGCCAAAATCCAAACCTTACATTGGGATTCACCAACCTGCCATATGGTTTCACTTAAGCTCCTGGACATTGGGGATCATCTTAATTATTCTCAAAACATTATAGAGAGCATGTCGAGGCTAATCGACTGTCATTTTTGAGAGAGTTTCACTCGCCTCCCCTGTATTTTCCAAACTTTCTCTTCCTTCTCCCACTTTGATGTCTACTCTCTAGTAAGACTTTGTTTAACTAGGGATGGCAAAAATGGGGTACTTACAAATACCCCTCTTTAGCCGAGATTGTATCAATTGAGGGTAAAGATAAGATAACCTCATTTTTACCTCTCATATTGGAGAGACGCAAATTTAAAGAGGTAAGATCATCAAACCACTCAACATTCATGCATATAACATGGCAGATACAATAACATCAGGACTAGCAACCATCATAACACAAATCATGTACATTCAAAACAAATGACTCTGTTAGCATGCTTACTCCAAATGAAATTTGGGAGGACAACTAGAAATTGAAATGGTTCTCACTGGGTCATAAACTTTGTCTGATTACATAGCTTTAAAGGAAATGACTGGATCCAAACACTAAATGAGTGTTCAAACACATTTGGATAAACCTAAAGAATCCTTTGAAGAGTCCTCTTATCCCATCCACTAGCAATAGCCTTGACCAGATCATGGCTTAATTCTTTAGGTGCTTCAAAACCTGTTCCCTTCTTGTTGATATCTCTCAATGCCCCATATTGACATAATAGCCTTGCAGGTGAATAAAATGAAATGTGTGTCAAACCTATAATCTGAACATCTGCACTACCTGGAGTGTTTGTGACAACTCTCTTTGCATTCCACCAACTACAGTTTTACAGATGCTTGAAATGGTCATTTTCTTAAGACGTGACAGCCAATTTGTGTTAACTTGATATACAGTAGGATCTTCCCTCTTTACTAGATGATAACGGTTAAGACTTGGTGCTCCGAGTTCCTCTACCAGACCCAACCTTTCAACTAACCAGATTTGAAGCAAGTATAATGATCCATTAAATTTCTCTAAACGACACCTGCCTTATAGATTTACTGCAAGATCCAGTCCCCTCAGAGTCTTTGCTAACATAGTAGGTATGATATCTCCTTGATGCTCTACATGTCCGATGATATCAATAATGATAGGTGATCTTGTAGCTTCTTGACTCTGCAGTAATGTTCGAGCAATGATGCAATATAGATAGACTCGTCTCCTCCATGTTTTTGCTTCATCACCTGCAGGCTCTTTCTGTGCATAGGTATCTGTCATGGGTTGCAATTTCAATCTCTGGTCTTGAATGAACAATCTTGCTTCTTCTTCATTCCAGCCGAAGAAGTCTCTTATTATCTACTTATAATCTCTCTTAGGGGATGGTTTAAACATCTTTCTTTTTGGTGGATAAAGGAGACATGCTTTGAATTCTTCAATAGTAGGGCACAATTCGGCTTCACCAAACCTGAATACCTGAGCTATTGGATCCCAGCACTGAATAGCTGCTTTTAGTAAACCTAGGCATAGTTTTACTGTCATCATTTGGAGGAGGACGTCCAAGTGAATCTTTTCTAAGAATGAATGATTTTCAGTGAATTCCATACGCCAACTCCAATTCTTCAATGCTTTATCCATCCTCACCATGCTGTTTGACAAATAAAAGCTCTAGAGTGCTCACCAAAGTTGACCTGTAGAAAATCCCGACTTACAACAGAATTAGTAGGGAAATCATTAGAACTATCTTACACTGTAATTGTTAGACACATTGAAAACCTTAGTGAGTTGTGCATGAAATATATGCATATGCATGACCTTGTCTAGACCTACGATTCTAAATGAAAGACAGGTGAGCGAGGATGAAAGCCAAACTCGACTGATAAGAAGCTATCTAGATGAGTTTCCCATCAGGAGGATCTTTTGGTTGTTTATGTAGAATGGTCGATCCCTCCAAAGAGATACCATTTTATGGGCTTGAGAAGGAAGGGCTCTTTGGAATCTTTGGACACCGTTGAATATAATGAATGACAGATAAGAGTTCTAGCCAGATTTGTCATTATCATTATTTTCATATTGACATGCCCACTAGGGTCGATATCAAAAGATGTGAAAGATGGGCTCGATATGCCAATCTTGGGAAATCCGTTGGATAGATGAACGGATGAAAGAGCTTAGCCTGAAAGGAGGAAATTCTTCCTTTAATTATGACGAGATGATGAAACCATTCCTGAGTGGCGGGATGTAGTAGCCTCTTTGGAGAATCCAACCCAATTCCATTGTAAAGTCCTCCAAAACAGTCGAGTTCATTGTCGACATCCGTGAATGACAAACCAACTGCACTCTCCAGTTTTTTTTTTTTTTTTTTTGAAGAGTGCAGAGGCTAGACATGATATTGTTTCACCTGATCAAGGTTAGTCAGGTATTGTAACTCTTCGCCATCTAAATCTACCAACCGAACTACCTTTCCAGGTAAGATTTCTTTCACTATGAATGGTCCACTCCAGTTTGGATGAAATTTACCCCTGAGGTCATGGATAGGCATTCTTTGCTCCTTCAGTACTAGATCTCCCACTGCCAAGTGCTGAATTTGGACCTTCTTATAAAAAGTGGTGGCCATTCTTTGTTAGTACTTCTTTGCATTGTGAGCCGCTTTCATTCTCCTTCCATTAATGAGGTTCAACTCCTCATAACGAGATCGGAGCCATTAAGCTTCAGGGATCTTGAACTCCATTAATGATGGTACTTCCATTTCTACTGGGAGTACAACTTCCATACCATATACTAAAGAGTAAGGCGTTGTTCTAGTAGATGTCCTTATAGAAGTTATGTATGCCTATAATGCATATGGTAGCCTATCTGCCCAGTCACCATGAATTTCTACCATTTTCTCGAGGATGACCTTGACATTTTTGTTGACAACTTCTACTGCTCCATTTGTCTATGGACGATAAGGGGAAGAACAATGCCTCTGGATGTTAAACTTCTCACATAGCTCTTGTACCTTCCCTCTGAAGTGTTGACCTTGATCTAAGATTAGAGCATGAGGCATCCCACGCCGACAGATGATATTCTCTTGAAGGAACTTGGCTAACTTATTTGCTGTGAGTTTAGGATATGACTGAGCTTCTACCCACTTGGTAAAATAGTCGATGGCTACTAAGATGAACTCATGTCCATTTGATGCTTTTGTGTAAATCTTTCCGATTACATCTATACCCCAAGTTGAGAATGGCCAAGGTGAACTGAGAGTGTACAATTCTGTAGGTGGTACATGTATCAGGTTGGCAAAGATCTGGAATTTGTGGCACTTCTTCACAAACTTCGCACAATCTGTTTCCATCGTGTTCCAATAGTACCCCATTCTCAAGATTTTCTTTGCAAGCATCCTAGCATTCATGTGCGGTGCACAAACTCCTTGATATATATGCTCAATGAGGGTTTGTGCTTGCTCTTTATCGACACAGACCAATTGTACCCCATCATATGATCTCTTGTATAGGATATCATCACAGAGGACGAACTGTGAGGCATATCGTCTCAGTGTCTTCTTCTCTCCTATTGTAGCATCTGCAGGGTATTTGCCTTCTCTAATGAAGTCCAGTATGGGTGCAAACCAAGGTCTTCCATCAACTGTCAATATATCAACTTCTGCATATGTTGGCTGCCTTCTTCTTTCTATCATCAAGGGTCTTGTGCGTTCAACAAGATCACCACTAATCATTGAAGCCAAGGTGGCCAATGGGTCTGCGTATTTGTTTGTGTCCCTCGGAGAATAGTCAAACTCTATCTCTGTAAAGCTCTGAGCTAGACTAATTGCATGCTACTGATAAGGTATCAATTTTTCATCCTTGGTTTTGCAATCTTCTTTGACTTGGTAGATGACGATGGACAAATCCCCATACACATTTAACTTCTTGATGCCTATTGCAAGTGCAGCTTTGAGCCCCATGATGCAAGCTTCATATTCTACAGTACTGTTTGTACACTGAAACTTTAATCAGAGTGGGAATGGCATGAATTCTCCTTCTAGATCTATAAGTAATACCCCAGCTCCGCACCCTATATGGTCGGTGGCTCCGTCAAAGAACATCATCCATGTATCTTCTTTCTTTTCCTCTTCGGCCATGTGAACCTCTTCATCGAGGATTACATCTTCCAAGTTTCTAAGGTTATCCCTAACTAGTTGAGCAGACAAATGCTCTACAATTACACTTCCCTTAATGGATTTCTGTGTGAAATATGTGATATCAAATTTAAACAACAATAGTGCCATCGAGCTAGTATTCCAATCAATGTTGGCTTCTCAAATAGGTACTTCAATGGGTCCATCCTTGAAATGAGTATGAAAGGGTACGATAACATGTAATGTTTCAACCTTTTAGTTATCCAGACTAGAGCCGCACATGTCTTCTCCAAGGGTGTAGAGTTTAACTCGTAGCCTGTGAATCTCTTGCTTAAGTAATATATTGCCTTTTCTGTATGTCCATCGTCATCGTGTTAGACTATCATTGACCCTATGGAATCTTCTAACACTAATAAGTAAAGGAGCAATGGCCTTCCAAGAACAGGTGGAGCCAGCACTGGTGGATTTGATAGATAAGTCTTGATCTTGTCAAAAGCCAACTGACACTGAGGGTTCCACTCCTTGGGCTGATTCTTCCTTAGTAACTTGAAAATCGGATCACATGTTGCCGTGAGGTGTGCGATAAATCGATTGATGTACTAGAGCCTTCCCAGAAAACTTCTTATCTCTTTCTCTGTCTTGGGAGGTGGCATCTCTGATATGGCTTTTATCTTGGCTGGGTCTATTTCAATCTCCCTTTGACTAACCATGAAGCCTAGCATTTTTCCTACTGTTACCCCAAATGCACACTTTTGAGGGTTAAACCTAGCTTGTATTGCTTGATCCCCTCAAAGAAATTCCTCAGACTGTAATATAATCTTCTTTGGTAAGCGATTTTACAATCTTGTTGTCCACATATACTTCAACTTCCTTATGAATCAGATCATGCAACACTGTCTAGCCATCCTCTGATAGGTTTCTCCTACATTCTTTAGTCCAAATGGCATTACCGTGTAACAATAGGTACCCCAGTCTGTTGTAAAGGCAGTTTTCTCTTTGTCTTCTGGGGCCATCTTGATCTGGTTATACCCTAAGAATCCATCCATGAAAGACAGAAGTGCATGATTGGCTGTGTTATCAACTAGGATGTCTATCTTTGGCAGTGGAAAATCATCCTTGGGGCTGGCTTTATTCAGATTCTTGTAATCTACACACACTCTCAGCCTTCCATCTTTCTTAGGTACTATGACCACATTAGCTAGCCATTCTGGGTACTTTGAGACTTACAAGAATCCAGCGTCAAACTATTTCAATATATCCTCTTTGACTTTTAAAGTCCATTCAGGCCTTAGCCATTGTGAGGACAATGGGAAATCGATGATCCTCCTCCTCGGGATGAAATGGATCCGTACTCGATGAAGATCAATGGTTCTTCTGTTGGAGTCGCCATCTAGATTAAGGTCGAGGACCTCTAAAAATGTAGCATCACCCTAAGGTAAGACTTCTATTGACTTGTGACCCAATGTATCAGTTATTTGGTCTGCAAGAGATCGGGTAAGTATTTAGGGTATAGTTATAGGAAGGTGTTAGGCACCCAAATTGCCCGATCAATATCGGCCTCCTAAACTTTCCTTAAACTCTAATTTTGACTGCGCTTGGTCAACTGGATGACTAGGGTTCAACGGGGGATGTCCTAAACCAATTTGCTAAGTTATTCTAACCTAGGGTTCAGCCAATCATGTTTTAAAACAAATAAACAAGCAAATGTAATGTACAATATTATACAGTGAACCAGACCAAAGATGGTTCGGTCTTGGACTGAATCTGAGACGTGTAAGACATCTCAAACTGCCTACGTATTCTAATCCTGGAAATCAAGTCCAAAAACATAGTTCGAAAGGGGTTTTGTGATTAAAGATTATGAAAGTGATTTATGCATGTGCTTCAATTAGATTTTTTTGTTCAAGTTGAAGTTTATGCTGAATGGATGGTTGATGGGTGGCTTTGTACCGTATTTGGGATTCCCAAATTGCCTACGTATTCTAGGGTGTGCCCTAGAAATCAGGTACGACGTAGTTTAAAATTTTGTGAGAGTCAGATTTGGAATGTGTACCAAATTCTTTTCATTTTTGCCAATAGCATCTAGGGATGAGACCTAAATTCTTACTATTTTTATTTGGGATGTGTACCAAATTCTTTCTATTTTTGTTAATAGGATCTAGGGATGAGACCTAAATTCCTACCATTTTTATTTGGGATGTATACCAAATTCTTTCTATTTTTGTTAATAGGATCTAGGGATGAGACCTAAATTCCTACCATTTTTAATTTCTTTCCATTTTTAGGGTTTTCTACCCTAATTGCTATTTTATTTCCATTTTTAGGGTTTTCTACCCTAATTACTATTTTCTTTCTATTTTTGGGGTTTTCTCTAATTGCTATTTTTTTTTACAACTTATAGGGTTTTCTACCCTAATTGCTATTTTTCCATTTTTAGGGTTTCCTACCCTAATTATTGTATTCAATGATAGCAATGTAAGAAATCCAACATAGTAATGTGAGCTCAAATATAGCAGTGTAAACATCCAAATATGGCAATAAACATTTAATATAGCATGTGAGTATGTGGCAAACAGATATAACAACAATGAGCATGTATGGCAGACAAATGTAGCAAACATGTGAGAATCAAGCAAGGCATGTGAGTCAAGCAAAACATGTGAGTCAGTCCAAAATTGGCATGTGAGTGTGAGCATCTAAAATATAGCATTGATAGCAAGCATCAAATATGGCATGTAATGCATCGTTTCATGCCAAAATGGTAGCAGAAATAACAAATCAATCATTGGATGACCATTTGGAAAATACCTGTATTGTGTACTGCTTTGCATTGATTTGAAGCCCCACTTCTATGAGTCCAAATTGGACAAAGAATATATCAGATCAAAGGTCTTTCAGAGATCTACAACTTCTCTGAAGAAATCGAGATCTCAAAAGGCCTTCTTAACAATCAAAAATCAGACTTTCAAAATTTGACCAAACTGGTTCTAGATTCAGACCAGTCATGGGGAAATAATTATATTATATTCCCTGGATATCAGAAAAATATTCCATTAGAATGGGTGTCTCCTATACTTCTAAGTCTAACTTATTCATGAAGAGATAAAGATCAGAAGATGTCTCTAGAATCCATTTACACAAGCATTATTGTGGAACGCATAGCAAGATGACAGTTTTGTCAGACTGGGCCAAAATGGGCACATGAGACACTGTATTTACTCAAAAATTTCTTAAAACATATCCTCGGAAAGAGGACTCAGAAGCCAACATTTTGTCTCAAGGAATCTAATCCTAAAAGAGACATGGGCAGGTCAAAATCATTCCCCAAGTACATGCAAATACACTGGTCAGGTCTGTTTTAGATTTTGGCCAATTGTACTATAAAATCAATATAAAATTATATAGCTGATGAAAATAGAATCTGAATACATGGTCATTTAGATAACTGATAAATCTAACTTTTTCATTAAGGAACCTTGTGCAAACGGAAGCATATTCTTAATGCTAAACACCAATCTCAGACATGCATTGCAATATGCTTTGACTTTAAATAAAATGACAAAAGGGATGGGTAGTTCTTACCTCAGGCTTCTTCTTTCTGCTTCTCTCCTTTGCATCTTCACATCATCCTCTTTGCTGCCTCTCTGATTCTTCTCCCTTTTCTTCTGGATCTCTCTTTCTTAACACCTCTCTCTCTCTCTCTCTCTCTCTCTCTCTCTCTCTCTCTCTATTTTCTTCTTATTCTCCTTTCTTGGATTCTTTTTCTTTTTTTCTCTCTCTTGAACATCCCCTCTCTTCTTCTCCTCCTCTCCTCTTCTTTTTTCCTTTTGGATTATATGCAAAACCCTTAATTTTCCTCCCTTTCACGTCTCCTCTCTCTTTTCTTTCCTTTTTCTCAAAAAAAAAAATCTTTTGGATTCTTCCCTAATTCTCCCTCTCTCTCACGTCTCCTCTCTTTATTTTTTCCTTTTTTCTCAAAGAATCTTTTTGGATTCTTCTAAATCTTTCCTCCTTTTCTTCTCTTTCCTTTTTTTCTCAATCTCTTTTGGATCCAAAACCCCAAATCTCTCTCTCTCTCACGTTTCCTTTATCTTTCTTTCCTTTTTTTCTTAAAAAATCTTTTGGATTTTATGCCAAAACTGAAAATCCTTCTCTCTCTCACATCTCCTATCTCTTTTCTTTCCTTTTCTCCTCAATCTCTTTTTTTCCTTTCTTCTCTTATCTTTTTTCTTTCCTTTTCTTCTCTTTTTCTCTTTCTCTTTCACGTTTCTTCTCTTCTCTTTCTTTCCTTTTCTTCTCTTCTCTTCATTCTTTCCTTTTCTTCTCTTTTTTTCTCTTTCTTTCCTTTTCTTCTCTTCTCTTTTTTTTTTCCTTTTCTTCTCTTTTTCTCTTTCTTTCCTTTTCTTCTCTTCTTCTCTTTCTTTCATTTTCTTCTCTTCTCTTCTTTCTTTCATTTTCTTCTCTTTTTCTCTTTCTTTCTTTTTCTTCTCTTCTCTTTTTTCTTTCCTTTTCTTCCCTTCTTCTTTTTCTTTCCTTTTCTTCTCTTCTTCTCTCTCTCTTTCTTTCCTTTTCTTCTCTTCTTCTCTCTCTCTTTCACGTTTTCTTTCTAGAAAACGTGAAAGTTTCTTTTTTTTTCTTTTTTTTTTCTTTTGTTTCTTTCTCTTTCTTTTATTCTCTCTCTTTCTCTTATTCTCTCATATTCTCTCTTTTTTTTCCTCAATCTCTTTTGGATTTTATCTTTTATATATAATAATATATATTATATACATATATACACATATATTTAATAACATACATATATATATATATATATATATATATATATATATATAGTATACAATATATATAATATATATAAATACTATGCACATGGATGAATTGGTTCGAAACGGATTGAGACTAGATTGGATTGACTGAGTTAAACTGACATGGGTTGAGCTGGGTTGGGCCAGAACTGGCTTGAACTGAGTTTACTGGATTGACTGAAATTAACTGGGTTTTCTCTCTCTATCATTTCATGAGCCATTTCCACTGTCATTTTGCATAAAATTTTTCGATGACGTCTATTCCCAATTTTCTACGTTCACTTTGTAGAACACTAAAAATGAGAAATATAGGAACTTGAATCACCTCATTTGGAAATAAAATGGCCAACTTATGAATTTTTTAAGTTTAAGGGGACCAATTATCGATAATTTAGCTGACCATTCTGCATGGGATCCTTCGAAGACTTCTACCAGAAATCCTTTACATCCACTTTGTAGAGTACTAAAAATGGACCATAATGAAACTAAAATTACCTGATTTGGATATGGGATGATCAAAATATGAATTTTTGAAGATTAAATGACCATTTCCATATGTAATTTTGCATGGGACCCTCCGAAGACTTCTACCCAAGATTTTCCACGTCCACTTTGTAGGACATCACAAATGAAGAATAACGGCTTTGAAATCATCTGAATCCGACGTAGAACGGAAAAGATATGAAGCTTTGAAGTTCTAACGATAACTTTGCATGCAAGCTTGCATGGGGCCCACTGGTGACTTCTACCAGAAATCCTTTACGTCCACTTTGAAGAGGACTAAAAATAAGGAATAATGGTACTTAAACTATATGATTCAGATGTCGGATGATCAAGATATGATGATTTGAAATTCAAACAATCCAACTTACGATAATTTACATGAAAGCCCCTGGGATTATTTATAATAATTTCAAAAGCCTCCCTTGTACGTATCATCCGACTAAAACGATCATATCTTCTTTATTTGATGTCAGAATTGAGCAATTTTGGTCTCATTTTGAAGATAATTCCATGACCTAGGCATCCATGTAAAATTATAACCCGTGACCTTACTGTGGGATCCATTGAAAACTTCTTCAAATTTACAGACCCATTGAAAACTTCCTCAAATTCACAGTAAAAAATCTAAACTTTCAATCATCTTTCTTTCTTTTGTTGTCCATATACCAGCAGGACTTTGTTTAGCTGGGATGGCAAAAATGGGATGCTTACAGCCATCCCAACTTTTACTTGTGTGGCTTTGCATTGGGAATTAGAGATATCTTGTGTTGTACCACTTCTGGATCTATGCCCGCCATATCTTCATACGACCATGCGAACACCTCTTGGAATTCCTTTAATAAATTCGTCAGCTGGTCAGTCTCTTCTTTTGTCAAAGTCATGCCAATCTTGATCTCTTGTAGCTGCTCTTCTATGCCAAGATTGATCATCTTAAAGTCCTCGCCAATGGTTGGGCTTTTTTCTCTTCTAAGGCTTTGATGGATTGTAAGATTTCAGGAGGTGGTTCATCATTCTCATCATTATCAAAATTAAAGTTAGAAGAAGAGGAATTAGAAGAAGTAGACACAGTATAATTGGAAAAACTTTCTTTATTAATGCTTGGAAACAGAGGTACAAAAGAGGAGGTTCCTAATGGAACGGACTCAATGCTATCAAAAGACTCAAACCTATTTAAAGACTCATAGACTTCGGGCCCAGACGTAGCCATACTATATTGATTACATGACAACCCTTTGGGGTAGACAAAGGTATCTAGACAACTCCAGTTTGGGATCATTTCGTTGATAGGGAGGATGATTGGTTGCACATCGGGATCTCCATCTTGATCATCTCCAGTGAGCATCAGAACTTGGTCCTTGTCGAACAGATTGCTGATGTCGATCATCTCCGTCTCTGACTTATGCTCCTCGCTCTGCCTCTGACTCTTGATCTTTTCCAGCTCCATCTAATCAATTGTACAGTCAAAAAATATTTCAAAACCAAGTACTTGTCTCTGGAGGTTTCTGTCTAGCCACGGTTCAGAGAATCCGCAGAATGTAATGTCCTCTTCTTCTTTGACAAAGTATCCAATGAGAGTCTTGAAGTATGGGTTGATCTGTTCATCCTCATATATACCTCCAAACTATGCCTTGTACACTGGTTCATCTGTCCTCTGTGGTTGCCATCTTTTGTGACTCCTGTCTGCTGCCTTTATTGGACTCCTACTGCTACTCCTATATTTTCTACTCTCGAGCCTCCGAAATGCATCATCGACTCTCCTCTGTTTCTCCTCTATCAGTTTTACATCTCGGTCAGTAGGAACATACCCCAGTCTAAATTTGTACTCATTGATCAAAACAGACAACATGTTGACATTACTCTATTGGTTGAAACCGAGGCCCATACCTGAAAAGTAAGACATGTTAAGTAATTGACGAAGCAAAAATAACAAATGCATACCTAGGGGATTTGATTTTGTAGTTGCCATGATGTTGCTAATGTAGAATCCATCGAGACTGATATCTTGTGGCAGACCTCCTTCTATCCCTTTATCATTATGTCCAATCACCATCGTGTGCTGCGAGATTTTTGGAAACTTTACCCCATGCTCATACCCAACTTCTTGGATTGAGATCATGTTTACCTCGCCACCAGGTGTGACACTTCCTTCAGCTTGGACCACTTGAGTTGGAATATCCTTGTTCGGACACACTTCTTCCCATTCTATAAAGTTGACTATGTGACGAGGAAAGGGATTGTTTTCCATAGATGCTTGCCTCGGTTGGAGCTTGAATTTTTTGGCATCTAGCAGGTCTTGTATGTCATGCCTCAAGGCATCGCAAAACTCAGTGTCATGCCCAGTTTGATGATGGTATTTGCAGAACTCTTTCATACACCAATGGGTAGGTAACGGATTCGAAACTAGCCGAGTTTCCAAAACTTTGAGTTTTCCTCCTTTGACCAGCTTATCAAGGAGGGACATTCTGGTAATGCCCAATTCTGTAAACTGTCTCTTGGGCCCCCATCTTTGTAAAGTTGGGGTAAGAGGTGTAGATTCAATGATCAATGGTGCTGAGCTTGTATTGGCCACTTGTTTTGGTGCCGCTGGTGGGTTGGATCCTGAACCCTTGGGTGGATAATACTTCCTGTTAAAACAATATTCTGACTTCTCTGCTTTGGGCAAAAGGATGTCCCCATGATTGATAGCATCATCAACTTGTTTCCCCACAACAATAAGTCCTTCAAAAGTCAGAATAGCCTGTCCAAAGATATAAGCCTTGTAAGTTTTGTTCAATCCTCTCATCATCATCTGGACTTGATCCCTCTTAGATGGTCGGTCCCACAGCTTTGCTGCTACAGCTCTAAATCTAGTCAAGTACTCTATAAAACTTTCTTCTTGCTTCTGCATCGTAGTCTCTAACTGCCTCTTGTGAGTCTCAACCTCAGTGTTGTAAGAGTAGAAACTTATGAAGGCCCAAGTTATATCAGACCAGGAATGAATTTGGGATGGGTTCAAGTTCATCAACCATCTATGGGCGCCTCCCGTTAGTAAAAATTGGAATGCTTGTACTAACTGTTCATCTGAAAATCCTTGTCCTTGCTTCAGTAAACCAGTGAATGACCTGAAATGGGTTTTGGGATCCCCTGACCCATCAAATTTTTCTGTCGTCTACTTGAACTTAGGGGGCAATTTAACTTCTAGAAAGAAACACGGTCCTTCAGCATCTATTATTTGATTTTCTACACCCTTTAAACCCCTCAGAATATTTTCCATCTGACTCAGCCTATCCCCGTATGGGCCTTCTTCTTCCCTTGGTTTCTGGGTTATGGGAACCCTCTGAATAATTGGCTGCTTTTGGTATACGACACCCTCCATATCTTCAAATGCCGGATTTGTGAAAAATTATGGCACTGCTTGGTTAGGGGTACCCATTCCTTGTGGAGGTATCACATTCATCCTTTCAGAGGTCGACCCTTGGGCCTGCACTTGCAATTGTAGGTCCTTTATCGCTGTAGCTATCATTCCCATGGTCTCCTCCATCTTCTCCATCCTGGACTCAATAGTGTTTGGAACTTGGTTTGATCCGTCAGCCATTAGTTCAATTGATGCGGTTGAGGTAGGACTAACTGGTTCAGGTATGGACACACTAGACAACCTCCCAGTGATGGGATCTCTTATCCACGAGGTAAAAATGGTTACGGTTTAGGCTAACTCCTGAACTGGTACCAAAAAAGAACCAAAACGGACAAGTATTAGGACTTTGGGATGGTGGGAAAACGGAATAAAAAGTTACATGCACAAACAAAGCTGACTCGACCAAACAAATGTTAGCTCCCTTATGAAACTTGTTAAACAGCATTATCCGGATCAATTTAGTTGCTTCGACTGACCCCGTGATTAGTCTGGGGCTTTATGACCCAAACAGTTTATTAGGCAACAAGGTCCAACCACTTGGTTCATCAAATTCAAAGAGATTGAAATTGATATACTTATTCCTAGCTTTCATACCAGATAGTTAGCAAAAGCGGTTCATGACTGAACAAACCAGTAAATAATAGCTCCATCACAATACCTATATCGTAACAGGGGATTTCTGCTCGTTATTTGAAGTCGACGTGTTAACAATGACGGATCCAACACTCTGAGTTCATTGATAGAGAGTGTACAGTGGTCGTCCACTATGATGTGGGACAGGTGTATACATTTCTCTTGCTCCCATCAAGTGAGAGTTCAAGATGCTCATCGTGTGGATTCTAACATGTCAACCAATCGAGAGTAAAAACGGATAGAACTTCAACGTCACTGGCATAAATGTCGTAATTGAATGGATTTTACCATGTTGGTTCAGGGATGGACCAAAAATAACAAACATGTGGCTCAAACTGGGTTAAGACCGATAAGGTTACCTTGATAAGGAGGAGTGGCCTATCCCGTCTACACGGTGAATTATGGACCCCTCGATTCCTTTTGATATACCATTTTACAAAATGTTAAGACCTAGAGTAGTATGACGTCTTCCCGGGCAGACCCAAGAAACAATCGTCAGAGACCCTCATCAGTAGAGACTTTTACAAGGTACGTGTCAAGGTTGTGCTTTTCGTCTAGCGGGCAATCCCATCTACATGAGGACTCAGGTCGACTAACGGCATGATGTGTGACTGAACCCATACCCCCCCAAAACAATATGTACAAACATAAATAATAGTAGCCCTAGATCTAGCATCTAATGTCAATCAATCAATGTAAGGAAAGTGAATCTAGAGTCTGAACGTAGAATTCCTAGTAGAGTCGCTACTGTGAGGACAAAGTTCGTCTCTCATCCACCCATCTCCAATTGACGGAAAAAATAATTGATTTGGAGTCGCCACCTAGATTACGGTGTAGGACCTATAAAAATGTAGTCTCATCATAAGAAAAAACTTCTACTGACTCATTGGACCCAATATATTGGCTTCGTCTATCAGAGAATGGGTAAGGGTTCAAGGTACAATTTGGGAAGGTGTTAGGCACACAAAGTTGCTCGATCTGAAAATCGGCCTCCTATGTGATTCTACTTTCCTTAGACTCTATGGTTCTGACTATTCATGGTCAATGGATGATGACTAGGGCTCATGGGGGATCTTATGCCAACTTACTAAATTCTTCTAACCTAGGGTTTAGCCAAACATTTCTCAAAGTAAATAAACAAAAAAAATAATATACAGTGCACCAAACCAAAGATGGTTCGGTGATGGATTGAATCTGAGACATCCAAGACATCTCAAATTACCTACGTATTCCAATCCTGGAAATCAAGTCCATAACGTAGTTCGTACGGAATGTGATTAAGGATTATGGATGTGGTTTATGCTTAAGCTTTCTTAGATTCAATTGTCCAAGTTAAAGTTTATGCTTGAAGATGATTGAGATTGAATCTAGAGATAACCTAAGGTGGATTGAATATGGATATGATATGGATATGGATATGGAAGACCTAAGGATTCTATGATTTGGTACCATACTTGGAGAGATCATCCAAGTTGCCTATGTATTTCAGAGGTCCTGAAAATCAGGTACAACATAGTTCGTTGTTTTTAGGTTGATAAGGATATTCTAAAGAAGACTAAAGAAGGCTAAAGTGCGTACAACCCAAGTGGACCAATGTACGGTTTGGGACCTAAGTGTGTACAGTCTGAGTGAACCATAGGTACTGGTTTGAAATCTAAGGGTGTATAGTACGAGTGAACCACAGGTAAAGATTCGAGAGAACCTAAAGGATGTAAAGTTCTAGTGAACCAAATGTATAGATTCAAGTGAACCTAAGGGGTGTACAGTTCTAGTGAATCATAGGTACAGATTCGAGTGAACCTAAAGGGTGTACAGTTCTAGTGAACCACAGGTATAGATTCGAGTGAACCTAAAGGGTGTACAGTTCTAGTGAACCACAGTACAGATTAGAGTGAACCTAAAGGATGTATAGTTCTAGTGAACCTCAGGCACAGATTAGATGCGTATAGTCCGAGAGAACCACAAATACTACTTAGAATAAAGGTTATGGAATCGTATTTGGGAATCTCTCCAAACAGCCTACGTATCTTAAGGTGCTGCCCTAAGAATCAGGATCCACGTAGTTCAGAATGCAGATTCAATCATTGATGTGTATATTCTTTCAAGATCATGGTGTGGAACTGTGTTTGAAAATCTCACCAAACTGCCTACGTATCTTAGGATGTTGCCCTAAGAATCTGGATCAGCGTAGTTCGAAATGCGGATTCAATCCATTCATGTTCTTCTTTCAATATCAGGGTGTGGAACCTAAATGCTCTATCGTTCGATTCACATCACACCTATCCAGTTTTCTGTATCCTAGGGGAAAATGAGCTAAGGGGTAGGGATCGTCCTAAAGCTACCCTTAACCTAAAACCCTAATTTGGCATGTGTTAGGCTAGGCTTTCTAATTCTTGATTAAAATTTATCATTTTAATTCTTACCCTTCCCATGAATGTGGGTGCCTACATGCACGTCCCCACACCTAATATGTCTTCTAGGTGTACAGATATGGCAGTTCGACTAGAGTGTTGCAGAAATTAAATTATTGCCAATATCATTCAAATATGGCAAGTAACAACAATATCATCTCAAGTATAGCAATAAAGCATGTCATCTCAATATATTAGCAAACATGTGAAATCATTGATCAAGCATCAATCATCAACAATGTGAACAAGATCATATTTGATCGACTACTCAGATTTGATATAATTAATCATCATCAATGTGATGAAGATCATATTTGATCAATGGTTCATATTCAATTAAAACATTCATATGGTCAATCCAACCATTCAAATTCAATTAAATCACTCAAAAAGATAATCTATCCATTTAAATCAATCATCAAGACAATCCAATGGTCCAGATTCATTTATATCACTCATGATGTCAATCCAATGGTTCAGATTCATATGAGATGCTCATGATCAAGATCTAATGGTTCAGATTTAAATAAGATGCTCATGATCAAGATCTAATGGTCTCAAATTCTTCTAAGGCACAATATGATGGAAATCTAATGGTTTAAATCATGCCTACAAGGTCAAACTATGAAAACTGGTAAGATTGATTTTCAGATTTGAACCAGTCATGGGAAATAATCATAAGATATTTTTCAATCATGAAAAAAATTATCTATTAACTTGATTGTCTTTCGGACTCATTTGGCTACCTTTTCCTTCAAGGAAGTAATGTCTAAAAAAGTCTCTACATGACACTTATGCATGGATTTTCATGATTTTTACTATAGTCAATAGATTCTGTGGACCTTTGCCAAAACCTACATGTGGGGCTTCATACATATTCAAATTAAGCTCAAAATATATCCTCTGAAAGAGGACTCAGAGACTAGATTTTGTTTCAAGAAGGAAAATCCTAACAGGGAACCAAAATGGGTCAAGTATGCACCACAAATGCAAGCATGTGCATTGGTCAAATCTGTTCCAAATTCTAACCAACTGCACCATAAATTCTATATAAAATCAACCACTCATTGAAAATAGAATTCAGGCATATGGACATGTAGCTAACTGATATATCTAACACTTTATTAAAAAATATTATAGAAAAAGAAAGATCCTCAAGGCTCAAACATCACATCTCAGTCACGTAATTCAATGTGTTCTAACTTACCCTAAAACAGACCATAGTGCACTTCAAAAATCATATGAAATCCATAAAAAATCAGAAAAATTCGAATCTAGTGCCAAATTTTTCATGACTTTATATCTATCACTTTCTCTGAAGGAAGGATTATCAAAATTATGACCATAAATTCCATTTTTAGAGCTTTTTCGATGAGGGTTTGCACTATATCCAAGAAGGATAGTAGCATCATTAGGGATTTTTTATCTCAATTTTCTCAACCCCAAATGAGTCAAAATTTATAGAAAAATTTTTTAACATATGTATGAGTATGTCATAAAATTTTGGGCTCGAAATTCATCAAAAATCTATATGAGATGCATATCCCAAAATCGGACTCCAGATCTGAAATTTCTAGATCTGAAATCCACCTTGTAAAAAATATTAAAATACTCAAAAATCATCATATGACATTTAATTTTTCTCTATTGAGTACTTTAAATGTATTCTAATGCATAAAAAATATCAAACATGGGCATTACAGCATCAACATGCGCATAATATAACATCTCTGATCATGATTTATCAAAAATAGGCATATTCAAGTAATTTTTGACATGTTAGCATCATGAAATCATATCAAAACCAAAGTTTTGGTTACAGCAATGGGTGAAGGGCCATAAATTGCAGGTATGTACTAGAAAATAATAATGAAGAATGGACTTACCTCTTTGCAGAGAGTTCCCTCTCTCTTAGTTTCTCCTTCTTCCTTGTCATCTTCTCATTCCCTTCTTCTTCCTCTTCTTCTCAATTTTGGTCTCCCTCCTCCTTTCTCTATTTCTTACTCTATTCTTCTCCTCTTCTTCTATTTTCTTAGACTCTCTCTCCTTTTCCAACTCTTTTAGATTACTTTTTTTTCCCCTTCCCTTTCTCTTTTCTTTTCTTTTTTTTTTTCTTTCCTTTTTTTTTCTTTTCCTATTCTCCACTCACGTTCTCCCCTCTTTTCCTTTTTTTTTTCCTTTTTTTTTCTTTTCCTTTTCTCCACTCAAGTTCTTCCTTCTTTCCTTTTTTCTTCTTCTTCTTCTCTTAGACTCTCTCTCCCACTCTCTCTTTCCTTTTTTTCTTCTTCCCTTTTTCCATCTTTCTCTTTTCTTTTTTTTTATTTTTCCTTTTTTGACTTTTTTTCTTCTTATCAGATCTCACGGCTCTCTCTCTTTCTTTTTTTGTTTTTTTTTGTTTCTTTTCCTATTTTTCCACCGACTCTCTCTCTCTCTATCATTTTTTTTGGTTTTTTTTTCCTTTTTTCTAGAGTCCTACCAAGTCTCTCTTTCCTTTTTTTATTTTGGTTTTTTTTTAATTCCAACCGCCAACTCTTTGCACCTTTCGGCCTCTTTATTAATGTATATAACATACATATATTAATATAATAGTATACATATTATAATATTATATGATAATATATATAATACCCATAACATATATGCACATGGATTTAACATATTTGTTTTGAACTGGTCTGGACTGACTTAGGTTAGACTAAGCTGGCTTGGACTGAGTTAAACTAATATGGGTTGAGCTGGGTTGGGCTAAGATTGGTTTTCTCTCCCTATCACTTCATAGACCATTTCTGTCGCCATTCCAGATAGAATTTTTCGACAGCCTCTACCATAAATTTTCTATATTCATTTTGTAGAACACTAAAAATGAGGAATACTGGAGTTTGAATCACTTCATTTGGACGTAAAATGGCCAACTTATGAATTTCTGAAGTTTAAATAGCTAATTTACGATAATTTGACTAGTAACTCTACATGGGATGCCTCAAAGATCTCTGCCTCAAATCCTTCATGTCCACTTTGTAGAGCACCAAAAATGAAACATATTGGAGTTTGAATCACCTCATTTGGACGTCGGATAATAAAATTATGAAGAATTGAAGTTTACACAGGCATATCAGGTTACGACTCTGCATGGGATCCCTCGAAGACCTCTATCCCAAATTCTCCATGTCCACATTGTAAAGAAGTAAAAATGAAACATATTGGAGTTTGAATCACCTCATTTGGATGTCGGATAATAAAATTATGAGGAATTAAAGTTTAAGCGAGCATATCGGCTTGCAACTTTGCATGGGATCCCTCGGAGACTTCTACTCCAGATTTTCCACGTCCACTTTATAGAGCACTAAAAATGAGGAATAATGACACTGAAATCACTTTATTTGGACGTCAAATGAGCGAGATATTAGAAAATGAAGTTTAAATAATTAAACTTATGATAATTTGCATGCAAGCCCCTGGATATTATTAATCTTCAGAAAATACCCTTATTCTTATTCCCAAACTAAAATCACCGTATCTTCTTCATTTGACATCAGAATTGAGAGATTCTGGTTTCATTTTGAAGGAATTTTCAAGACCTACGCATCCATGTAGGTTGCAACCCATTTCCTTACTATGGGGCCCACCAAAAACCTCTTCAAAGTTACAGCCAAAATCCAAACCTTGCATTGGGATTCACCAACCTGCCATCTGGTTTCACTTTAGCTCCTGGACACTGGGGGATCATCTCAATTATTCTCAAAACATTATAGAGAGTATGCCGGGGTTAATCGACTATCATTTTTGAGAGAGTTTCACTCGCCTCCCTTGTATTTTCCAAACTTTCTCTTACTTCTCCCACTTTGATGTCTACTCTCCAGTAAGACTTTGTTCAACTAGGGATGGCAAAAATGAGGTGCTTACACTATGGGCCTTCCTTCCTTGGTTCTATACATAAACATTTCATCTAACTACAAAGAGTGTAGAGCCAGACTTATGGTTACTAGCCCGAAAGGATTTAAAATATAGTACTCCACTTCAAGTTCTCTACTACAAACAACATGGTCAGGGAGGAAAATGCAGAGGTTAACACACTATCAAAATTTGCAAAGTCAGACATAGACGAAATGGACAACCCAGTATACATTGAGATATTAATGAAGTTGAGTATTGAGTCCAAGATGATAGTCACCTCAGTACAGGTCGAGGCATAGTAGATTGACTCGATCTTCTAGTACCTTACGTGGGAACCTTGCTAGATGATAGACACAGAGCCAGACGATTGCAAGCAAAATCCCAGTGATATGTCATCTCTGACGATGAGTCATATAAAAAATCCTTTAATCTCCCACTTTTCAAAATCCTTTATTTTTCAAAAGTTGAGGATGCAATAAGAGAACTTCATGAAGACATTTGTGGGAACCACCATGGAGGACAAGCTCTTGTGCAGAAGATCCTATGCCATGGATTTTGTTGGTCCCAAATGTAGAAGCAATGCATAGAGTATGTCCTACATTACGAAAAATGCTAGATGTGTGCCCCTATTCCTCACCTGCCTGTCACTCCGCTCAAGTCAATGTTGAGTCCTTTAACCTTTGTTTTATAGGGAATAAACAATCTTGGTCCCTTCAAACCATCTTGATGACAAAAGAAATTCCTGATAGTCTCCATCGACTACTTTACAAAATGGATCAAAGTTAAGGTAGCAGCTCAGATCCTGAAGAATAAAATAAGGAAATTCTTCAAACTCTTTGTAAGAACTGTGATCTGAAAACCAGGTTTAACCATGGTTTATATTGTATCAGGTCTTCCAATCATAACTGGACCGGAAGGCGAGGCCGAGTGACGAACCATGAGATCCAGGTATGAGAAACGATGTGTAAAAATGTAAATTTTACATACCGGTCTCAGTACCAGTCTCACAGATATGTGCGACCGGTATGTGCAATAACGGCTGGAGACGGACTCCAGCGGGTCCCACACTCCGAGTCAAAATTTTGGAAAGTTTCTAACCATGGGAAACCTTCCTAGAATGGTCTCCCACTATAAATATATGTCTCCCAACCCTCTTATGATCCTTACAAACCTTATCAAACCTTAGCCGTCTGGAAGAGATCTGAGAAGGAGCAAAGAGGGAGGAGATTGCTCAAGAAGAGGGATTTTCCAATGGAAGAGCACGCCGCCATCCGACAAACACCGATAAGTGCTCAACCCTCTTAGTAATGTTAGGATTTTGGATCGGAGCCGTGAAATGGCGCAACTATCCAAAATCCTAGAACCCCAAAAACCCTAGTTTCCATTAAGATCAAATCTGGGAATGATGCGACGTTATAGTCGAAACCTAGAAGGTTAAACGAATATTTGGACCTTAAAATGATTTAGGAAAAACCCTAGAAACCAAGCCAATGACCGACGAGGGAGGTAGATCTGAGATCGGGCTCTCGGACCCAAACCGCCGAACCTAACCACTGGACAATAAGTCCTGCAGTATTGGTCCTGCGGTATATACTGCCGGACATACCGGGTGGACCTAAGTCCAGTGGTATAGCCCTGCGGTACATACCGCAGAACATACCGACTAGAATGAAAGGTCCTGCAGTATGGGCCGTAGGCGCATACCGGTCTCGCTCTGAGTGAGACCGGTATACATACAACAGGACATACCGGTTTCACTCAATGAGACCAGTACCGCAATCGGTATGCTTACCGAAGCCTATTTGCCTGGCCAGACTTGGTTCTGACCAACTGTAACCCTAATAATTTAATTCTAACCTATGAGTATGATTATGTAGGACCTGTAGACAGCGTGAGTAGATCCTTTGACGCAGAGCGGGCTGGTTATCACGCGTCAGGTAAGGGACAAGACCCCAAACCCTAATTAACTAAATAACAGTAAAATGTTGTGATTAATTTGTATCTGTATTGATTACCTGATGTTTGTGCATTTCATATGCCATTGTAGCTATTTAAATTATTATTATCTGTTCATGCATTTCATATGCTAGGTTGTTGATTGTTTAGGCATGTAGATGCTTTTAGTTAGTGTGTGGAATGTAAAGGGGAGTGGAGCCCTGGATATATCCTCATACTAACACCTTTTTTGTATCTCCATCTACCTTAGCGGACTTGGTACGAATAAGGTATCAGGGGGAGGACATGGGATTGTGGTTCATCCTGTCCACCAGACTCGAGCCCTATCGCTATGTCGTAGGGAGTAGTGCTGGGGTAGGGCCATAGATACTGTCTTGACATATAGGACTAGTTAGAAACGGAACCCACTTGCAAGCCCTTGCCAATAGGGGTTTAGGTTGGTACGGTGTTGGGTATCAAGGGGAGGACGTGGGATGGTGGCTCAGCTTCTCCGCCAGACTCCTGCTCTATCTCTATACCAGAGTGAGTGATGTGGGGCAACAGCAGTAGTGTGGATTGTTGCCTAACTTTTGGTTGTGCTCATACTCTCATGCATTGAGGTGCGGTGGCTGCCAAACCTTACCATAGCATTTTTACAAGTTATACCTGACCTAAATTGTAATGTTATCTCATGCATTTTGTATGTTGCATTGGTCTTGTACTTTACTGAGCTAAGTTGTGAGCTCACCCGAATATATATATATATTCTATTGTTTAGATCATGATGCAGGGTATACCGTCGAGGAGTTCATGACTGCCCCATCTTACAGTACAGTTGCTGGCCTAGACACACAGACAGTAGAGGACGAGCATGACGCATCATGTGAGTGCTCATTCTGTGTTTTCCTTTAGAGATGGGTTATTTTTATTTAATACATTGTAATATATATTATTTAAATTATATTAATGATGGGATAATTTGGATAATTATTTTAATTACAACATAGAACTCAGTTCATTTATCGTTTTATTTCCGCTGCTATGTATTACTCTCTGATTATGTTAGATTGCTTGGAATGGTTGGTTGACACGGTATATTGAGATCCTGGTGTGAACCGTGGTTTGCAGACGGTTCACTCACACTACTGGTTCAGTCGAAATTGGGGTGTGACAACTTGGTATCAAAGCTCTTAGGCTTTGTCCAACTAATCATTCTGCATCTAACTGTGTCCAATGAACTGAGTTAGGAAATTAAAAGTTTTAATAAAAACACACCAAAAGCTTGTTTGATGTCTGAGACTTAAAAGAAGATGCATAATATACTATTAAGGAAAGAGAAATTTTAAGCACTGAAGTTTTTGAAGAAAACCAATTAACTCCTTAACCATATGAACATAAATAAATAAAAGTGTACGATAGAGTACAGTCCACAAGTTGGATAGTTACTCTGAAAACAAAATGAACCACACATAAATAAAAATGAAATTAGGTCAGACTATGGTGGAGTTACGGGCCTGGATGGTATCGGATCTACGATATCATAATCACGCTCGTACGCCTCTCTAAGCCAATGAACCTGGTCCTACGTGACCCGTAGGCTGCGAGCTAGCACCCCAAGTCCTGACTCATCTCCCGCTGAGCATCTCGGATCTCCATGAGCATGCTCATCACTGTATCTGGAGGAGGCTGAGGTGGTCCTGCAATCGGAGAAGACTAGGGTGCAGGTGCAGGGATGTCCTCCATGTGTGCATCCCCATCACCTCCTACCTCAGCTTCTGCTGTTGCTGCTGCTGCAGCTGCCGCCTGGCTTCTAGGTGGAAGAGGGCAAGCCTGAAGCTCCTCGTCACTAAGCTCTAAATCGTCCATCTGCATCTTATTGATGGCCTCAACATCTATGTCAGAACTCATAGTGACCTCAAAAGCTGGCTCTCCACGCCTGTCCACACCTAAGCGGTGCAACAACGCTGTAATCAACCTACCATATGGGAGATTTCCTATTACATCGGGCCTCACAGCATGAATCATGGTACGGATGATCAGGTAAGGCAAGCAAACTTAGTGCCTGGTAGTAACACAGTAGGTGATGTACTGAGTCAACTGGGACACCTCTCCATAGTGACCACTCTGGGGAACGATGTCATGCTGTATAATACGGCAGTATAAGCGAGGCACGGGACGAAGGTTCGCAGCTAACATGATACTGCCTGGTAACAAAATCTGTTCAGCAATGGCTACTCTCATGTCCTCTGTAAGGTACCCTTTAGCTCTGGGTGGACAGTAGATAAGTTCCCCGTCATCAGGAATCTCGAGAAGCGTAGCCAACTCAGTCGTATTGAAAGAGACCATCACTCCTTTCACATAGCTAGTAATCCAAAGATCCCTAGCATGTTCCCAATCATTCGGATTCCCTTCTACCTCCAGATTTGTAAAGAATAGTTTTACCAAATTAGAACAAGTGGTCTCTTTGTACTGAATAATGAGCAACCAGCCCATAGCCCCAAAGGCGGCCTCAACATCAAAGCGGTGCAAGTGTTCCAAGTTCACAAAATGACCCGATTCAATGCGTTTAACTCGGAACCATGAAAGGCGCGCCGCTGCAGCCTCTGACTGGAAAAATCTCTCATCATAGAGATGGGGAGGAGGATGTGGCCTGTGCATACCCGGCGCAAAAGATCGTTGACCCGCCCCACGATGTCCAGACATGTTGCAAACTATTGAACAAAGGAAAATATGAGAAAGTTAGGAAAGAAATTGTCGAAATTTCGGCAGCATAACTACAGAAAATGTAGCAAAAGCCTCAAACTCACCCATTATGGGTAGGAGGACTTACGTGATGACACTATGCTAATATATGATCAAAAAATTTCAACACAAGACAAAGAAATAGAGACATAACAGCAGAAATTTTTCAAAAATTTTGAAAAACCTAGAAACCTAGGTTAAAAATCAAAATTTTAGGATTTCTCCCAAACCAACCGATGGAACTTCGAATAGGTTGAGGGGTTTTGCTCATTTAGACCCCAATAACCTTTCTCAAGCAAAGAAAGATATTTTTTACGGTTAAAAATTTTCAAATCAAGAAAATATAGGTTTTGGGCATGAAAGACGATGAGATTTTTCTAAAAGAGAGGAAGGAAAGGAGAAAAGCTTACCTTAGAAACGAGTTTGATACTCTTGGTTGAGGGAAAACACTCCTAGAAACACCGGTTAGACTGTAGAGACTCAGTAACACGGAGAAAAATCACCACTGGAGTAAACTCCAAAGAGAGAAAGTGAGAAATGAGACAAAAATCGTGATTTTAAAGGGGTTTTCAGTGATACCGGTCTCACTCAAGGTTGGTATGCGCGACCGGTACCTCCTGCGGTATGGTGCGACCGGTATGTATCGCAGGGTATACCGGTCTCATGGTACCACGACCGGTACCTCCTGGGGGGCTAGAAATTTTAAACCATTTCCCATACCGGCCGAGCCACAACTATAGAACCCTAAGTCGGTATGGTACGATCGGAATCAATGATTTTGTCTAGAATATTTCGAGAAAGATTTTAAATTTTGTTTATTTGTCCTTCGACTGAAATTTATTGTTCATATATATTGAGACTAAATAATATCGTTTTGAATAATTGTCTCATTTGTCTCATATGTGTTCAATGCAATCAGATATCATAAGGAGAATCCAGTAGGCCACAATGGTGAGAGGAAATGGTCGTAGAATTCCTCGCAGACACCGTCACTCAAGGGCACCTCCAATAGAAAGAAATTTAGGGACAAAAAACTCTGAAGAAAATAAAGAGAGGGAAAATGGGGAAGAACTTAACCCTCTCAGTGAAAGAGGAAATCAGATGAGAGATAATGAGGAGTCTCCACTGTCGGGTCAGACACACACAAACTCTGAGACCCTAATGGCAAATTTTGTCACCCACATGGAGGCACAGTAGAAGAAATTCTTCGATGAAATGTTGAAGATGTTTAGGCCACCTGGGCCTGTACTGACACAAGTAAATACGGTACCAGTGGGGGTTAGCACAGCTGCTGAGGGACAACAACAACCGAACCAACACAACACGTTTCCCCAGCCGGTTACAGGGACACCCACCCCTAACCAGGATCAGGGTGGATATCAGGGTGGATATCAGGGTGCATATCAGGGTGCATATCATGGTGGATATCAGGGAGTGAATCAGAGTGGTTACTCATATCAGCCGCAATGGTATGGTCAGACAATGTATGGACAAGCACCTTATGGACAGAGTAGTCTTTCTAGAGCGGTGGATGGATTTTTAAAGCTAAAGCCACTAACTTTTACAGGGAAGCCAGGGAAAACACTATGCCCAGCACAGTGGATAGCCGATATGGAAAAGAACTTCCGTCTACTGGAGTGTTCTGATGAGGAGAAAGTGTTATATGTCACCCACATGCTGAAGGAAGAAGCCAATGGATGGTGGAACTCAACCAGAGCATATCTGGAAACAAAGCACCAGATAATCCCTTGGCCCATATTTAAAGAGACCTTCTTTGAAAAATACTTTCCAAGGAGTTTCCGAATCCAGATGGAGAAGGAGTTCCTCAATCTACAGCAGTCTCAGATGACCGTAGAGGCATACCAATAGAGGTATGAGGAGTTATTTTTCTTCGCTCCAACCAGTATGCAGGAGGAAGAAACTAAGACCCGTCGCTTCACAATGGGTCTTCAGGGTGTGATAAGAGAACATGTGTTGGGGCGAGGGCTGAAGATCTATAATGAAGCTGTACAGGTGGCTCGAGTCATTGAAGCAAGCCAGAGAGATAGCTTCTTTGCACAGAATAGGGGTCTGAAGAGGCATAACCCTAATGTCCAAGGCGGAAGAAGAAACAGACCATATGTTCATTCAGGCCACCATCTAGCACTGTGCCACCCAGACCTGTTCTTGCAGTGACACAGCAGGCAACGGGACATAACTCCAATGTGAAGTGTTTTAACTGTCAACAGGTGGGTCACTATGTCAGAACATGCCCACTACCAAAGAGGGAACAACAGCAAGGCAAAGTTTATGTCATTACTACAGAGGAGGCAGCCGCATCACCAGATGTAGTTACTGGTATTATTCTATACTAACTCCTTAGTTACTGCATTAATTATTTGAGCATATAAAACTAAAGGAAAAATTAAAAACCTCAGGTACAGTAAATATAGCAGGGGTACCCGCCAGAGTCCTATTTGACTCCGGGGCCACCCATTCTTTTGTGTCAGTATCATTCAAGAAAAGACTAGATCAACCCATCAAGACTTTGGAACCAAGTTTGTTAGTTCGATCCCCCATGGGAATGGAAGTAGTATTAGAAGAGTATTATGGGCCTTGCCCAGTACATATTAAAGAATGAGAGTTGGAAGCCAATCTAGTCCAGCTTGAAATGTCAGATTTCGATGTCATTCTAGGAATGGACTAGTTATCTCAGCATTCAGCAAGCCTGTTATGTGTTGAAAAGAAGTTAGTGTTCAAGGACAGTGAAGGAATGGAGTTCAACGTTAAAGGGACTAAGTTTCCTAGGAAGAGAAAGCTTATACTCTCAGCCCTAAAAGCAAGGAAGTGCTTAGAGAAAGGGGGAGTAGAATACCTAGTATCAGTTGTGGATGTGAACGCAGACTTGCCAAAAATAGAAGATATCGAGGTAGTACGGGAATTTCCTGATATGTTTCCAAAATACCTACCCGGATTACCACCAGACAGGGCGACTGAGTTTGTGATAGATCTCCTACCAGGGGTGGCACCTGTGTCCAAGGCACCCTACAGGATGGCTCCCACAGAGTTGAAGGAATTGAAAACCCAACTACAAGAACTATTAGACAAGGGCTTCATAAGGCCAAGTATCTCACCTTGGGGAGCACTGGTGCTATTTTTCAAGAAGAAGGATGGTAGCGTACGTCTTTGTATGGACTACTGAGAGTTGAACAAGCTCACCATCAAGAACAGGTACCCGCTACCTAGAATAGACGACTTGTTTGATCAACTACAAGGGTCAAGTGTATTCTCAAAGATTGATCTGAGGTCAGGGTATCATCAACTCAAGATCAAGGAGGCAAGCATTCCCAAGACAGCTTTCAAGACAAGATATGGACATTATGTCTTTCTTGTGATGTCCTTTGGGTTGACCAATGCACCTGCATCGTTTATGGAGCTAATGAACCGAATGTTCCATGACATGTTGGACACGTCAGTTATAGTATTCATAGATGATATTTTAGTATACTCCAAGGACAAGAAGGCGCATGCAATACACTTAAGAGCAGCATTACAAAGACTAGGAAGAGAAAAGCTCTATGCAAAGTTCAAGAAACGTGAATTTTGGCTAGACAAAGTGGCCTTCTTGGGTCACGTGGTATCTGTGGAAGGAATTAAGGTGGATCCCAGTAAAATTTCAGCCATAGTAGGATGGGAGGCGCCGAAGACAGTTGCTGAAATTCGTAGCTTCCTGGGCTTAGCTGGATATTACAGAAGGTTTGTGGAAGATTATTCCAAGATTGTCGTTCCACTCACCAGGTTGACAAAAAAGGGGGAGAAGTTCGTATGGACCGAAGAATGTGAGAAATGCTTCCAGACACTGAAGTCAAGACTGGTGTCAGCACCTATATTGACTATTCCTGCTCCAGGCCTTCCATTCACACTATACACAGATGCTTCAGGTTTGGAACTAGGTTGTGTGCTGATGCAAGGAGAATAGGTAATAGCCTATGCCTCAAGACAGCTAAAAGAACATGAGAAAAACTACCCTACTCATGACTTAGAATTGGCAGCAGTCATTTATGCCATCAAGACTTGGAGGCACTACCTGTTTGGTGAAAAATTCCAGATTAAGTCTGACCACAAAAGCCTGACATATCTTTTCACCCAAAAAGACCTGAACATGAGGCAGAGGAGGTGGTTAGAATTACTCAAGGACTACAACTGTGACATTTAGTACCATCCTGGTAAAGCCAATATTGTAGCTGATGCTCTGAGTAGGAAATGGGCATCGAACCCCGAAGCAGGCCCAAGTACAAATGCAGCTTTGTGTGCTGTAGTTTTTGGCTCATCAGAGAATGAAGAACAACTCTTATTAAAGTCAGTAGATGATTTAATTGAGCAAGGGTTAATACATAAGTTCACTCTTATGTTTGCAGCACTGAAGATTTTTCCTGACCTGAAAGAGGAGATAAAAGCAGCAGTCCTACAGGACCCATACCTCAGGACAGTGCAAGAAGATTTGGAAAAGGGTCGAGCCAATCCTGATTTCACCTTGGATGCAGACAAGGTACTCAGATATCATGGACGTTTATGCATACTTGAGAATGAAGACCTGGAAATCAGAAATCGAATCATGTTGGAAGCTCACTCCACTCCATATTCAGTACATCCTGGGAGCATAAAGATGTACCATGACCTAAAGAGGTTGTACTGGTGGAGGGGTATGAAGGCAGATGTGGCTAGATATGTATTTCAATGTCTAAATTGCCAGCAAGTCAAAGCAAAAAGACAGAGGCCCGCAGGCTTATTGCAACCATTACCTGAGCCAGCATGGAAATGGGATTGTATTACCATGGATTTTGTCACTGGTCTACCTATGACTCCGAGGTCAGTGAATGCAGTTTGGGTAGTTGTAGACCGCCTCACCAAGACTGCAAGATTTATCCCGATCAGACCGCAATATACCATGGAAAGGCTGGCAAAGTTATATGTAAAAAATATTGTTAGATTCCACGGTGTCCCAGAGAGTATAGTATCAGACAGAGATCCACGCTTCACATCAAAATTCTAGGAGGGACTACAGAAGGCCATGGGAACGAAACTAAAGTTCAGCATAGCCTTCCACCCTCAAATAGATGGTCAGTCAGAGAAGACCATCCAGATCCTAGAAGATATGATTCGAGCATGTACTATCGACTTTAAGGGGGCTTGGGATGAGAAATTTCCACTCATCGAGTTTGCTTACAACAATAACTACCAGGCTACAATCCAGATGACCCCATATGAGGCCTTGTATGGTAAGAAATATCGGACACCATTGTTATGGGACGAGGTTGGAGAAAGACGGATTGTAGGACCAGAATTTGTGGAGAAAACTTGCAAAGCAGTGGATCAGATCAAGAACCGAGTAAAGACAGCTCAAGTGCGTCAAAAGCACTATGCTGATAACAAGCGCCGAGACCTCGAATTCACTATTGCTGATAAAGTGTTTTTGAAGGTGTCACCAGTAAGAGGCCTAAAGCTGTTCGGAAAGAAAGGAAAATTGTGTCCTAGATATGTGGGACCGTATGAAATTTTGTCCCGATGTGGCAAAATGGCCTATCAACTTGCATTGCCACCAGTGATGTCTAATGTCCACAACGTCTTCCACGTGTCCTTACTAAAGAAGTACATGAGAGACCCTTCGCATATCCTGATTGCAGACCCCCCAGATTTGACAGAAGACTTGACCTTCGAGGTGGTACCAATCAAATTAATCAGTCAAAAGATACAATAGCTTCGAAGGCGAGCTATACACTACGTCAAGGTAGTTTGGAAGAGTCAGGATGTAGAAGAAATCACCTGGGAGGAGGAGGATGCCATGCGACAAGAATACCCTCATCTTTTCGACTCTAAAGGTACGTTCAATTTTGGGGACGAAATTTCTTTTAAGGGTGGGGGAATTGTGAGACCTACTTACAAATTTCGGGGACGAAATTTCTTTTAAGGATGGTAGAGTTGTAAGAACCGTGATCTGAAAACCCGGTTTAACCATGGTTTACATTGTATCAGGTCTCCCAATCATAACCGGATCGGAAGGTGAGGCCGGGTGACGAACCACGAGATCCAGGTATGAGAAACGATGTGTAAAAATGTAAATTTTACATACTGGTCTCAGTACCGGTCTCACTGATATGTGCGACCGGTATGTGCAATAACGGCTGGAGACGGACTCCAACGGGTCCCACACTCCGAGTCAAAATTTTGGAAAGTTTCTAACCGTGGGAAACCTTCCTAGAATGGTCTCCCACTATAAATATATGCCTCCCAACCCTCTTATGATCCTTCCAAACCTTATCAAAACCTAGCCATTTGGAAGAGATCTGAGAAGGAGCAAAGAGGGAGGAGATTGCTTAAGAAGAGGGATTTTCCGTTGGAAGAGCACGCCGCCATCCAACAAATACCAGTAAGTGCTCAACCCTCTTAGTAATGTTAAGATTTTGGATCGGAGCCGTGAAACGGCGCAACGATCCAAAATCCTAGAACCCCAAAAACCCTAGTTTCCATTAAGATCCAATCTGGGAATGATGCAAAGTTATAGTCGAAACCTAGAAGGTTAAACGAATATTTGGACCTTAAAATGATTTAGGAAAAACCCTAGAAACCAAGACGATGACCGATGAGGTAGGGAGATCCGAGACTGGGCTCTCGGACCCAAACCGTCGGACCTAACCACTGGACAATAAGTCCTACGGTATTGGTCCTACGGTATATACCGCCGAACAAATCAGCTAGACCTAAGTCCAGCGGTATAGCCCTGCGGTACATACCGCAGGACATACCGGCTAGACTGAAAGGTCCTACAGTATGGGCTGCAGGCACATACCGGTCTCGCTCTGAGTGAGACCGGTATACATACCGCAGGACATACCGGTCTCACTCAGTGAGACCAGTACCGCAATCTGTATGCTTACCGAAGCCTGTTTGCCTAGCCAAACTTGGTTCTGACCAACTGTAACCCTAATAATATAATTCTAACCTATGAGTATGATTATGTAGGACCTATAGACAGCGTGCGTAGATCCTTTGATGCAAAGCGGGCTGGTTATCACGCGTCAGGTAAGGGACAAGACCCCAAACCCTAATTAACTAAATAACAGTAAATTGTTGTGATTAATTTGTATCTGTATTGATTGCCTGATGTTTGTGCATTTCATCTGCCATTGTAGTTGTTAAAATTATTATTATATGTTCATGCATTTTATATGCTAGGTTGTTGATCGTTTAGGCATGTGGATGCTTTTAGTTAGTGTGTGGAATGTGAAAGGGAGTAGAGCCCTGGATATATCCTCACACTAAAACCTTTTTCGTATCGCTATCTACCTTAGCGGACTTGGTACGAATAGGGTATCAGGGGGAGGACGTGGGATTGTGGTTCATCCTGTCCACCAGACTCGAACCCTATCGCTATGTCGTAGGGAGTCGTGCTGGGGTTGGGCCATAGATATTGTCTTGACATATAGGACTGGTTAGAAACGGAACCCACTTGCAAGCCCTTGCCAATAGGGGTTTAGGTATTGGTACGGTGTAGGGTATCAGGGAAGGACGTGGGATGGTGGCTCAGCCTACCCGCCAGACTCTAGCTCTATCTCTATACCGGAGTGAGTGATGTGGGGCAACAGCAGTAGTGTGGATTGTTGCCTGACTGTTGGGTGTGCTCAAACTCTTGTGCATTAAGATGCGGTGGCCGCCAAACCTTACCATAGCATTTTTTCAAGTTATACCTGATCCAAATTGTAATGTTATCTCATGCATTTTGTATGTTGCATTGGTCTTGTACTTTACTGAGCTAAGTTGTGAGCTCACCCAAATGTATATATTCTATTTTTCAGATCTTGATGCAGGGTATACCGTCGAGGACTTCATAACTGCCCCAACTTATATTACAGTTGTTGCTGCCCTGGACACACAGACAGTAGAGGACGAGCATGACGCATCATGCGAGTGCTCATTCTGTGTTTTCCTTTAGAAATGGGTTATTTTTATTTAATACATTGTAAAATATATTATTTAAATTCTGTCAATGATGGGATAATTTGGATAATTATTTTAATTACAACATATAACTCAGTTCATTTATCTTTTTATTTCCGCTGCTATGTATTACTCTCTGGTTATGTTAGATTGCTTGGAATGGTTGGTTGACACGGTCTATTGAGATCCTGGTATGAACCATGGTTTGGAGACGGTTCACTCACACTACTGGTTCAGCTGAAATTGGGGTGTGACACTCTTTGTGGTATTTCGGTATGAAATACCTCAAGTGTTAGTGATCGACAACGACAAACATTTCGACAATTTATTCTTCAGAAAATTTTGCAAAGAGCTCCAAATTGAATACCCAAAGGCTTTGGGTTGGCCATCTACAGTCTAACGGCTAGACTAAGGTTACTTATTGCACAATCTTGCGTGGTCTCAGTAAAAGATTTGATAACCGCAAAGGTTGATGGGTGGATGAGCTTCCTAACATAGTTTGGGGATATTGCACTACAAGTCGTACCACCATAGGTGAAACATATTTTATGCTAGCATTTTGTAAGGAAGCAATAATACCCCTAGAAGTCTGACACCCATTATACCGAGTCTCGCATTTTAATAAAGTAGCCAATTCGAAAGGATTACAAGCCAACCTAGAATTTCTTAATGATATGAGATCAAGCCCATATCCGTACAAGTGTATACCACTAGAGAGTGGCCCGATACTACAACTCAAAATTCAAGGAAAGGGCATTCATGGTAGGCGATGAGGGGAGGAACGCGATGGTGCGCCCTCACACTCGGGTCGAGATGGCTGATGCTGAGGCTGGTGTTGCTGCTGCTAGAGCTCGTGGGGATCCGGTCGACGATGACGATCGCATGTATATGGACGTCGATGCGATACCACTGCCATCACCCACACATGCGGTCGGAGTTGGTACATCTTCTGCGGCGGCTCCCCGCACCCGAGGCTGGTCCTTCTCACTTTCGGCTGATCCTTCACTTCCACCTTCAGCCATGATGGAGATGCTGCAGGAGATCGTGGGATGCTCAGCGCAGATCTGATCCGAGGATGGATGAGCTGTTGGCTGCTCAAGGACGCATCGACGCGCGGATGGGAGAGCTCCTAGAGGTGCAAGATGCGACCGATCGAGGATAGTCGGTCTCACGGCTATTCTCCGGACGACCCGCACCCGGGTGGCCTGGTTGACTAGGGTCTATGCCGAGGACTATGACAGAGATCGTGAGGCCCCGCCTCCTCCTTCGCCTCCGCCTTCGATTTGTACTTTACTTTTCTTGTACTACAGAGTAACTGTCCGGGTTGTGGACTGTACTCTGCTTTAGCGATGTATATACGTTTTGTTTCTCTCACTCATTGTATGTAACTTATTTTCCCTTTAGTAGATGCATTATTCTCTTTTTAATTTGGTTTCAATCATCACTTGTGTTTACAGTGTGTTTGTATTAAAGCTTTTAATTTATCCTATCTCAGTTCACAATGGTCTTGAATGTGTGTCAGTTCGGCGGGCAAGGCCCCGAGACGCCTCGATACCAAGTTGTCACACCCCAATTTCACACGTTCGAATGGTGTGATGAACCGTTAAATAACCAACGGTTCAACCAGGATCTCAAATAGGCTATCCCCGCGTTATCCAAACTTACACGCATCCACAATCATAATCAGAGTAAATACACAATAGCGGAAATCCTATAAATAAATGAACTGAGAACTAAGATGATATTAATAATTTAATAGAAAATAATTCTGTATTAACCGAGACATAAGTAAATATCAATACAAGTCTTTAATAAATCCAAATAAAGAAACCTATAAAATATCTAATCAAATACACACGAGTTGCACTCGTAAGAGGAGTCGTGTGTATCATCTTCAGCTCCAGCGTCCATTGCTGCTATATTCCCATACACAGACGCGTTCATATAATCTTCAACTGTGTAACCTGCATCATCAACTAAAAATATTCGACGTCGAGGGGTGAGCACCCAACATGGCTCAGTGAGTAGCCAAAACAATGCAACATTACATATGCATGCAAAGAAAAATCAATTTATATCTTTGGTCCTGTTTAAAGTTTGCAGTATGCTATAGAAAGGTTGAAGTAGCCAAAGGTCGCGTTTATTGACTCCGCCTCTATACACGAGTGTGTGACGTTACCCGAAGATCACGTTTATCGTCAACTCACATGCACCCAATCATGAACATTATATAACAAAGGTTACGTTTATTGCTATATAGTGCCATACCAACACGTAAGCCCCTATTGGCGAGGGCTGCAACCGGGCTCGCAACTAACCAATCCTAATGCCAAACGCGTGTATCCAAGGCCTCACCCTAGCATCCCTCGGAATGTCCATAGAGATAGAGCTAAGGCCCCCGGTAGAGTCAGAGACTACAAGGACCGAGACCACCTCCCCTGATACTCTATGACATAATAGTTCTGCTAAGGTAATGGCGATACGACGATGCCAATGCACAAGACTTGAGTTAGAGATAGAGCTAAAGTGCTTAGACCCGCCAAAGGTTAACGTTTATTGACGTTCTCATCACACCTCCCCTGATACTCGCTCGCATCAAGTACATCAACCACACACATACAAGCACATGCCTATTCCTATTATCATCATCATCATCATGTTATAAACAGTAAAGTAAATATGCATGAACAAGTAATAGAAATATTGGATGGCATGCTGTATGCACATTACAAACATGTTCGCATAGAATCAAGCATGGCATAGGACTCAAGAAATAGAAAACAGTTTATTATTAACCAATTTAGTTTGGGGTTAAGGTTCCTCACCTTAGCTTGCTATAAGATACTTTTTCAAGCTTTAAAATCACCTTTATACTATTATTATATTGCTAGAAGACCTAACAAAGTCGATAGAATATAATTGGAATTAATTTGGAATTTAAAAACCATTCTGTCAACTGAGGGTCGATGCTAGGGTCGATGGGTCTATCGACCCTCCCCTCTTTCTGGACTTCCCGAATGCTGAGGGTCGATGGTCAGAAACACCTAGGGTCGGATGGTCATCGACCCTCGGTGCGACCCTTGGTGCACTCTGGTCCAATTCCCACTTTTAAATCCATTCTTCGTGTTTGGGGTCCTATGGCTTGCTTTCTACCTTCATTCAACATTCATTCCATGGTCTAGAACCATGTATAATCCATCTAAATAGTTTTCATGCATCCTCCTATGGTTTTCCATGAAAACCTAACCATGGATGGATGGTTTGGGTTTCTCCGAGATCACTCTCTCTCCAATAACTATCGTAAGGTC
>CM053268.1:70455202-70624200 GCA_028583415.1 Protea cynaroides
CCTTGATGGAATTGCTTCTTGGGCTTTGGGCACTCTCTTGCCATATGTCCGGGTTGGTTGCAGTTGAAACACTTTGGGGCTTCAGAATTTGTCTTTGGCTGAGGTTGAGCTGCGGAAGTAGTCTTGGTTGCAGCATTAAAATTCTAAGGACGGAAGGGCTAATACATCCTGTTATTGCCTCCGTTATACGAATTCCCAACTGGCCTTTTGATGCTTTTGTTTTGAGTGAAATAACTCTCTTTCTGGCTCGATTCAATCACTCGAGTCTGGACAGCTTCATTATATATTGTCTTTTCTAATCCCAGAACATGTTCCCTGATGCTTCCTCTCAATCCCGTGACAAACCTACGGGTTTTGGTTTCTTCCTCTTGCATACTCAGTGGTGCGAAGAAAAATAGCTCTTCATAACGTTGTTGGTACGCATCCACTGACATCTGTCCCTGATAAAGACTCAGGAACTCCTTTTCCATCGAATCCCTGAAGCTTCGTGGAAAATATTTCTTGAAGAAAGCTTCTTTATATAGTAGCCCAAGTCAGTAGGGAGTGCTTAGTCAATAGATAGGCCCTGGTCGATTTCCACCAATGATGTGCGTCGCCTTTGAGCATGAAGGTGGCACACAATACTTTCTCCTCTTCAGTAATAGTCATCATAAGAAAATTTCTTTCCATCTCGTCTATCCAAATTGTGCTGGCCATAATGGATCGGACGGTTTGCCATTAAATTCCCCGGGCTTCATCTTCAAAAACCTCTCGACCGGTCGAGGTGATCCATCTGGTTTTGATATGCCCCAAACATATGGGGTGGAGTACTCGATAGTTAGCTTTGTCTTTTTCCGGGACCTGCACTGGAATTGGTGCAGCCGGTTGTTGAGGTGTCGGTTGAGCTGGGTGGTTACCCACCGGTGCTGCACTAGCTTGCCCAGTGTGCATGGTTGCAGCCTGAGTGGCTTGAAACAATATTCCCATGGCAACCTACATCTGAGCCTGCGCGTGTTGCATCTCTTGCCAGCTCTTTGTGCGATTCATCACCACCTGTTGCTAGCTCGGTGGTGGAGGTGGCAAGTTTGTAGGGTTTACCGGTTCCGGATTTTTGGTACATGGTTATTCTCTTGACTAGTCTCCTCCACGGGTGGTGGTGGTGGGACTGTGTTTCGGGTCCGTCGGGTCACTCTACGTCCGGACATATTTCCTACCGAGATGGGTGGTGCCAGAAAATCATCAAATCAGTGAGAAATCATTTATACTTCATGTAGGCACGCTAACCGATATCAAATTCAAAATCCTCAATTCATTCTGAAAAAAAATACTATCTTTTCTATGTAGGGTCGATGGTGAGGGTCGATGGTATATCCGACCCTTGGTATCCGACCCTGGGAAATGACTTTCTTCCCGAGAGCGAGGGTCGATGCGAGGGTCGATGGGTATCCGACCCTCGGTCCGACCCTCGATTTTCGTCAAATTCCCGAGAGCCGAGGGTCGATTGGAGGGTCGATCCCGGGTCGATGGTGTCAATCGAATTGTCCGACCCTCGGACCAAAAATCAGATTTTTAAGATCCGATTTTGGGTCATTTCTCACTATTCCTCCTCCGTTTCGACTCGTCTCTACTCTCTGAGTTGCTACAGTGCCACTCTACTATTTTTGGTCCGTTTAACTCCGGGTTTCGACGTCCACGTCATCCCTACAGGTATGTCTTCCCATTTTTACCTGTTTTTAGGTTTTCTTTTCTAGGTTTTTGCCCATTTAACTCCTATTTTTCAAATTAAACTTTTTCCAACCGTAAAAATTCGATTTTTGTTGGGGGCTTTTATTATTGGTGTCTCGAGGAACGAAAGCCCTCAAAAATTTCTGAGTTTCATCGGTTGGTCATCGAGAAACTTGAAATTTTCTCTTTTTGCCCTAATTTGTCGTCATTTTTTATTTTTCTTGAATTTCTTCAAATTGGACATCGTCAGTTAAAATTTCCTACTGCATATATGGGTTGTAGGATATGTTTTAACCTACGTAAGTTCTTATGCCCACTTGTATGGCGAGAAATGGGGCTTTATTGTCAACTTACGTCGTTATTAAATCAAATTTCAGATTTTTATCCTATTAACTCCTTGTTTCCTTCCTCTTTCTTATTTTGCAGATACTATGGCTCGTACCAAAATACCCAGGGTGCGTGATCCACTTCGCTTCCATTCGAACGAAGCCGAGGCACAGTATGCTGACTATGCCCGTAAGAAGGTTGAAGGGGGTCGCATGGTGAACTTGGCTGAGCTAGCCTTGTTCAATGTAGAGGGAGCATTTGGTGATATGGGGTGGCTCCCTGTCATCACATATGACGCGTGCACGTGTCCAGATTTGGTGCGCCAGTTCTATTGTAATCTCCAGGTGGTGGGGAATTACAATGACGTTGAACACGGTCAGGAGTTGCACATCACCAGCTACGTCAAGGGGTGCACATCTCCTATGATTATCGGCAGCTGGCCGATCTGTTGGGCATTCCCTATGATGGCCCTATGGTGTACTGTGCGCCGGGAGAGCCACAGTTGTTGTGATGGAGATGAGGGCAGAGATCGACAACCAGTTGCTTTATCCCGATAGATGGCAGATGAGAGCTTACTACTTGCGTCCAGCTCCACGGGTCTTTTGCAAGATTATCCAGCATAATCTGATCCCGCAGAGTAGGCACTATGAGAGGGTGTCTCAGCTGACACAGTTATTGATCTACGGCATACGCACTCGTCGGCCGGTCCGCCTTCCTTACATCATCATGCGGACGATGATTAGTGCCACATTGTCCGATCATAGGGGGTAATCTACCCTATGGATGCATGATTACAGTGCTCGACCCGTGCGGGGGTGGATCCGGTAGATGAGAAGATCCAGGAGAAGACCTTCTCGTCACCTCTAGATTGGGAGGCTATCTGCAAGATGGGGCTGTGAGATGCTGAGGTTAGCGATGAGGGGAGGAACGCGATGGTGCGCCCTCACACTCGGGTCGAGATGGCTGATGCTGAGGCTGGTGCTGCTGCTGCTAGAGCTCGTGGGGATCCGATCAACGATGACTATCGCATGTATATGGACGTCGATGCGATACCACAGCCATCACCCACACATGCGGCTGGAGTTGGTACATCTTCTGCGGCGGCTCCTGCACCTGAGGTTGGCCCTTCTCACTCGGCTGATCCTTCACTTCCACCTTCGCCATGATGGAGATCTTTGCGGGGAGATCGGGGATGCTCGGCGCAGATCTGATCCCGAGGATGGATGAGTTGTTGGCTGCTCGGGACGCATCGGGCCGCGGATGGGAGAGCTCCTAGAGGTGCGACATGCGGCCGATCAGAGGATAGTCGGTCTCACAGCTATTCTCCAGACGACCCAGACCCAGGTGGCCTGGTTGACTAGGGTCTATGCTGAGGACTATGACAGAGATCGTGAGGCCCCGCCTCCTCCTTCGCCTCCAGTTTCCTGATTTGTACTTTACTTTTCTTGTACTACGGGCTTTAGCGATGTATATACGTTTTGTTTCTCTCACTCATTGTATGTAACTTGTTTTCCCTTTAATAGATGCATTATTCTCTTTTTAATTTGGTTTCAATCATCACTTGTGCTTACAATGTGTTTGTATTAAAGCTTTTAATTTATCCTATCTCAGTTCACAATGGTCTTGAATGTGTGTCAGTTCGGCGGGCAAGGCCTGAGACGCTCGATACCAAGTTGTCACACACCAATTCCGCCTTTGTTCAGAATGGTGTGATGAACCGTTAAATAACCAATGGTTCAACCAGGATCTCAAATAGGCTATCCCCGCGTTATCCAAACTTACACGCATCCACAATCATAATCAGAGTAAATACACAATAGAGGAAATCCTATAAATAAATGAACTGAGAACTAAGATGATATTAATAATTTAATAGAAAATTATTCTGTATCAACCGAGACATAAGTAAATATCAATACAAGTCTTTAATAAATCCAAATAAAAAAACTTATAAAATATCTAATCAAATACACACGAGTTGCACTCGCAAGAGGAGTCGTGTGTATCATCTTCAGCTCCAGCGTCCATTGCTGCTATATTCCCGTACGCAGACGCGTTCATATAATCTTCAACTGTGTAACCTGCATCATCAACTAAAAATATTCGACGTCGAGGGGTGAGCACACAACACGGCGCAGTGAGTAGCCAAAACAATGCAACATTACATATGCATGCAAAGAAAAATCAATTTATATCTTTGGTCCGGTTTAAAGTTTGCAGTATGCTATAGAAAGGTTGAGGTAGCCAAAGGTCACGTTTATTGACTCCTCCTCTATACAAGAGTGTGTGACGTTACCCAAAGATCACGTTTATCGTCAACTCACATGCACCCAATCATGAACATTATATAACAAAGGTTACATTTATTGCTATATAGTGTCATACCAACACGTATGCCCCTATTGGCGAGGGCTGCAAACTGGGCTCGCAACTAACCAATCCTAATGCCAAACAGTGTATCCAAGGCCTCACCCCAGCATCCCTCAGAATGTCCATAGAGATAGAGCTAAGGCCCCCCGGTAGAGTCAGAGACTACAAGGACCGAGACCACCTCCCCTGATACTCTACGACATAATAGTTCTGCTAAGGTAATGGCGATACGACGATGCCAATGCACAAGACTTGAGTTAGAGATAGAGCTAAAGTGCTGAGACCCGCCAAAGGTTAACGTTTATTGACGTTCTCATCACACCTCCCCTGATACTCGCTCGCATCAAGTACATCAACCACACACATACAAGCCCATGCCTATTCCTATTATCATCATCATCATCATGTTATAAACAGTAAAGTAAATATGCATGAACAAGTAATAGAAATATTAGATGGCATGCTGTATGCACATTACAAACATGTTCGCATAGAATCAAGCATGGCATAGGACTCAAGAAATAGAAAACAATTTATTATTAACCAATTTAGTTTGGGGTTAAGGTTCCTCACCTTAGCTTTCTATAAGATACTTTTCCAAGCTTTAAAATCACCTTTATACTGTAATTATATTGCTAGAAGACCTAACAAAGTCGATAGAATTTAATTAGAATTAATTCGGAATTTAAAAACCATTCTGTCAACTGAGGGTCGATGCTAGGGTCGATGGGTCTATCGACCCTCCCCTCTTTCTGGACTTCCCGAATGCTGAGGGTCGATGGTCAGAAACACCTAGGGTCGGATGGTCATCGACCCTCGATGCGACCCTTGGTGTACTCTGGTCCAATTCCCACTTTTAAATCCATTCTTCGTGTTTGGGGTCTTATGGCTTGCTTCCTACCTTCATTCAACATTCATTCCATGGTCTAGAACCATGTATAATCCATCTAAATAGTTTTCATGCATCCTCCTATGATTTTCCATGAAAACCTAACCATGGATGGATGGTTTGGGTTTCTCCGAGATCACTCTCTCTCCAATAACTATCCTAAGGTCTGTAGAAACTCATAGAATTAGTATCCATACCCGAGAAGATTATCTGTAACTCTTCTCCTTTTTGCTAGGTTCTCTTCCTTGCCTCTCTTCTTCCTCTTTTCCTTCTCCTCTCTTTCTCTCAATTCAATTAGGGTTGTGAAAGGAGTGAAAGTGGCTTAGGGATGTCCTTTAAATAGACTAGGAACATCCTAAATAAGTCTCATTGAGATTTGGAAAGAATCACAATCGAAAAATATAGAAATTTCCTAATTTCTATATCCGACAGAAACCGAGGGTCGATGGGTGGGTCGATGATCCCGTCGACCCTAGGGTCTTAAGCTGTCCGACCCTCCCTTCAAAACTGAGGGTCTGACTTTCTGTTTTGGGAGGTCCGACCCTACTTAGCTGGGTGTGTGACCCTCCCTTAAAATAAAGTGTTTTTGGGTCGATTTGATACCTGGGATCTTGATCTCCTTCACGCCTTTGGTCCATCTGACTCGACCATGATGGGTAAACCTGGTTGAAGGTGGTAAGACCGGGTTAGATTGACACGGGTCTTACAACCCCGTCCTGACAACTTCAAGGTGTCGGCCCTGGACTCGTACCATGGGAGTACCGACCCCGAGCAACATCTGGATGCGTTCATATCTACGACGCTATTCTATCCTCTGAGCGACAGCCTCATCTGCAAGGCATTTCCTTCAATGCTCAGGGGCGCCACTCGTACTTGGTTCAACAACCTCCCCCCAAAGAGTATTACATCGTTTGAGCAGCTGTCAAACAAATTCTTAAAGCACTTCCAAACCAGCCGACTGCGCAAGAAGACTTCATACCATCTGTCGACGGTCAAGCAGCAAAAGGACGAGTCCCTGCGGGACTTCATCAAGCGCTTCAATACCGAGGTGCTCGAAATCAAGGACGTCGAGCCCGCAGTAAACATGTCCAGTCTGCAGGCCGACGTGACAGACCGGGAGCTTTGTTGGTCCCTTGCCAAAAAGCCACCAAAAAACCTAGACGACCTGCTCGCTAGGTGCGAGAAGTATGCCTCTGCAGATGAGACGAAAAGGACCCAGAAAAATAATACAGTAAACAATCTGAAGGCCAATCCAAAGCCTGAAGACAAGAAGAGGTCTGAGTCGGCCGACCAGGTGCCGAACTCAGTCGACCCCAAGAAACAAAAGTCCAGTAAGGACCAAAGCTACCGACATCCGTACAAGAGCTTCGAGTATTATACTCCACTCAACACTTCGATGACAGAGATTCTCGAAGTGATCAAAAACGATCGGAACCTCCGACTACTGCCAAAAGCCCTCGGCGACGGGAGGAATAAAGATCGCTCCCGATACTGTCGCTTCCATCACAACTATGGCCACGAAACGGAGGAGTGCAAGTACCTCAAAGAAGAGATTGATAACCTCATCCATCGAGGATACTATGGCAATTTTGTTCGGAATGCTAATCGAGCGCTGGCTCCCGCTCGGAGGGAGCAGGGATTACCACCTCCACCCCCGAGAAACCCTCAACCCAATGACTGCCGAGCGGACGCTGGTGATAACCAAAACGCCGCTCGGAGGGACGACAGAGACCCTGATGGTGGACCGGCAGCCCCCAGACAGTGGGTCAGCGCCATCCAGTTTGGGTCGATCGAAAGCTCATCTAGAGCTGGGAAGGAAAGGGTGTCGGTAAAAGAAAGGCTTGGAGGCCGACAACGCACCCAGTCCGAGTCCATCCCGTCCTGGTCGGAACAAGAAAGCTGGGGCAGAAGAAGAAAGAAGTCACATCCTGCTTCAAAGAGAAGAAAAGCCGAGTGGAGGTTCATGGGCAGTCCGCATCGGAAGGACCGACCGCGCACTACAATGGACTTGCGCATCCCTAGTGACAATGGAGTCAATGTCATCACTAAGGGACACCAAGCAGAGGGCAAGTCAGTCCTCGCCAACATAGGAGGACCAGCGGTCGAAAACACCTGTTCGCGTACAGGAGAACCTGTGGAGGAACTCCAACAAATTCCGATTGTGAACGATCAACCCAAGAAGACATTCCCTATCGGCTCCCTGCTGCCCGAGAAACAAAGGGACAGACACTACCGCGTACTCCGGGCATCACAGACCGGGCTCGTATAAGCTAACCACCCTCGGCGGGAGGAAATTTCGAGGACGTGGCATGCCACCAACTTTCGAAAATATTATCAAGTTTTTATTCTCAGTTCATTACAGAATTTTTTTAACTATTTTTTTCAGTAAGTCTCAGTTGTATACCGGACCCCTTGAGGGCATCCGCTTAGTTTCTTTTATTACAAAACAGAACATATAGTTCAGTCAACTCAGCAAGTCTTTCATAGCCGTTCCTTCCGGCTCAGCCGATCACAATCAGACATAGGTCAAACATTGACCCCGTGGCGTATCTTCCTACCGCGGTCCACAAGTAGACCTCGGTAGCATTAGGACCATACGCGTATCTTCCTACCGCAGTCTACAAGCAGACCTCGGTAGCATGAAGACCACATGCATATCTTCATACCACGGTCCACAAGCAGACCTCAGTAGCATGAAGAACATACGCGTATCTTCCTACCGCGGTCCATAAGCAGACCTCGGTAGCATGAAGACCACACGCGTATCTTCCTACCACGGTCCACAAGCAGACCTCGATAGCATGAAGACCATACGCGTATCTTTCTACCGCGGTCCACAAGCAGACCTCGGTAGCATGAAGACCACACGCGTATCTTCCTACCACGGTTCACAAGCAGACCTCGGTAGCATGAAGACCATACTCGTATCTTCCTACCGTGATCCACAAGTAGACCTCAGTAGCGTGAAGACCACATGCATATCTCCCTACTACGATCCACAAGCAGACCTCGGTAGCATGAAGACCATACTCATATCTTCCTACCGCGGTCCACAAGCAGACCTCGATAGAATTAAGACCATACTCGTATCTTCCTACCGCGGTTCACAAACAGACCTCGGTAGCATGAAGACCATACGCATATCTTCTTACCACGGTCCACAAGCAGACCTCGGTAGCATGAAGACAATACTCGTATCTTCCTACCGCGGTCCACAAGTAGACCAAGGTAGCATGAAAACCATACTCGTATCTTCCTACGCGGTCCACAAGCAGACCAAGGTAGCATGAAGACCATACTCTTATCTGCCTACCACGGTCCACAAGCAGACCATGGTAGCACGCAGACCATACTCGCATCTGTCTACCACGGTCCACAAGCCGACCATGGTAGCACGCAGACCACACTAGTATCTGCCTACAACGGCCCAAAAGCATTCTTATACTTAAGTGTTCTAGGCCTGTCAGAGCATAACGCCGACAACACTTCCGGGGTAGGGCAGTCAGCAATGCCTTTGTTGCCGAATACATTCATGTTACTTAAGTGTTCTCGGCCTATCAGAAGGACCAAGCCGACCGCACTTCCGGGGTAGGGCAGTCAGCAATGCCTTTGTTGCTGAATGCATTCATGTTACTTAAGTGTTCTCGGCCTATCAGAAGGACCGAGCCGACCGCACTTCTGGGGTAAGGCAGTCAACAACGCCTTGACCATTTTCAGTTATTACTAAAGTATTGTCAGAATTCCGGAGGACCAAACAAATAACAAAGTACGAGAAGAAAGAAAGCAGAAGGAAGTCAAGAATAAAGGCTTTATTAATATTGGCCCAAGAAGGGCAGTCGTACAATATATATAAAAAAAATGTGTACAAAGATAGGTCCTCAAGGCTGGTTCTGGTCGACGGCCGGGCGTACAGGGTCCTCGGTAGGCAAAGGAAGGTCCGGCAGCTCCATGATCGATGTCTGGGGCACCTCGTACGGAGGAAGGTCATCCTCCTGCATACGGTCAGGTTCAGTAGGGCCCGTAGGCTCCACTTGATCAACCTCGGCCGCGACCGGACTCTCAGTTACCGAGGGCTCATCCTCAGGCACCTCGGCCATGACCGGGACCTCCGACCAGTTGAATTCAACCCCCTTTGCCACGAGCTGTCCCTTCAGGTACTTGACATCTCTCAGGAAAAACACCAGGCAGCCTCCTCCACGTCTTCCTCGTACTGAGGAGATGACCGGTACTCGATCACGGCCCGACCAAGGGCCTCTCGGTGCACCTCTTCGGCCTTGGCCAGAGCCTCCTTGGCAGACCTGGCCTCGTCCTCAGACTCTCGGATCCTCTCCTCCAGGACCAGCTTCGCCCTCTCCGTAGCCAGCAAGTCTTCCTCGGTCTTCCGCCGCTTGTCATCGGATGAGCGAAACTTTTCCTCGAACGAATGCCTCTCTTGTGCTCTTCTTCGAGGGCGGCCTCGGCTTTGTCCAGCGATGCCCGGAGGGCGACCTTTTCTACGACGAGGACCTTAAACTCCAAGGATTTGTTGGTTAGGTTCTCCTCGGTGGCCTTCAGAGCCTCACGCAGGGAGATCTCCAAGACCTCCTTCTCGTCTAGGTCGATAAACGTCCGGGCAGCTCTCTCACTGACCTCGGCCAGAAGATTTCTCATCTGCACAAAAGGGAACAGTCAGAAAGTGACAAACCTAAATAAAAAGAGAAGGGTAGGGAATTCCAAACACTACTTGGGAGCATGTGACGAATGCGCGCCTGAAGACCTCTTCGTTCGACAAGCCTGATGTGAAGGCTTTGTCCTCCGGGAGGCGCCCCTCTGTTACTATGATTATCGTCGCCCTCGAACTCTTGAAGACCGAGTCCCTAGACTTCAATCCTAGGGCAGGCGAGAATGCGGTCGCCGCTTCCTTTGGCTTATCGCTCCTCTCTCGGGGAGCGAGCTCGGCCTCCCCCTTGGAGGCGCCGGTGGCTTCGGTCAGATCGACCACCTTGGGACCTTGAGCGGCCTTCTTCGCCCGGGTCGCCATCGCACCAGGCCAGCCGGAACCAGTTTTGTCACGGCTACCTCATGGGGCTGGGCTTCCTTCGCAGCCCCTTGGCGAGGCTGGACTTCCTTCGTCGCAGCCTCCGCCCTTGTTTCATCCTGGCGGCCGAGCCTAGGCGCCGGCCTCGTCTTATATATATCGGCCGGGAGCTCAGCGGCCGACTTTATCTTCTTCTTCGGCAGCTCCTCTGGCACGGGCCCCTTGCCCTTGGCCTCGGTCGTCGCCCTCAGCTCCCTGCGAGGAGGTGCACTTGCCGGTCCGTCTGCCGGTCAAACCCCCTTTGCAGCTTCGGCTGTCCTCTTGCGCAAGGTCCGGGGAACGACTTGATCATCGCCAAAATTCACTGCGATGAGAAGAGATGGCAGTTAGTAACATAATTGAAATGACTGGTGGAATCGTACAATTAATAAACTCACCAAGGAGGCCATGCTCGGCCAACTGCACGGGGTCCGTGAGGTCGGCGTAGCGTACCATCTTCCCGGTCACCATTTTGCGCTGCACCCGTCTCTCCTCCGTCGTCAAAAAAGGGACTTTGTTGAATCTCGTGGCGTCGACCATCAGCCAGACGTTCGACAGAAGAAAAGTGGGGCCGCCCTCGGAAGGACCTACGAAGAAAAATTTGTCTTTCCATCCGTGGATGGAAGACGGCTTCTGAGAGATGGTCGGGAACTTCTTTGCGCTCCTCTGGCTGAAGAAATACCATCCGGTCATGGACCGGGACTCGGTCAGACTGGCCAACTGGAAGAGTGACCGAAACAAGTTCACGGTCGGAGTCTCTCCCAGTCGGTGGACGAACATGATGAAGGCGTATATGCATCGCCACCCATTCGGAGCCCGAGGGGGCGATGCGGTAAACTTGAAGAATTTCTACTGCTAGCGGATGAAGGGGAAATCGGAGCCCAGACTTTAAAGTGTGTTCGTACACGCAGATCTTCAACTTGTTCACGGTACAAGCCCGTTTGTCGGACGAAGGGAGCCAAACACGTACGTCTGTCATCGGCTCTACGAGCTGGTATGCCCGGCAGATCAGTGACAACGCCGGTTCAGTCCTAATCTTACTCGGCACCCTCCATGCAGGGAGTGTGTCGATAGAAGGGACAGATGGCCGGCCGCCTCTCTGGCGAGAAGCCCGACGAGCTGAGGTGCCAGCAGGGAAACTGCGCTCGTCGACCTCAGAGGAACTCTCCTCGTGTTCCTCCTCTGGATCCGGATCAGAAGCCACAAGGACGGCCCTTGGAGATTTTTGGACGATGGCCCCTACTCTGTTACCTGCGGACTCTGGGTTCCCGGACTGGAACTCCATGCTGACAGAGTCTCGAATCCGTCCCGAAGGTTCGGGAGCAGCGGAGAATCCCAAAATTGAAAAGGATGATTGACCTTTTGGAGGAAGAAGTCCAGGATTGGGCCATTCTCTTACTCACTTTCACTTTATCGGAGGGCGTAAAACTATTAGAGGAGTGGGAACTACTAAGCATGAAATGGCAGTAAAAATGAGAAGAGGAAGAAGACTTACTGTTGAAGCAGATAGGACTCCGAGTGCACGAAACAAGCTTGAAGACTCGATGAACAGGAAGTTTCGACCACTCTGAGGGAACTCCGATTGCGACTCAACCAAATGGTCGAATGAATGAATCGAAGGAGTATTTATAGGATTTGCAACTGAAACCGTCTCTTCGGGTGCCGACCACGTGGCTCAGCGCCATTGCTTCTCGTCTGCCACACCGAACGCGACGTGACAGTCTGACGTCACGCGCAATGATGGCGCCCCTTCTCGAGATGATCGGATCAATTACAGCTGTACGATGCATTCGACCGTTCGAAGACGAGCGGTTGTCGATACCGCTCCTTGAGGCACACCGCCTCCTGGTGGCCGTCGGATCAAGGGTCGATCCGCGTCAAATCGAAGATCGACGGTCCAACATAGTTACGGAACCCGAGTTTAACTCCTCGAGCCCCGCACCTCAATCAATCATGCAGACGGTTGGTGCAACCGCCTCTACTCAGGGGCACCCGAAGTCATTTAATGCCACCAATTTGGCAACCGGCCTCATACGACGCAGGTTCTCCCATACTGTTTTGTTGCACTATCACATTCGTTGAATCTGACAGCGCAAGGGGCATCTGTTAGGTGGGAAAAATCCCATCCATTTAAAATCTTACACGTGTCAAGCCTCACCTTCGGAGCCGACCGCTCGATGTATCTCGCACTCGGCTTATGGGCCCTCGGTACCTTGCCATCGGTCTCTCATGCGCCCGGCATGCCGCGTACGCCTTATGCCGTTTGGTTGCTATTATCTACGGTAGCGCTCGGAGTCATAGTCCTACCCGGCTACGTTTTCCAGTCAGTGGTCAGAGTCCTAGTGTGATTGGGCTACCTCCGAGGAGTCCTTCTCCCGGTCTGATACGACACCGACTATCCCGGTCGGCCATTACTCACACGTTGACACGTGTCAGTCCCAGAGCTGACCGACCTAGCTTCCTTGGCTGAGGTCTCCCACTCCTACTCGGAGTCTACCACATGAGTGTCCCACAGAGCGACACGTGGCAATCCTATTGGCAGTCTACTCCCTTGAGTCCTGGTACCTCCATGCCTCTTCACAATCTATAAGTAGAGGTCATCCCTCAAGGTAATCCCTAAGTTACAAGCTATTATCACTCAAACTCTCTCAACGTCCCACTCTCTAAACTGGAGATAGCAGAATGCTATATTCTGCTATCTCTTGACTGTTTACTTTGGGAATCTAACTTAGGCATCGGAGTGTACCGGGGGCTTAGGCGCCCAACTCCTTTGTCTCATCTCTGTGATTGTAGGTCATTCAGAGCGCAGATCGACGAGCGATTTCCAACCGTAACAGACCTGGAACTTGGTCAATCTAAGTAAATTTTATCAGTAACCAGAAGACCCTAAATATGTACTCTAACTAGTTCAAATAATACAAATCTTTTTTTCAATCATCTACGTATAAAGAATAGAGAAAAGAAACAAAATAAAAAAAAAACCAACAAAAAAAAAATAAAAAAAAAAAAAAATAAAAAAACCACAAAGAACATTTCAGCATAAAAAACAAGAGACGTACAGTGGCCATTAAAGTATAAATATTTCCTTAACTATGTTCAACAGGTAGCCAGAAACAATCTCGACGTCTAGAGGAAGTTGCAAGCCCCAATCAAGTATCTTGGCTATTTGAGCATTGGACAAGGCCAAGTCAGCTGGTCAACCAGTTAGGAAAAAAAGGAGTACTGCTGTCCCTCAGCAATGGAGTTGGCCCAATGAGTGAACTAGGAGGATGAAGAGGAAAAGGGCACGCCGTCATAATAACTTTCCTTAAGCTGCCCATTCGGGCGTGTGAGAAGGAGGAGTCGAAGGATCACGACTCTCCTTGATGGTGAACTTGTCTGAACTCTGAGTCGAATTACCTCATCCGCAACAATCTTCTTGGGAAGACGACTTGGAGCATCCTCCCTGGCTTGGAGTTTCCCCCGACTTCTATTCTCCACATTGCCAGTTGCAGTAGGGACACTCAACCCCGAAGTTCCCCGGCCTCTCCTAGTAGCAGTGATCCTCTCCAAAGAAAATCGTATTGTAAAAAAAAGTTAAAAAGCCCAAGATGAGTTTTACTCATACCAAGAATGTATGCTAACCCATCACAAGAAATAAAAGTGCTCACCCTCGAGCCCATTGTCATGACGAAACCAATGGTCCTCGAGTTCGACAGTCTTGATTGGTACCTTCTCACCTATATGAACCATTTTCTTGTTCTCTCACGAGGTCAACAATGGAATCCTGTTGATAGTGGAGCTGTGAATAACTCTCCATACATTGCACAAAGGTAGCCCAATAGGATCTGAGATGAAGAAAAACTTATTCCTCCACCTTTTGATAGACGAGGGCTTCTTAAGTACGATCGGTGCACCCTTGCCCCTCCGATTAAAATAGTACCAGCTGTATTTTTTTTCTCCCCAAAGCCATTTAGTTGTAAAAGAGCCCGAAAAAGATTCACAATGAGTGTCCAACCTAATCTAAGAAAGAATCTAAGGAAGCGGATTATGCACTTCCATCCAATGGGGGTTATTTGGCCCGGGGCTATTCGATAGAAATGTAAGAGTCTGACTACAACGTCATGCATCGACCGTTGAGGTCCATACTTAAACATTTCTTCATACACATACTTCAGGTTTTGACCTATCACAAGCCTTATCTACAAGACCAGATAATCTATGTTGCATATGAGGAGGAATCTGATACTATTTCTTCAAATCATCAAAATTAAGTTCTACTTAGAATTAAAGTCTCAAGAAGGCAGAAAATCTCGAGACGTGGTCTGGTACTCATCCCTTTTTTGACTATAGCTACGAGATCGACCAGACCTGCAGGAAGGACTCAGTTCTATCATAGGAGCATTGTGCGAAGTCGTGACCAGACCCGAATCTTGGATGCATACTTTGCTCCCCTTCCTCACTGTCTCCCTCTTCCCCACCATTACCATCTCCCTCTCCTTCACCACTACTGTCTCTCTCTTTCGCCTTACCCTCCCTTCCTCCTCTTCCCCCTCCTCTATGATTTTTAGCTCTTCACCCTCATCTTCCTCACATAAGACCTTGCCCCACATTCGGCCTCATCCTCATCCAAAGAATCCCTCGAGAGGAAAATAGAAATCAAAGAATAATTTAGAAAAGAAGACTTACTGATTAGGGAGTAAAAATAAATCCGATAGGAGACTGAGTCACAACCGAGGTTGAATAGAAGAAACTTATGAAAAGAATAACCCCATGAGCTGAGTAACTTCCGAGTTGCAGAGCGATAGATGTGAAGTCTCGTAAACAAAAAAGGCATGGACTTATATAGGACCCGAAGAATGCTTCGATACTCGTCCCTATCAAAGCCACGCATTAGAGGACCAAAGGCTTCCCGTCCTATCAATTAAATGCGAAAGCCGACTGTTGCATAATCGGACCCAACGTTTCACTGATAGCACCAAGTCCATATAAAAACAATCCGTCCTGAAGTGGATGATCGAGAAAAATGCTTCTACTTCACTTGCCGACTGACGCGATGAGGAGTTCTTGAAGGGTCATACCCCTGAACCATCCTATCCGAATTATCCAACTCAGGGATTTCTAGAGAAAACCTGAAGACTCAGAGCTCAACTATGGAACTTGGCTATAGATACTCCATCGCATTATCCAAATCCAAAGGAGTAGGGGGCAACTGTTGGGTATGTAAACTACCTGCCTATCAGGAATTGCCATGTGGCACTGCAAGGACTCGCCCAACTGTACCACCAAAGATTCTAGCTATCGGGCAACACACCCTGAAAGGGACGACTTTGATATCCTTGATGATTCAAAGAATGTAAGGTTACAATCTTACCTTATTTAACTCGGCAAATCTTGCCTTGCGGAACTCGGCGAACCCTAGACTACCGAATCCTATCCTATTCAAAGCGATCTAATATGGGACGGATCCATCCTTACTGTACTCAGCTCTCGCCCATACTCAATAAATAGGGGGCAACCCCTACAGGTTCATTCACTTAACTTCATCTTACTTTTAAAGCACAAATTACTTTCTACTACCCCACCCTTATCTTAGAACTCGGTTTCTACAATAGGCTGAGTTCTACGGCTGTTTGCATTTTGGGTTACTGACATAGGCATCAGAGTTGCCCCGGGGTCCATATACTGACCTCTCTTGTGTACCTTCCCCATCTCTTGCAAGTACAATCCACCTCGGGGGAAGACTACATGGTTTCTTATGTCAACACATGCCATCTTCAAATATTGAATTTTTAATGAAAACACACCTAATTATGAATCATAGATCAGTTCAAAAGCAATTTTTTCAATCAGCTCTAGTGGTATTTTGATCATTTCTCAACAAAAAAAAAATCCACTTAGTAAGAGAGATTTTGAGTTCGTCCCAAGACTTTCACATTCATCATAGCAAAGGATGTCTCCAAGGTAACAAAATAGAGTGTCTACAGCCTCAGGCTAAATTTACCCATTCAAATTCCCAGCCCAAGTTTCACACTTTCACCTCTAGATCGTAGTACACTATTATAGCTCTAATTGAAAGATTAAACAACCCATATGTCCTGACTCTACTAAAACGATTAGGATAAAACTAACCTATACTCTGACACAATTACACATGGAACCAGAGGTCATTGATTTAGCTGAGCAACCTCTTAATTATAATGAGCTAAATTAAATTCATATAAGCTGCAACATATCAAGATAAGAGTAGAACAAGATACCCTCCATTCTCCATTATAGGGTAGAAAATAATCTTATTCTAAATCAGCATTTCATTTGAATTTGCTCAAACGAGATTAAGTTTCTGGAAATTGTTGTCCTTTGGATTGTATTTGTTGGCAAAATGGGTCAAGGTTGATGAGAGAGAGTGTCTATGGGCTTCTCTAATGACGTGGTAGTGTTACTATGATGGCGATTCTAGGCAGTATTGCGGCATCTTGAAGTATTAAATGTAGAAAGAAGCTGGAGAGAGAATGAGGAGAGAGAAATAGGAGAGAAAAAAGAGTGGGTGGGACCCACTGGTGGCCAGCTTGGTCCAGGGCCAGCCGATGGCACAGCCAGCAGGTCAGCCCTGTAGCAGCACAACAGGTGCCATGGCATGCCTTGCAGTAGCAGACCAGTAGGCCCATTGCAGCATGGCCCTGCCCCCAGCTATCACAACCATGTGTTCGACGTATTGCTTAGAGAGAGAATTGACAAATTCTAGAGAGAAGACCCCTCAGGAAGAAGTCTCTCTTACAGGGTTTTTTAATGAGTATATCAGTCACAGAGGCCATTTCTTAAAAAGTCCAGGGGCAATTATGGAAGTTAACATGGTCATCGATCCAAAATCGAAAGCCAAGAAATAGCCATGAAGTTTAGATCCTCATCCAACGGCCTTCAAAAATGCAGGATTACATGTATCACGCTCGACACGCTTTGATCCACCCGCGTGAGTTCCCATTGGTCAATCGCAAATTAAAAATGTGATCCGCATCGCTTCAAGTTGACCCCTCTATTCGGTGTTGTGCATCCATTGTATTGCGGCGAAACGATTCCAATAGAAGGGAATCTATTGGCTCCGACTTTCTATGACATGATCTGATAAGATCCCATGGCGCACTTTAAATCCCGCCTTCTTGTAGATTATCCGACAGGCACCAAAGAAAATTCTCGGCGCAGAGAATCGCAACTCAACCACACATCAGTGGCGGTGATTCCATGCAGCATGGGTGCACGTATGCGTTAAAAAGATTTTATTTTCTTATATCTCATTGGTTGACTTCAAACTGACATAACTTCTTCATCTTAGCTCGGAATCGGACTGTTCAAGTTGCACCGAGTCCAAAATTCAATGCTCTACCTATTGGGTGTCATGGAGAGTCGTGAATACGCTGAAAAAAATTGAAAACATTATTTTGAGGATATACAGAGGGTTTTTCTAGGGTTTTGTGCTCTGTGGGAGTGATCAATCACCAACTACCTCTTCTCTGCGCATCAATGGAGTACCAAATCCCTGTGAGAGGCTGGTAGAGATTTTATTTTTACATTCATAGTGATTATGAGTTGTGTGGAAGAGATTGGAAGTCTATGAGCAAGGTGTGCTCTGTGAATTGAATTTTACCATCATTGAAGGTTGTTGAAGAATTCTGAGAGCATTGTAGAGCTCCAAAAAGTATTGCTGGCTATTTGAAAACAATTGATTGTGAGATTTTCTCATTCCCTATCTTTTTATTGTTTTCTACGCATTGTACGCTAGCATAGGTGAAAGAAAAAGTGGAATACCTATCTCGTATGGGGGAAATAATTGTAGGGCATTGGTATAAGCCCCAAAACCTTTCTTTTGTATTGTGTTCAGTGGGTGCTGGACACTGGCTGTCATAGCCTGAATGTTGACATTGTTTGCCTTCTCAATTTTATGCTGAGAAAATCTAGGGTTAGTATCCTTGTCAGTAAAAGACTAAAGCTGAGTATTAAGTAAATACGGAGCCCGTTAGGCATTACTTCGTGGACTAGCCATTACACACTGTAGTGATGAACCACGTAATAGCTCTGTGTTCATTGTTTTATTTTCTAGTATATTTCGGAGTGTGTGGAATGGCTTACAGGGTGGGTGTGTAAATTTGGTAGACCTGGCCACTGAATGGTAGGGAGGTAGATTTGTATATGCTTGTGTGTGTGTTGAAATTTTGGTTCTCCATCAGCTCTGGGCAGTAGTAAAAAGTTAAGGAAAATTAGAAAAAAAATTTAGACACTGATTCACCCTCCTCTCCTCTAAGTATCAACACCAATTCATCAGAAACATCATCTACAAGTCAACTATATTGCATGGATTCAGGTACACCATTTTAATGTATCAACCTACCGTTAAAAAAAATAAATAAAAAAAATAAAACACTTTGGTTTTTCTAGTTGTTACAACCATATATTATAATAAGGTCAGATTTGAACTAGTCCGCAAATGAACTTCTAAAACTATACCCATTGTTTGTGTATTGAGGTTTCCATTATTGTCTAATAAATGTGCATTAAAGGGAATAAGTTACAACTATATATTGTAACAACCCTTGTCACATTCAGTTAGACTCATAAACTAAGGTCTTGCCATGACGATCCGTATAACAACTAAGATCTTGCCATGATGTCCATTAACCGGTAGTCTTGATCAAAATGCCAATGATGATCCATATCACAAAGACCACATTTTCTTGTTTAATTGCTGTTTTACTTGTGCTGCAATATTTCGATCCACACTAAAACTGTTCAAATTAAATAACCTCTAGTAAGAAGGGACCGCATGTCACTTCAAAAAACGACCTAATTTCAAAATAGTAAATAATGTACATCACATATGTGTTTCTACTCTTTCTACTTGCATATGAGAGAGAGAGAAAGAGAGAGAGAGAGAGAGAGAGAGAGAGAGAGAGAGAGAGAGAGAGAGAGAGAGAGAGAGAGAGAGAGAGAGAGAGAGAGAGAGAGAGAGAGAGAGAGCTAACTATGGGGAAGCCAAACTAACTATGGTTTAAAACTTCGGCGTGAAGGTTCATGGTTGTTGATAGGAGGACTGCTACGAGGCCCATTCATCCCAGAGTAATCCTTGTGGATCAAGCTAACAATATGTTTAGCAGCCTCAAGAAGCTTTTTGGATTCAGTTTTGCGGAAATGATCATGGAATTCTGCTAACACTAATTTCCTTGACGTTGAGAAACATTCCAAGCTGCCACAGAATGGAACAGCCTCAGAGTCTTGGGATCTGAGTTGGCTGGCCACGGTGTCTGGGAGATCAGCTACCTCACTCCCAAGATTTTGCTTTCGCCCAGAGTGCTCAGAATTCAATGCTTTTCGTTTCAACAAGTTGCCACTTTTCTGGGATTAAGACAAAAAGGATCCATTGTTAGGGTGGAACAACAGTGGCAACAACAGTAAATTGGCTAGATATATGGCAAGCTGCTCATCAATTTCTCCCTTTCAAACATGCTTTTTCTGTTTTTTTTTTTTTTTTTTTTTTGGGGGGTCAGGGAATCAATTAAAACTTTAGGATAAAAATTTTACATAGTATTAAAGTGGATTTTTACCATCTATAATCTCTACATGTCTAGAGAATATACTGCCACATGCAAGAGAGTATTGGAGTATGGCTCCACTCCGATGACCAAATAGTTTGTCGTCCCCCTTATACAGCTAGGAATTCCCACCCGTTATCAGTACGAATTTTTGAACTGGAAACTTTGTAATATGTGTGTCTGAGAGAGAGAGAGAGAGAGAGAGAGAGAGAGAGAGAGAGAGAGAGAGAGAGACCTGATCATTCATGTACTTTTGTGATGTTCCAAATGGCTTCTTTGAAGCATTCGTATCCTTTCCTGCATCCAAACAACCAAATATTCAAATGAAACATATAAGCCACTCCTTTGCTCCACCCCCATAATCTAAAACAACTATTTAAATATTCTTGCATGCAACAAAACTTAGACCAACCATCAATGAAAAGAACCCACAGATAAGAATTTTGAGCATCTTATATGAAAATTCCTTTAAACATAAAAGTTTATTGATGCATCTATAGGAAAAAAAAAATGAAAAGAAAAGAAGCCTTCCTAAAGAGCTTCACTGCCTTTCTTTAGTTATTCTTAGGTGGGTGGGGTTTTGGATCTGGATAATCAGCAGTGAAAGCTAGAAAACCATTAACCCTATTGACCTTCATAGGAAAAGATTTCTCTCTCTATTTACAGCCTACATTCAATTCCCCCTTCCCTTCCCTATCACATTTTCCAACAGAATGGGCCACACCTGAAATCTTTGGTGTCTTTCCATTGACAGCTTCTTCTTCCATCAAGACATTACCCTCCACCAGTTTCCTTCCTCCCAGTCTTTTCTTCCCGGTTGTAGCAGCAGTGGCCGGCACGCCTCGGAAAAGCTCCTTCCAACATATTTTGATTTAGGATAACAATCTCACCAAATGATAACTTATAACAAACCAAAAAGAAAAATGAAATAGAAACCTACCTTTGAAACAAATACAGCATCAACGTTCACAATCCCATTTTCGTTTCCATTAGTCACCATTGCCATGTCGGTTGCTACATACAGAATTCATATCAAGAGTCGACAGCTTTCAAAACTTCACAGTAAACTAATTTTGCTACAGTAACTGAATGATTCAAGAAGAAAGGCCCTATGTATACCTTGTTGGGCATGTACAACGGTTTCCCTTAGTGTAAGAGAAGAAATGAGAAGTCCAAGAACTAAGCAAGCAGACCTTAAAAGGACCATCTTTGTCTTCCTTCCTCCAGTATGTTTGCTTTTGGTTCAACTTCTGCAACCAAAGAGAAGAAAGATGGACAACAGCAGACGGTATTATAGAGAGAATCCAAAGTCCAAATCCAAGTCAAAGCTAGGGTTACAAACATCTCTTTTGCCTCGTTTTGCTTCTTTTTATTTTTCTAAATAATTTAGTAATAATACGTAGAACTTGGGAGACTCAAAAGAACAGCGTTCAAAGCTTGAAAAGTTGATTGTGGCTTTCTGTTGGCTGGAAAGAGTATTGACATTGAATGGAAGATACGGGTGTTTGCGCCTGTCTGCTGCCATGCATGCAACGACAGTGTATTTATTGATTGCCGAGGTTGGGGGTACTCACTAAACCTAGGGTTTCTATATTATTAATTTAGGTTTTTTCTTTTGTTATTACCAATGTAGGTTACAAAATGCTACCAAAAAAAAAAAAAAAAAAAAAGGTTCCTAAAGAGATGTAGCTGATTTTCCATTGCCCACTGATGATAAGCCGATGAATTAACAAAGATTTGCTATCCCGTTGCGTGGTCCCTATGTTGGCACAGGTCCAAGGGACTGTGCATATGGACATTGAAAAAAAGGGACAGAATGGTCATTTTACTTTTTCATGTAAAAGAACAAGAAGATGCTGTCGGAAAACATTATTTTTCCTATTTATATTTTAAGGCGAAGCATCCTTTAGTCCGAATAAAGGACCAAAGAAATCAAAGGTGCAATGATAGTAGGGGGCACAAACAGAAATTCATATATAAGGGGAGGATCCAGATTTGTACCATTTTAATTGTGGATGACTTCAGACCATTGAGTCAATTATCTGATCCATAAAATTGAATAACATTTCCCATGTTTTAAAACACTATAAAAACTACTGAAACCTACCTTTCTCTCATAAGAACTGAAGTAGGGGTGGAAATATAATTCCATTCGCCTTCTACTTTGAGGGCCCATTTGATAACTCTCCCAATCCACAATTTCATTGATTCCTACTCCCTGAGAGCAATATGGGAGGAGAATATTATTTGGTAAAATTGGTTCAATCTCTTACTCCCATATATTGAATTGCTCTCAAATTTTCGAAAAAAGAAAAAAAATTTGAGAGCTCTCGAAGCTTTGGATCAAATAACTGAGTAAAAGAAAACAACAGACTCCCGATATTGGAATGGCCCACTACCTAATCAAACTCCATGAATATTGGTGATGGCCAGGCAAAATACCGAGCAGCAAGCATCAACCTCATAATGAGGAATTGCAGGTCATCTTCAACTTAATTTGCAACTAGTCTTCTTTAGAAGTATCTTTAGGTAACATTCTCTCTCTCTCTCTCTCTCTCTTGAGGTAACATCGTGGAACCCCAACATCATGTTTGAATCATAGAATCAGATTAAGTTATCCACCACCATAAACCCTTCCTTTACCTAGAACAATGATTGAAATCTTTCCCGGGAGGATTGAAACCCTTCCTCTTGATCTTCAACTGTTTCTATTGAAACCCTGAGGCAACATTCAATTTCAACCAACCCATTCATGGACGATGGGTTATGCAATCATTTCCTTAAACCCTAGTATCATCCTTGAGAGCATATTTCCATCGTATTCTATTTCATTTGTCTTTTTTTTTTTTTTTTTTTTTTTTTATCTCATGTGTCTTTTTATTTGCAGGATTGATACGGCTGCTGAGTTCATGCTACCCTTCAAGGTTTCTTCTGATACCGTTGAGTTCATGCTCCATCACCAAAAAAAAAAAAAATGGCATTATTTGTCCAGTTTTCCCTTTTATCTAGTTTTTCATGTATAGTTTCACTGAGAAAAAAAAAATTGGGATTCATGCTTCGTAGTTGTTTTTTACCAAACGAGGTTCTGAACCTAATCTACTTTGGAGTCGATTCTAGGTTATCAATCACTATCCTAATCTTAAAAATCATGAGATCATCCAAGTTACTCCCAACCAAGTTTGGGGATTAAGAACACGATGATTATGATCAATCGGGCCCTCAGTATATTTCAAACCCGTATAACGAGTAAAGAAAAGGAATCACTTAAAAAAAAAAAAACGTGAAGAAAAGGAATGAGGTCATTCTGTCACACACGTATTACGATGGAAAGAATTGAAATGGTAATAAGATCATTCTCTGTTGAAACAAAAGAAAATACAGAAAATAAGTTCATTCTCTCCGACACGTGCTTGAAGAAGTTTATGTCTGACCGACTCCGTCCCTATGGAGTAATGTATTGAAAATCTCAATGGCAAAAATTGTGATTTGTGCTCGAAAAATCACAGGCGTTGGATCAAGTTTTTGTCTTGAGATGTATGCTAAACTTTGGCAATGTTTGGAGCACCATTTCATTATTTTTAGGATTAAGAAGTACAAAGTTTAGAGAAAAGGAAGAAAGAGGGTTTCGGTCTTCCTTTGTACCTTGGAATTATCTTCTTGATGTGCTGTAGGGCAGAGTTTTAAAATGATGAAAAATGATACAGCAATCACATTTCCTGCTCACTGTTAAAGATTGAGGACCATGGTGAATCATTAAACATTCTTCTGAAAAAAAAAACTGATTCAAAACAAGAATATTACCAAACGCAGCCTAAGGGTGTCCCATAGTCGATTCGGTCCAATTTCAATCAATTTGTTTATTTTTCTCACATTGGTTCAATCCGATTTGGGACCAACATGAAATTGGGTATATAAAATTAAAATCGCAATCAAGACCTGTCAATTTCAGCCCCTTATCAGTTTTTTTATATTTTTTTTTAATTTTTTTTTAACTGAAGAACAGAAAAAAAAATAATGTTAAAAATAGGGAAAAGAATTTAGAAGAAGCTATAAAGAACCAACCAGAGTTAACCTCCCCAAATTTTGCCATCAGCAGGGAGTAGACCCCAAAATATTAAATCTGAAGAACAGCCACCCCTGAGCATCCCAAACAATCTCATGTAACGAACTCATGTAACGCATACTGGGGGCATTCCACCCAATGATTTGAAATCTATGATCTCTTTGCCAATCGAGATAGACCATCTGCCACCACATTAACCTCTTGAAAACAATGAGTTATGGGACTGCAAAAATGGATTCATACTAATCCATTGCTGTTTACATCGTCATGGCAGAGCACCTCTCAGCAGGATACAATCTACAACTACAGCAAGTCACACTCAATCTAGAGATGATTAACACCTTGATCATTGGCTTTTCGAATTTCAACCATAGCTGTTGAAAATCCGGCAATGTTGTTGGAAGACACTCCCTTACTTTTAAGTATCCATCTTAAAAGTTCGAACTAGTAAGTGGAGTGACTCTCACATATATAAGGCACATAAGTTTCTAGTCTCCAAGCAATGTGGGACTATTCCCTAATATTCCCCCTCACATGTTGCCCTCTTCTGAGTGGAAGTACATGTGGCATGTGGTCCCTTTTTTGGGTGACCATATGGAGTGAACCTGAAGTTCTGATAGCATGTTAACTTTCCATTTCAAAAGTTTGAATTAGTAAGTGGAGTAACTCTCACATATATAAGGCAATGTTGTTGGAAGACACACCCCAACTAACTGTGAAGGCCGGAATCACTAAACGAACATGATTCCGATTACCCTCTAACACCCCCTTCCTGGGGCAATGTTTGAGCTTAATCCAATCTCCAAAAGGCTTTCTCCATTGATGTTGCTGCACTGTGGTTGCCTTCGAAGCTCTAGTATTAATGTTAAAGCGATTAGCAAGGACCCAATCAGTGATGCCTGAAATTAAACAAACCACCCAATCCGAACTATCTTGCATATCCCTCTCAATTATTCTCATCATAGCTCAACTTATAATCTCTATCCCTCATAGCATGCAAGGTTATGCCACAAACAAATGTAACATGCCACCATGAATAAACAAGGTATGCACCCACACTCCTTCAAGGAACCAATGTAGGCTTCCTCTTTAACTAAGAAAATAGGAATTCCACACTATCAAACCCCAACCATTGTAGGTTGAAATTGTAAGAATATTATGTGTGGGCATAATTAATTATAAGGTTAGTTGTTCAGTGGGAGTCTGTCTATCTGACAGACCAGTATAAGTGTGATTGTGAGATAAACCAACCTGGTCCACTGTGGGACCAGTTCAGGGTTGGGGTTAGTATTATAAATACTACCGGTTAGGGTCCCTACAGCCATGATTGTTATTCCTCTCCTGTTCCCATATGCAAAGAGAAGCAAAGGGATCCCTGATAAGTTGTGGAAGACTTAAACTAAATCTTGGAATGACGAAAATCAATCTTCGACTGATAGGTATGTGTTTACATTGTTTACATCGTTTTCCATTGTGTTTTAGGTATTATGTGGTCATCATTAGGGTTAACAAAAACCCTAATGGGATAAATTCTCAATGGGTTAATTGGAAAACTCAAAAGAGATCATAAAAGTCCAACAATTGATATCAAAGCCTCCCAATAGACCTAAGATCGATGGTTAATGATTGTAGTGACTGTAGCTTTCATTAGAATTGTCACACCCCATTTCCCAACATATCGGTACCATGGCATGCAACGGGATCTCTCTATCCTATTAGAGCATAAGAAATCCCTTTTCAGGACCCCAAGTCACGGTAGTCCACACATCAACACTGAACAAGGATATTATCAGAGAAAAATTTACTAACTTATTTAAAAAATCTAATAATTTCAACAAAGCAAGTAAATTAAGCGGAAGACTTAAACAATTAAAACAAATTATTGAAGAGATGAATTTTACTAATAAAAGTTCCACAATTAATTAGAATCCATGAAATACACATTATTTAGGTTCCATTGTCCCAAATAAATAAATCCATTATTATTCTCCAAAGTTAAACCAACCAAATTCTCAACTGAAAACTTCAAGTTTATTAAACATAAACTCAAATAAATAATATTCCCAGTCCTAAACAGAAATGGATCAGGCACCACCAAGGCCTAGCAGCAAGCCTATGCAACATTGGACAAATCAGAGATGTCCTCCTTAGACTTGTAGTCCTCATCCTCTACCCACGAAGGATTGCACCATGAAGAGTCATGAAAAGTACCTGCAATATCTAAAAAGAGTTTGTATGCATAAGATAAGCTTAACCACTGAGCTTAGCAAGAAAACCAAACATGCGCAAACAAGATGCATGAAATTACAAACTACAGTCAGGTATATAACTATAAGTGCCAGCTCAGGATAACCCACGTACGGAGTTTCCAATATGTATGGGTCTCCTATCATCAGATGATAACCCCTCAAAGTCGGCGTACAGTATCACCTCCAAAATATGGGTTCGTCGTTATTGTACAAGCCTGTATTATGTCAGCCACTTGCCCGTAACTCATCCCAAGCCTGTATTCTGCCAGCCACTTGAGGAGATGGTAATCCCACTAGTCGACTCGCCTGTTCACCTGTATTACACCAACCATGGGGAGCATCACAGCTATGTTCATACTACATTTTTATTGAACCCATGCCATTACATAATCTCTTAATGGTTAGGGGTACAGTTTTCGGGATAACAATTCATGCAACTAGCCATGTTTACCTAATTAACTAATTTATTGGACCGTAACGATGCCAAGCTTTCGACCCCGTCCGTCCTGCCATCTAGGACGTCGTGACTTGGCTCAGTCACATATGGTCAATGCAAAGCAGTGTTAAGAAGTAGTGCAAGCGTCCCATTCCACCCACTTTCCTCTTTACCGACTTAACCAGGCATCATGAGTTGAACACAGGACAGTCGCTTTTGTGAAAAGGTAGCAGGTGTCCCATTCCACCTGCCCTTCAATCCTTACCGGTGCTGCTGACCCCAAACATAAGGAATGCATATGCATGATCACACAAAATAGTTTATTGGATGACATGTTAACAAACAAGAGCATGTTATCAATCGCAACCATCACACAACAAGATTTAAATACAACTAATACTACAGAACAAAGGTTTATTTTTCTTATAGAAAGATAGAGAATAAGATCCTCGACACACCAAACAAACAGCCTTCTACCAGCGTCCTCATATCTCTAACACGATCATAATCAAACATAATTTATTAATGTGTTATTCAGTAGCATTATTCTGGTTTTCCTTTTTCATTTACTGTGTTCACCATTATGGTGTTTTCATCATTATTTATTTGTTTGATAATTTTCAAGCCTTTTACCTACTGCCTGTTTGTCATGACATAGCAATTAAGGGTTCGTTATTGAGTCCATTAGTTACAGATTACAGTCTAAGGATGACTTCTTACACATAAGAGTCTACTGCCCAAACAAGGTAAATAACGAGTGAGTGGATCTCACAAGACAGCATTCCCAAATGGTCAGAAATTTCCTCCTAAAGGTCTTAGTATTAAGAAGGACTTCTTCTAACAAAGTCAAGGGTGTTCTAACTCTGCACACAAGTTAGGTTTCTATCTCCTAAGGTTTCACACTTACTGTCCAGGTGTTTTCAAACACAAGGAATCATGAACAACAAGTACCGAAAGTAAAAGTCATAAGCTATAACCAAAATGATGGATAATACATATGTAAACATAATATTCCAGGGACATGAGCACATGGACAAACTCACAAAAATCCCAGCATATTATTATCCAAAGATGGGTAACAACTAGGGTCAAAATGTCGTGCAGTATGTGGCATCGATAGCACGGATTCTAGCTACTAACGTGATGCTCGTGCAATCGACCGCATGTTGATTTCTGGTCAGAATTGACTGCTTCCAACTTGAGAGTTTTCTTTGGATTTTTATTAGCCTATTATCAAAGTTTGGGTTCGAAAGTCCTATCCTAGGCCATTTTATAACCTTTGTTTTCATTATCCCATTTGCCGATATTGCTGGACTTGGTCTTAGTACCTTGAGTATGATTCTGGCAATACCAGGCGAGGTTTAATCTCACAATAGTTTATAGAAAGGATTCCCTTAAGGTCTAAGGTCTCATATCACTGAGGTAAGACCCAGTTGGTCGTTTACATAAGGTAAACCTGAACATATCTCGGGTAATAACGATGTATATCATATTTCTCATCGAAAGAACACCAGAACTAGGATCTAAGCCTTCAATTAAATCATATAAAATTCCAGGAAGTTACCAACCAAGTTTGGCTGAACTTTGACTTAAGGAAAAGCATGCGGCTGATGCCATCAACCGCCCCTTTTGATAGTCAGGTCGTGCGGCACGTGCCATCAACCGCACGTTGAAAAGTGGTCTGATGGTCCCCGAACTTCCTCTAAAATTTTCTTTGTATTTTTCTTAGTCTAATCATGGAGTTTGAGATTCAAACTAAATTTCTATCCTAGGTTTTAGGTATCATTTTGATTATCTGTACAGTCAAGATTCTAGATCTTACTTTAAAATTTAGATCCATCATCTTAGCATTCAGATGCATTATTGATTTGTGATCTGAGTCTCCAAAGGTCAACTTAGATCCCTAAGGGTCATTCTATGGCTTCCAAAATCTATGGATCATTTATTTATGTTTTCCTCTTATCCGATCTCACCATTCTAACATGCCCTGTATGCTACTGTTCACAATTTGTTGGTGAACAATGGCTTGCAGGTTCATGGCTCCACCATAGATAGAGATTCATTCATATGATCATGGTTTCATACAACATCATAATTCTTTATTTAATTTGGTTAAGGATCAACTTTACTCATCACGTTTTACAAATCATGGCTGTGATCCAATACTTTCTCAGCCATGCTTTGAAATCAATACTTCCCATTAATGAAAAGGTTTTAGAATAAGGGAAGTACTTACAGGGTTATCTTCTTTAATCACCAAACTTTCTAGCAAGCAATCGATGATCCAGAGGTAGTATCCCTCCCTCCTTCTCTTCCTCTTTCTTCTCTTCTACGTCTCCTTTTGCTGGGCAGGAGTGAGAATACTTTGGGGGGGGGGGGGGGGGTGGTTGGGGTGGTGGGCTTGTTGGTGGGGGGGGGGGGGGTTTGGGTTTTTGGGGGGGGGGGGGGCCCCGCCCCCCCTGAAGCGCCGGGCCCCCCCGCCCGCGGGTGGCCGCCGCCCCCCCCCGGGGGGGGGGGGGGGGGGGGGGGGGGGGGGGGGGGGGGGGGGGGGGGGGGGGCCGGGGGGGGGGGGGGGGATGGGGGGGGGGGACAGGGGGGAATAATAAAAAATAAAATAAAATTTATATTTTATTTTTGTTTCTTTTTTTTTGTTTTTTGGGGGGGGGGGGGGGTGGGTTTTTACCTCAACCATTCCTTCTCTCTCTTTCTCTTCTTCTTCTTCTTTTTCCCTCTCTTCCTCTTTTTCTTTTTCTCTCAAGGATGCATCAGATGCTTTTCTCCTACTAATTCTTTTGGTTTGATAGATTAGAATGAGAGAGTAGAGAGAATGAAATCCCATTCTTCCCAAATCGACAGGCAAGAGGATTTCAAAATGGAAAGGGAATGACTTCCACTTCTCTTTCCATTCACGGATCAATCAGAGATGCTTACCATGAATACTACGTTGAGGATGGACCTTTCATGCAGAGAAAGAGTGTCCAGGTTTGAATTCAAACAGTTGGACCCGCATACAGATCATCTCTAATTCAGTCCACACACAAGGGGTACGGCTAGACCGTGAGGCACGTGTGAGACCGCACCTCCTAGGTCTAGAGCCAGTCCTCCTTTTGGTCGGCCAGTTCAGTGGCACACCTACTAAACTCTTGGGGTTCCATATAAGCTGGGTCCAAGACACCTTTTAATGTACTTTCTCTCATTTTAGTGACACGAGAGGTTCACGATAGTGTTTTATGTCACCTCACACATACGTCCTTACCTTTGATCACGTCAATATGATAGGTTCGTACATGGGAAGACCCGACAATGCTCGGATTGGTAAGATTGTGATGGTATTTGGGCACGGGTCATACAATTCCACCCCCTTACAAAAATTTCATCCTCAAAATTTAGGCATAACTAAGCCCTCGACCATAGGGGTAAAACTTGGACTCAACATTCATCCACCTTCTTTTAGATTTATAAAATCTTTTGGCCTTGTAGTCCTCTTTACTAGACTCAGGTTCCAAGAGGTACTGAAAGATGAGTCCTTTACCTTTTCGTTGTACAATAGTTAAAGGTTTTACCCTACATGACAATTCCTGCCTTGGTTGGGGTAGTTGGGAGGTCTTTTGGTAGGGTCGTTGGTGTGTTGTGGTTACACCACTCGAGGAACAATAAAGACAGTTGGAATAACTAGAGACAAGGTGGCACAGTAATATAATTTGTGTAGGTGCACTACTTTCCAATTTCAATCACAAAAAATTCATTGCTTCTCTTGCTTGAAGCTTCATTGCTACGCTGGAAAAGATATGCTTTAGGGTTCCAACTCTGTTAATCCTTTATACAATCTTCAGTCTTCTAAGACTCTTTAGTCATTTCATTTCACTTGATTTCTTTCATAAGGAGAGGCAAAATCACTAATCATCTTAAATCTTGCACACTCCAACATCTTAGATAGTTGATATCTATCAATTCTTTAACTCCTAAATTCCAATATTACATAAGTTATTAACCTCATCTCTCTTTAACCATTTAATCATTAACCTCAATCTTCATTTGTCCTGATTTGCATTTATACCAAGTTCTATCTTCTCCAAGTATGAGGAGTAGAATATGGCATATGCATCCATTAACATTCCACATATATTTTATTATCTTTTGATGCTTATGATTGTTTTCTCATAGTATAGAGATTCATTGTCTTTCAATACAATTTAGATTTAATTGACCTCAATCAATCTCCTTGTTGGCTCGCTTAGATCTGAATTTTCTTATATAGATTTCCTCGTATCAACTTCTTGCTTCTAATAACACTTGCTAGTTCTTATCTTCAATTACATGATAGTTTCATGTAAGAAATCTAATATGTCACCGATCTCGGCACTAGCGTCTTCTTCACATTTCATATCCTATCCCATCAATGGATTCTTTTCCCATTACAGGCTCAATCCTGTAGGAAACCTTTTAATACTAGTGCCAACCCTTGGGGTTGGTTAGCATCGCACTCAATCCCCTTTATGCGTTAAAATTTATCAAGCATTACAAATCATTCCAGATTTATTCTTTCTTCGAAGTCCACCGTTTCTAGGATTCATAATGATCATGTAACTATGGATTCCATAATTTTGTGTTGTTTCTTATTAACATTAATTCTTATGAGGAATTTGGAACTTCCTTCTATTCTTCCTCAACTAGTCTCCACAAGCATAATTGATTATTCATCATCGTTTATTACAATCTATGACTTCCATACGAGTGTTGATTCCTAGATCTTGGGATTCATCATTCAATTTATTCTTATTCTTTCTTTGAATTCCTTGCTCATAATAACTCCATCAGCATTAATAACTTCTTGTTAACGTTCTACTTTATTTGGTAATAACCACTATAATTTCCAATTAACTTTTCAAGCGATTCTTCCTTTCATATTAGGACTTCTACTGTCTTAGTCAACTTTTCAACTTTTCAACTTTTCAATCAATTCTTCAAAATATATATCATGCAATATACGGGTCCTAACAACTTCATATTTACTATCTTCAACTGTATATAGAAATTTACTATTTATGCACCAAATTCAAAATCTTCATGTATGAGTAAAATTTTAAAATATGACTCTGGAAGTAAAATAAATATCTGTAATCCATCAACTGATCGGAGTCTACTTCTTCCATTTTCGAAATAAAAACCTTACTCTTTCATTACTGTGATTCTTTTTAGCCAGTGTGGTCCTCTCATGTGTAGATGTCTCAGCTACCGAAAGTGCAACCACAACAGATGGTGCCACCTGCACGGGGGCACTGTCTTGAATCACTATCAAGGGTACTTGGGCAGTTGCCATGGCATGTGATTCCATGGTGCCATGGCGGGGGCAGGTGCTAGTGTTGGGGTTATTAGAGGGTTTGGTCCTCTCTATAGAGCAGCCAGAAGTTCCTCATTCAGTCACTACTGTTCAGCCCTGAAATCACAAGAGATGGTCCTCAAAGACTAGGAAATCCTCGATAGTAGGAGACCTTGGGATAGGTGGCATTTGGACTCCCGTTTCTTGTGTCACCTCTATGGGTGGTGTAGGTTCAGCACTTCGTTTAACATTTCCTAACGCGAGTGGAGTGACGTTCCTAGTAGGAATCTTTCTGTGGGTATTTGAAGCCATTTAGTTGAAAATTGGTGTTTGGACCTGAAATACTTAAATTATTAGTTGCATCACGAAAGGGTGTTTGGACCTGAAATACTTAAATTATTAGTTGCATCACGAAAGGAATGTTTTATAATGTCATCATGCAATGCGAAAGGTATGCTCAAGGTCAGCAATAAAGGTATGATAGAGGCATTGTATTTAAAACTCAAATGAAGTGACAGCAACACAATATAGGATGTGCGGCTGCACTTTAGGTGCGGCAGGGGCGTCCGATATGTATTCGACCCCACATCAGCGTCCTCAGGTTTAAACAAGGCGCTACTTTATTTTATCATTTTCTCTTATTGTAACTTAGTGTGCAACTGGGAAGGCACACATATCAGTCATAATTTCTTCTCTTTGAAGTTTTTTAGGTGATTCAAGGGTCGTAACTCATAAATCAACATCCTTACACATCACCCAGGTAAATCTCATATCATTTTTCTCCTTTCTGGCCTAGGTAGATTTCAGTTCCATTGCTGGGGTAATATCCTCTGTAACAGTCCGAAATGATAAAGTTTCATTCCAAAATTACATAGAAGGGTCTCTATCATACTTACTATTCACTTTTGCATTTATTCACACTGACTTAGTTAATCATCCAAGCAAAATCACATCTTATCATATACCCCAAAATTTAAAATCAATTCTAATCATTATCCTTTTACAACCATTGACGTGCTTTGTCATCATAGTCTTTCCATAGGTCATACAGCTCAACACAAGAACATCCATTACTTCATTGATAACAAATTTTCATCTTTGTTTTACCTCTATTTCATTTATGAATATGAGCAAGATTTTCAATTTTATATACTAACATTAGAATATCTTTCCTTTGATAGATCTCATGGTCTTGTATTGTTTCGGTAGCAATGACTTCTCCCAACATTCCGATTCACTAAAGGAAGGGATGTAAGATCCGCACTCTACTAAGCCAATCTTACCATGTCGTATCGGGTCTTCCTATTATGGTCGGACCAAGTGGACCAAGTGCGTGAAGGAACCACAAGGCTAGGTATGTAAATCGAACCAAAATCAGCTAATTAGGAGTGTATGGTCGCATACCTAAGCAGGTATGGTCAACCACACCTAAGAAAAATGTGACCACTCCATTCTGGGATGTGTGGTCACATATTTGGGACGTGTGGTCGATGGATTCTATGACCACACGTGTCACCACACGATGGTATGACCGACTCTGAGTTTTATAAACTTTCTAAAACTATGAGATCTCTTTCCTAGTTAGATTGGAATCTTATATGGAGAGTTTTTCTCTATATTAAGGGCGTCCCATAATCTCCCCTACTCTTTTAGAACCCATATTGAAAGAGAAAAAGATAAAAGGAGAAAGATAAGGAGATTTGAAGAGAAAGGCAAGGAGGAAGAGTTGCAGAGAATGCTCTGGTTTCCTAACAAGCTTAAGGTATGGAACCATTCTCTGTAATAGTAGAACATCTAGAATAGGATCCTTCATTGTAATTGAGGTGTTGAATCAAGGTAGGATCTCAACCATGAGACCAATGGACAAAAACTCAAGAGAAATCCACAGAAAATAGGTTAGGATAGAGAAATGTGTAAAAGTATGAAATTAAGGCCATAGATTAATCGTAGGAAGGACCTTAATGATAAGCCAAGGAATCAAATCATGATGGGATTGGACTGAGAGTAAAAGTCGACCAAAATTTATGTGGTCACAGCTATGGTTAACCACACGAGGCACACATGATCAACCACACACTCTCAGGAAGGTCCCAGAGAGGGTATGGTCTCATATGTGGTCGCATGATATGCTACCATACGTATCAACCACACACCCTGTGGTCGCAAAAATTGAAACCACAAGTGCAGCCACACCTGCTACCACACAACTTGTGGAAGGCTGTTTGATTTCAGATTAGACTTATGACTCCTATAATTAATGAACTTGAACCCTAACTTAGAATCCACAAAATTCTTGAATTTTCAAGTGGTTCAAAAGTGATTTACAAGGCTTGGAGAGGATTGAACATCGTCAAAGGTGAGGGAACAAGACCTAAACTAATTGACTAATAATAAGCTATTTTATATTATTGAGTCCAATGCAATGATTGATTTTATGCTTGTTTGCTTCTAATGTGTATCTCACATGTCATCTAATATTTCTGTTATTGCTGCTCATGCATGTTTATTTCTATCTGTTTATAACATGATGATGATGATGATGATAGGAATGATGATAGGAATAGACATGTGATTGTGTGTGTGTGTGTGTGGTTAGTGTATTGGATGATAGTAGAGCATCAAGGGGAGGACGTGGCATTGTGGTTCAGCCTGGTCACCAGACTCTAGCTCTATTTCTACTCAATTCCTACCCATTGACATCGTTGTATCCCCATTACCTTAGTAGAACTATTACATCGTAGGGCATCAAGCGATGTGGTCTCAGACTGTGTGGTTTTTGACTCTGTCGGGGGGCCTTAGCTCTATCCTTATGGACGTATTGAGGGATGCTAGGGTGAGGCCTTGGATACACTGGATGATATTAGGATTGGTTAGTTATGAGCCCAGTTTTTAAACCCTCGCCAATAGGGTCTTACGTGTTGGTATGGGTAGGGCATCAGGGGAAGTGTTGACGGTGTGTGATCCGGACACTTTAGCTCTATCTCTATTCCATGGTGGGTGCATGTGGGACAGTAATGGTGTTTGATCCATTGGGCGGATTCACACACTCGTGTATAGAGGTGCAGGGGCCACCAAGCACATTGCAAACTTAAAATTCAGACCAAAGATATGAATTGAATGCATGCATATGTTTTGTGTATTGTTATGTTTGCTCACTGAGCCATGATGTGTGCTCAGCCTTTCGACGTCGAATATTTTTAGTTGTTGATGCAGGTCCTACTGTTGAAGATTTTATAAATTCGTTGACGTATGGACAAGTAGCGGCCATGGACGTAGAAGCTATGGAGGAAGCGCATGATCTGTCATGCAAGTGCAATCAATGTGTCTTTGATTAGTTTAGTTATTTTGATTACCGGACATGTAATTGATTATTTTATTTTATGTCTTGAGTTACTTGGGAATAATTGGATTTACTATTATTATCATTGTTAGATACTCAGTTCATTAGTAATGAAAACTTTTGCTATCATTTATTTACTCTGATTATGCTCGTGGAATGTATCTGGTTTAATTGGACGAACACAGCCTATACGAGATCCTGGTTGAACTGTTGGTTTATTGATGGTTCATCACACCACTGGTTAGTCCAGAATTGGGATGTGATAGCTTGGTATCAGAGCCCTCAGGCTCAGCTCTATTAAACCAAAATATTCCATGAGAGTCACGAACTGAGTTAAGATAAATTAAAACTATAATACAAATACACCATAAACACATGTGTTTTCTGATAACTAACTTAAAGAAAGAAAATAACGCACATATGTAAATGAGGAACAATATGGATATATTTAAATGTAAACTCGAAGTTGAAATAACAAAATATACATGAAGAGTCAGAGTACGGTCCACAATTTGGACAGTTACTTTGTAATACAAATAAAAAGGAAAATATAACATATCATGGCATGGGAGGAGGCGATGCCTCTCGGTCTCGACCATGGTCCTCGGCATATACCCTCATGAGCTAGGCTACCTATGCCTGGGTTACTCAGAGACTCTCGGTGAGACTCGCCATTCTCCCATCAGTCGTACGCTGAGCATCAATGATCTCTCCTACTCATTGACTTGTAGCACGTTGAGCATCGCCAATCTCACGTAGTAGCGCCATCATATCATCTAGTGGTGGACGCGAAAGGCCAGCCGAATGAGAGGTCCGAGAAGGGCCAGCTCCTATAGAGTGTTACGGCGATGAAGGAGGGATGGCATCTACGTCCATGTACATCCATTCATCATCCTCATCATCATCACCCTCTGATGCCTCTGCTGCTGCAGGTACTACCCCCTCCGCATCTACTACCGCCACCCGAGTAAGAGGAAGCACCATAGCATTTATTTCCTCGTCACTGACCTATACATCTCGCATTCCCATCCTACAGATGGCCACCCAGTCGAGGTCAGCTGAAAAGCTATCCTCATGGATCCTCTCATGTACCAAGTCTACCTGCAGGTGAGTGAGTAGTGTAGTGATCAAGCACCCATATGGTAGGTTACCCTTCAGGCCAAGCGTCGCGGCATGGTGCATGGTCCTGATAATGATGTAGGAAAGGCAGATAGGCTGCCTGGTGCAAATACAGTAAAGGAGATACGGGGTCAGTTGAGAAATCTTCTCATAGTGACCACTCTAGGGAATCAGGTTGTGCTGAATAATCTTGCAATACCCCCGAGGCTCCGAACGGAGGTTGACTGCCTTCATCTGCCAGCGGTTAACCCAAAGAATCTGATTGCACACCTCTGTACTCATCACCACTGATAAGAACTGGGGCTCCTTTTGGTGCCCAGTAGACTAAGTGACTATCATTTGAAATGCCTAGGAGATCAGCCAACTCTTGATAATTGAACGAAATCGGTACACCTTTTACTAAACTGGTTACCTGAAGCTCTCTACCCCTATCTATGTCCTCGGGATCACCCTCCATCTGTATATTATAGTTGTCACACCCCAATTTTGCACCAACTAGAATGGTGTGATGAACCATCTATGATTCAACGGTTCAACCAGGATCTCGAATAGGCTGTGTCCGTTTGCTTAAACCATACACATCCACAACCACAATCAGAGTAAATAAATAATAGCGAAAGTCTTTAATACAAATGAACTGAGATTCTAACAGTGATAACATAAATAAATTATTCAATTATCTTCAAATGACTAAGACATAAAATAAAATAAATTAATCAATTACATGTCCTTAATAATCCAATAAATAAATCTAATCAAAGACGCATGAGTTGCACTCGCACAACGAATCATGCGACTCCATCACAGCTTCTGCATCCATCGACGCAACATGTCCGCACATCGAAGCATTCATATAGTCTTCTACAGTAGTACCTGCATCATCAACTAAAAATATTCGACGTCTAAAGGGTGAGCATACATCACGGCTCAGTGAGCAAACAAAATAAAGCAATAAACATATGCATGCATTCAATTCATATCTTTGGTCTGGTTCATAAGTTTGCAATGTGCAATAGAAAGGATAGGTAGCCGCCGCACCTCTATACACGATTGTGTTAAGCAGTCCAATGGATCAAACACCATTGTCGTCCCACATGCACCCACCATGGAATAGAAATAAAGCTAAAGTGCTAGGACCACACCGCATGACACTTCCCCTGATATCCTATCCATATCAACACGTAAGCCCTTATTGGCAAGGGCTTGCAAACTGGGCTCGCAACTAACCAATCCTAATGTCAAACAGTATATCCAAGGCCTCACCCCAGCATCCCTCAATACATTCATAGAGATAGAGCTAAGGTCCCCCGGCAGAGTCAGAGACTACACGGTCCGAGACCACCTCCCCTAATGCCCTACGACGTAATAGTTCTGCTAAGGTAATGACGAAACGACGATGTCAGTGGACAAGACTTGAGTAGAGATAGAGCTAGAGTCTGGTGGCCAGGATGAACCACAGTGTCACGTCCTCCCCCTGATGTCCCACTAGCATCAAGTACACTAACCACACACAAACATTCACATGCCTATTCCTAGCATCATCATCATCATCATGTTATAAATAAACAGAATTAAATATGCATGAACATTAATAGTAGGAATATTGGATGACATGTGAAATGCACAATACACACATACAAACATAAAATCAATCATGGCATTGGACTTAATAAACAAAAATAGTTTATTATTAGCCAATTAGTTTAGGTCTTGTTCCTTCACCTTTGGTTAATAGTAGATCCTCGTTCAAGCTTTGTAATTCACTCTTAGATCACTTGAAAACCTAACAAGTTTATAGGTTTTTAATTAGAATTAATTCCCATGTATTTAGACTAACAGAAACTGAGGGGTCGTAGGTGTAGTAGCACCTACGGTCTCAGTTTCTGCGACCACAGGGCGTAGGGTCGTAGGGTAGGGTCAGACATACTCCGACCACACGTACGACCACACCCTCCCTGGAAACTTCCTGAGGGCATGTGGTCGGACATGTGTGTCTTATGGGGTCGGACATCATGCGACCTCAAGTGCGACCACACGTGTTATGGTCGACCTTTCACTCTTAATTTCATTCCTTCATATTTAAATCCTTTGGCTTATCATCATGGTCCTTCCTATGATTGTTCTATGGCTCAAAACTACTATTTTATACACCATCCATTGTCCACATAATTTTCTCCATGGATTCTCTTGGAATTTGTCCATGGATGGATGATTTGGGTTTCTCCTAATCCTATCTTCTTCATGAACTATCCTAGGATCTCAATTTAGCATGGAAAATAGGTTCATACCTTATGCTTGATGAAGATTCAGAGTTTTCTCTAAATTTTCCTCCTCCTTATTCTTCTTCTTTAATTTTTCCACTTTCTCTCACTTTCAATTGGAGTTCTAAAAGGATGAAAGAGGCTAAGGGACGTCCTATTTATAAAGGAAAACCCTCCATAATATGCCCTAATGAGTTTAGGAAAGAACCCCCTTCCGATTAGGATGGTTTCCTAAATTCGGTTTCTGACTGGGTTCCGTGGGGTCGGAGGTGGGGTCGCAGAATCCGTCGACCCTACCTTTTGAAATGTCCGACCACACGATCAAAATTCATGTGGTTGGACTCTTTTGAGGTGGGGTCGGTCACACCTGTTTAGGCATGCGACCACACGCTCATAATTGATTGTTTTTTGGTTAATTTCATACCTGGTCTTGTGGTTTCTTCACGCACTTAGTCCACTTGGCTCGACCATGATAGGTAGACCTGGTACAAGGTGGTAAGACCGATTAGTTCAATACGGGTCTTACAATAGTAGAACTGCTTCACCAACTCTGGATGAGTGCAACCCTTGTATAAAATAACTGGAAGCCAACCCATATCACCGAATGCCCTCTCTACATCGAATAGGGCTAGATTGGCTAAGTTAACATATTGACCTCTTCTACCTTCTTGCGATGGTACTAGGGATACTGTACCTCTGCTTCGATAGACCTGAAGTGAAGGGGGTCATGAACTTTAGGGACTTTGGTACAAACCATGTTACTTGCAAGGAGCTTAAATCGACAGGCAATTTGTCAGATATAGAGAATTTCAAAATTTGGCATTATAACAACGTGATTTGGCCAAAGCCTCATTTTGCCCAAATGTTTGGACTAGAGGACTTGCAAACGTCACAAACCATCATACAATGATCAATCAAATGTTAAATTACCATTAATTAAAAAAAATTGAAGAAATTTCAGAAATTGGGAAAAATCCCCAATTTCTAGGTCAAAAGGTAAATTTTCCATTGATTAACCAAACCGTCCGATAAAACCCAAATTTTCTGTAGGGCTTTTGTCCATTGGGTGCCCAATGGCAAGGTTTACCAATAAAAATCAAATTTTTACGGTTAAATAAAATTTAATTGGGAAAATATTGAAATAGACGATGAAAACCTAGAATGAACCGACAAAGAGAACAATGAGAATGTAGAACGTACTGTAGAGATGTGGAATCTAGTGGTTGATTGAGAAAATTTCACTCAAAGTGAGTGGTCGGTACTGTAGCAACTCAGTGGAGGCGAGTTGAGTTGTGAACAGTAAGAGACACAAGAAGAATGAAGACAAATGACTCGAAATCGGGTTTAAAACCTGATTTAGGGTCATGTGGTAGCAGAATTACACAAAAAATGCAACCACACAATCGACCACAGGCTCTCGGTAAGCTGCCAAGGTTCTTGTGGTCACAACCCTGTGGTCGCATATAGTGTAACTACACTTATCGACCATACGATTGAAAATGCACTGTTTTGTTTGAATGACCTTGAAAATTTTGAATTTTGCCTCATTTATTGTGAGACTAACATGAGATCATCGTATATTGTACTTGTCTCACATGTTTTCCTTGACTTTTCACACACTACCACAGTCGAAAGTAGGAAATGGCTGGACGTAGAGTAAACCAAAGAGGACGAAACCCAAGCCCACTTCCACCACCACCTGTGAAGGTAAATGCTAATGGAAACCCTGAGGAACAGGAGGAAAATCTGGAGAACTAGAACGTAGCACTGCCAGGAATCAACAATCAGGCCAACCCAATAAATTTTCCAGCCCCATCAACGGATTTGGCTACTGTTGTTATGAACTTGGCACAACAGGTGCAGTAGATACAACAAATGTAAGTGAACATGTAAGCTTCTATGGGAATTGCTTCCCCAACTTCAAACACAACACCTACGCCTGCAAGACAAGCTAGAACCATACCCAGGGGTAGCAATACTGTGCCCCAAGCATCTACTATGAACAACACGGTACCCCAAGCACCTCAAATGCCAATAGTATAAGCTCAAGTGCAGAATCCTGAGGCACCGCAAGGCGGATATAACCAAGGTAACTATCAGTACCAACCATCCATGTATGAATCTTATGCACAGAATCAATTGGACTACTCCAGCTGATCAAGAGTTTTCTGAAGATGAAATCGAAGGAGTTCACGGGCAAGCCATCGGTTCCTTTGTGGCCAGCTCACTAGATCGACGAGATGGAAAGAAACTTTATGATAATGACTATTAATGAAGAAGAGAAAGTGTTATGTGCCACTTTTATGCTGAAAGGTGATGCACATCACTGGTGGAAATCCACTCGAGGTTATCTATTGACTAAGTACACCCAGTTGACCTGGGCTATCTTTAAGGAAGCTTTTTTCGAGAAGTATTTCCCCAAGAGCTTCAGAGACATGATGGAGAAGGAGTTCTTGAGTCTATATCAAGGATAGATGACTATAGACACTTACCAACAACATTATGAAGAGCTGTTTTTCTTTGCTCCCACTAGCATGTAAGAAGAAGATACCAAAACTCGAAGGTTCATCATCGGATTTAGGGGAAGTATCTGAGAGCATGCATTGGGACTAGAAAAGAAGATTTATAATGATGCTGTATAGATTGCTCGAGTACTGGAATTGAGCTGGAGGGGGAGTTACTTTGCTCAAAATATGGGTATTAAGAGGCCGAACGGGAATACATTCAATGGAGGGAACTCAAGGACATTCAAACCCTTCCGTACTCAAGGCTTTAATGCTGCAACCAAGACTACTCCAACAGTCCAACCTCAACTAAAGCAAGAAAATGCGGGAGTTAAATGCTTCAACTGCGATCAAGTCAGACATTATTCAAGGGATTGTCTTAAGCCAAGAAAGCAGATGCAGTAGGGCAAGGTTTATGCAGTGACTGCTAAAGACATTGCTGCATTACTTGATGTAGTCATAGGTATGACCTGACCCTTTTGTTTTGTGATACCTTGTGTGAGCATGTAGATTAATTCAAGAGGAAAAATCTCAGGTATCGTACCTATAAAAGGCATACCAGCCAAAGTACTCTTTGACTCTAGGGCCAGCCATTCTTTTATATATATCCCTCAGATCTTTAGACTGTAAATTTCTTGTACGATCACCTATGGGATTAGAAGTAGAGCTAGACAAAGGTTATGGACCATGTCCAGTTCTTATTGGCAAGAAGACTACGGATGCAACCTTAATCTAACTCGAGATGGTAGACTTTGACGTCATCTTAGGAATGGATTGGTTAGCCTAGCATTTTGCAAACCTATTATGTGCATATAAAAAATTGACATTTAAAGGCTAAAATGGTAAAGAACTCAGTTTTTCATGGACCAAACTCCCTCGTAAACGAAAACTCATCCTCTCTACACTAAAGGCTAAAAGATGCCTTGAGAAGGGTGGAGTTGGATATCTTGTGTCTGTCGTGGACCTTACCAAGGAAGCACCATGAATGGAAGATATAAAAGTTGTACGGGAATTTTCAAACGTGTTCCCTAAAGACTTATCGGGTTGCCACCCGATAAAGCGACAGAGTTTGTTATTGACCTATTGCCAGGATCGACACCTATATCTAAAGCACCATACCGAATGGCTCCAAATGAATTTAAGGTTCAACTGCAAGAGCTATTGGACAAAGGTTACATCTGACCGAGTATATTGCCTCGGGAAGTGCCAGTGTTATTTGTCAAGAAGAAGGATAGTAGTGCCAGATTATGTATAAACTACTGGGAATTAAACAAGCTCATGATCAAGAATCGATATCCCCTACCTCAAATTGATGATTTATTTGATCAGTTGCAAGGAGCGAAGGTATTTTCCAAGATTGATCTTAGGTCTGGGTATCATCAATTGAAGATCAAGGATGGTGACATTTCAAAGACAGCATTTAGAACCTGATATGGACACTATGAGTTTCTAGTGATGTCCTTTGGATTAACAAATGCACCTACATCTTTTATGAAACTTATGAATCGAGTGTTTCATGACATGTTTGGACACTTCGGTTATCATTTTCATAGATGATGTATTGATATACTCCAAGGATGAGGCAACTCATGCAACAGATCTTAGAGCAGCCTTACAGCGATTAAGGAAAGAAAAGCTATATGCCAAATTCAAGAAGTGTGAGTTCTGGTTGAAAGAAGTATAATTCTTAGGTCATGTAGTATCCATAGAAGGAATCAAAGTGGATCCCAGTAAGATTGAAGCTATTGTAAAATGGAAAGCACCTAAGAGTGTTGCAGAAATCAGAAGTTTCTTGGGTTTAGTTGGGTACTACAGACTATTTGTAGAGGACTACGCCAGAATCGTCGTACCTCTCACCAGTTTTACGAAGAAAGGAGAAAAGTTTGTTTGGACCAATAAATGTGAAGAGAGTTTTTAAACACTGAAGGCAATTGTAATATCAGCTCCCATCTTGACCATTCCGGTGCCAGGAAAGCCATTTACCTTGTACACCGATGCTTCTAGGTTACGATTGGGATGTATTCTCATGCAAGGAGAGCAAGTAATTACGTATGCTTCGAGACAACTGAAGGTACCCGAGAAGAATTACCCTACTCATGACTTGGAGTTAGCGGCAGTAGTGCATGCCGTCAAGATATGGAGACACTACCTATATGGAGTAAAGTTTCAAATCAAGTCGGATCACAAGAGTCTCAGTTATCTCTTTAACCAGAAAGAGTTGAACATGTGACAGAGAAGATGGCTAGAGTTACTAAAGGATTATGATTATGATATACAGTATCATCCAGGAAAGGCTAATGTAGTTGTTGATGCACTAAGCAGAAAGGCAATAACAAAGTCAGAAGAAAAAGCTAACACTAGTGCTACAATGTGTGTCGCAGCAAGAGTATTTAATTATGGTGATGAGCAATTCATTGTCGATAAACTAGGAGCTTCAACAAACCTAGGGTTGATTTATAAGTTTTCAAATATGTTCGTGACAGTAAAAATTATACCCGATTGGTTGGACGAAGTGAAAGCAGCAATCAAATCTAATCCCTATCTGATGATAGTATAGGAAGATTTGGAGAAAGGAAGGACCATTCCTAATTTTACTTTTAGATTTCGAAAAGATATTAAGGTACAAAGGAAGAGTGTGCATACCTGAAAGTAAGAATATAGATATCAGAAACAGACTAATGAGAGAAGACCACTTTACATCCTTTTCAATACACCCAAGAAGTACGCAGATATACCATGATTTAAAGAAACTATATTGGTGGAGGGGAATGAAAATAGATGTAGCTTGATATGTGTCTCAATGCCTAAATTGCCAATAAGTAAAGGCGAAAAAACAAAGACCAGTAGGCTTATTACAACAGCTACCTAAACTAGCCTGGAAATGGGACTGCATTACTATGGATTTCATCACTGGGTTACCATTGACTCCCAGATCGATAGACTCAGTCTGGGTAATTGTGGATCGACTTACCATGACAGCTCGTTTCATTACCAAATGGCCTCAATATACTTTGGAACGGTTAACAAAGTTATACGTGGATATCATTGTCAAATTGTATGGAGTACTTGAATGCATCGTGTCTGACAAAGACCCACGCTTTACCTCAAAATTTTGGAAAGGATTGTAGAAGGCTATGGGAACAACATTGAAGTTTAGTACTGCATTTCACCTTCAGACCGATGGACAGTCGGAGGATACCATTCAGATTCTAGAAGACATGCTCCGAGCTTGTGTGATTGATTTCAAAGGATCATGGGATGAGAAGTTACCATTGATTGAGTTCGCATATAATAGCAACTATCAATCTACTATACAAACGTCACCCTATGAAGTACTGTATGGTAGGAAGTATCGAGCTCCTTTGTTTTGGAATAAAGTCGGAGAGCGAAGAATTGTAGGCCTCAAGTTTGTTGAAGAAACGTGCAAAGTAATGGACGTAATCAAGGAAAGAGTTAGGACAGCATAGAATCGTCAGAAACAATATGCAGATAATCGACGCTAAGACCTTAAGTACATTGTGGGTGACAAAGTATTCCTGAAAATATCACTTATGCATGGCTTAAAACGATTCAGACAGAAAGGAAAGCTAAGTCCGAGGTACATCGGGTCATATGAGATTCTAGCAAAATGTGGAAAGGTGACGTATCAGCTAGCACTACCCCCATCTATGTTAAGTGTGCATGATGTATGTCATATCTCATTTCTGAAGAAGTACGCCCGAGATCCAACACACGTCCTAACAGTAGATCCACCGGGTATGACTGAAGATTTGACGTTCGAAGTAGTACCGTTTGAAATCACTAGTCAGAAGGTTCAACGGCTATGCAACCGCGACATTTATTATGTTAAAGTTACTTGGAGAAGCCAGGATGTGGAAGAAATCACATGGGAAGAAAAAAACGCTATGCGGAAGCAAATATCCTCACCTTTTCGACTCGAAAGGTATGCATAAATTTCAAGGATGAAATTTATATAAGAGGGGGGAGTTGTAAGACCCGTACTCTACTAACACGATCTTACCATGTCGTATCAGGTCTTCCTATTATGGTTGAACCAAGCGGACCAAGTGCGTGAAGGAACCATAAGGCTAAGTACATAAATCAAATCAAAGTCAGCTAATTAGGAGTGTGTGGTCGCATACCAAAGCAGGTATGGTTGACCACACCTAAAAAAAATGAGACCACTCCATTTTGGGATGTGTAGTCGCATATTTGGGATGTGTGGTCCACGGATTTTGTGACCACATGATGGTATAACCGACTCTGAGTTTTGGATACTTTTCAAAACTATGGGATTTCTTTCCTAGTTAAATTGGGACCTTATATAGAGAGTATTTCTCTATATTAAGGACGTACCATAGTCTCCCCTACTCTTTTAGAACCCAAATTGAAAGAGACAAAGAGAGAAGGAGAAAGAAAAGGAGATTTGAAGAAGAAGGCTAGGAGGAAGAGTTGCAGAGAAGACTCTGGTTCCCTAACAAGCATAAGGTATGGAACCATTCTCTGTAGTAGTAGATCATATGGAATAGGATCCTCCATCATAATTGAGATATTGAATCAAGGTAGGATCTCAACCATGAGACCCATGGACAAAAACTCAAGAGAAATCCATAGAAAATAGGTTAGGGTAGACAATTATGTAAAAGTATGAATTTAAGGCCATAGATCAATCATAGGAAAGACCCTAATGATAAGCCAAGAAATCAAATCATTAAGGGATTAGACTGAAAGTAAAAGTCGATCAAAACTCATGTGGTCGCAGCTATGGTCTACCACACGAGGCACACATGATCGACCATAAGCTCTCGGAATGGTCCCAGAAAGGATATGGTAGCATGTGTAGTCGCATGATATGCAACCATATGTATCAACCACACACCCTGTGGTCGCAAAAACTGAGATCACAGGTGCAGCCACACCTGCGACTACACAACTTGTGGAAGGCTGTTTGATTTTAGATTAGACTTACGACTCCTGTAATTGATGAACTTGAACCCTAACTTAGAATCCATAAAATTCTTAGGTTTTCAAGTGGTTCAAAAGTGATTTACAGAGCTTGGAGAGGATCGAACATCGTTAATGGTGAGGGAACAAGGCCTAAAATAATTGGCCAATAACAAGTTGTTTTATATTATTGAGTCCAATGCAATGATTGATTCTATGCTTGTTTGCTTGTAATGTGCATCTTACATGTCATCTAATATTCTTGTTATTACTGCTCATGCATATTTATTTCTGTCTATTTATAACATGATGATGATGATGATGCTAGGAATAGGCACATGATTATGTGTGTATGGTTAGTGTGTTGGATGAGAATGGAGCATCAGGGGGAGGACATGGCATTGTGGTTTAGCCTGGTCACCAGACTCTAGCTCTATCTCTACTCAATTCTTTCCATTCACATCATCGTATCGCCATTACCTTAGCAGAACTATTACGTCATAGGGCATCAGGGGAGGTGGTCTCGAACCGTGTGGTCTTCGACTCTGTCGGGGGCCTTAGCCTTATCCCTATGGACATATTGAGGGATGCTAGGGTGAGGCATTGGATACACTGTATGACATTAGGATTGGTTAGTTGTGAGCCCAGTTTGCAAGTCCTGGCCAATTAGGGCTTACATGTTGGTATGGGTAGGGCATCAGGGGAAGTGTTGGCGGTGTGTGATCTAGACACTTTAGCTCTATCTCTATTCCATGGTGGGTGCATGTGGGATGGCAATGGTATTTGATCCATTAGGTGGATTCACACACTCGTGTATAGAGGTGCGGTGGCCACCAAACCTTTCTATAGCACATTGCAAACTTAAAAACCATACCAAAGATATGAATTGAATGCATGCATAAGTTTGCGTATTTTTTTGTTTGCTCACTGAGCCGTGATGTTTGCTTACCCTTTTGACATCGAATATTTTTAGTTGTTAATGCAGGTCCTACTGTTGAAGATTTTGTGAATGGGTCGACGCATGGACACGTAGCGGCCATGGACGTAGAAGCTATGGAGGGAATGCATGATCTGTCATGTGAGTGCAATCAATGTGTCTTTGATTAGTTTAGTTATTTTGATTAACGGACATGTAATTGATTATTTTATTTTATGTCTTGAGTTACTTGGGAATAATTGGATTTACTATTATTATCATTGTTAGATACTCTGTTCATTAGTAATGAAGATTTCGCTATCATTTATTTACTATGATTATGCTTGTGGAATTTACCTGGTTTAATTAGACAGACACGGCCTATACGAGATCCCGATTGAACCGTTGATTTATTAATGGTTCATCACCCACTGGTCAGTCCAGAACTGGGGTGTGATAAGGGATCATCTATTTCAAGCGCAACAAGATGTACATTGTCTCGGTCACCTGGGTATGACCATCAACAATTTTGGTCAATAGAGATAGCCAGAAATTGGCATCATTTTGAACATAGACCGGTGGAAATCAAGTCATTTCATAAGATGCAACGAACTAGAAAGGTTTGTTGTTTGTCAAGCATTCTCTAATATGGGTTGGTTACCAGTTCTTTAGTATCATATTCATACACGTTCCAATCTTATGATGCAGTTTTATTGTGACCTTCAAGTAGAACAAGGAATGGAAAACAATGTAGACAATTCGTCCATATAGATTTCTAGTTATGTACTAGGGCAAAAGATTATCTTGGACATTCGTAGTCTTGCCCATTTCTTAAATGTTTCTGTAGATGGAGAACTTGTTTATGCGGAGCCAAAGATTTTAGTCGTAGATGAGTGAGAGCTTTCATTAGTATGGGAGCAAATGATGTTGGGTCCCGAATTATAAAAAAGTAACTGTCGACCAGTTCCCAGAGTATATAGTTGCATTATTCAGCACAACATTATTCCCAGAAGCGGCCATAGGGATGCTATTGTGCACTTTTACGAGTTTGTTGCTTATTGTGTTATTGTACAACGACAGCTCTATCTTCCATACTTGATCTCAAGAATGCTCATTACTTCAGCACTCTATTCTCAGTCTGGCAGTATTCCTTATGGTAGGTTGCTCACTCACTTATTGGTTCAATTAGAGATAGACCTTCCTCAAGGTGATTGTGTAGAACATCTGTCCATACAGACAGTAAGCACCCCATTTTCGCCATCCCCAACTAAGCAAAGTCTTCTTGGTGTATGACAACAAAGGAAGAGAGGTGAGTCAAGGTTTGGATTTTTTACTGTGACCTCGAAGCAGTTTTCAGTGGGCCTTACAGCAAAGTCATGGGCTGCAATTTACATGGATGCATAGGTCATGGAATTACTTTTGAAATGAGACCAGAATTGTTCAAATCCGATATCAAATGAAGAAGATATTGTCATTTTAGTCGGATGATATGTACAAGGGAGGTTTATGAAATTATCATAAATATTCCAAGGGCTTTTGTGCAAATTATAGTAAGTTTAATTATTTAAACTTCAAATCATCATACCTTGGTTGTCCTAAATCTGAATCAGATGATTCCAGCACCATTGTGTTCTGTTTTCAGTCCTCTTCAAAGTGGACATGAAGAATCTCAAGTAGAGGCCACCGGTGTGTCCCATGTAAGCTTTTGTGTATAATTATCAATATAATTTTCATTCTTTATATCTTGGTTATCCTACTTCCAAATTTGATGATTCCAGAGCCATTATGTTCCATTATGGTACTCTTCAAAGTTTAACGTAGAAAATTTGAGATAAAGGCTACTAAGGAGTCCCATGCAGAGTTGCTAGTTGAATTATCGTAAATTAGACTATTTAATCTTCAGATATTCATAATTTGATCATCCCACATCCAAATAAAGTAATTCGAGTGCCAATGTGTTTTATTTTTAGTGCTCTACAAAATGGACATGAAAAATCCAAGACAGAGGCTATTGAAAGATTCCATATAGAGTTAGAAGCCCGAAATGGCTCATGAAATGTTACATAGAGATAGAAGAGCTAGTCTCAGCCAAACCCAGTCAACCCAAGTCGGTCCAACCCAATCAATCTTAACCAGTTCAGCCCAGTCAATTCCAACTGAGTCTGAGACCAGTCAACCAGAGCTAGTCTCAACCAAGGCCTAGTCGGTTCAACCCATGTGCATTGTACCATAAAAGTATATTATATATTACATATTGTATTGTATATATTATGTAACATATTATTAATATATACGCACACATCTTACACATATAGAATGGGTGCTAGAGACACCCAATAAGGAGAAAGAGTGATAGAGATGGTAAGACTTATGGAAAAAATTGAGTGAGATCGAGATTCAGCTAGAAGAGAGAAAGAATTAACTAAAAAAAGGAAACCCATGAGGTGTCATGGAGGGGATCTTTGGTGGGGGGTAGGTGTCTAAAATACCCAAGAGTTGGGTCGGTTTGGACTATATATGGAAGAAATCTTATGCTAACTTGTTGGCCGTAGGTATGCATTAGGTAAGAGGGGATCTTTGAGAGGCTAGGTGTTATCATGAGATGTTAAAGAAAGGGAAAAAAAAAAAAAAGGTTTGCATATATGGTTATTTTAGCAAGTAGGTGGTGTCACAATTACCCAATGTGTTGGATCGGTTAGGGGTGCTAAATGAAGAAGGTGTAAAATCTTATCTAATATTTTATTGTGGGAAAAATCATTTCCACTTATCTTTTATAACTAGTAGGAATCCAATCAAAGATTGAATGATTATCCCCTACCCATTGTAAACCAAATCTATTCCATTATGGGATTGGAATAGATTTGGTATATACTTGTTATAAATATGTGGCAGAGTCCCTATAGCCTCTCTCTAGACGTGAAATTAAGAAAGGGACTCATACCCAAGGGAGAGGAGGCTATAGAAGATCTCTATGGCAATCAAGAAGAAAAGAAAAAATCAAAAATTCCCTTTCATTATTATTATATGTTTATTGCTCAATGCATTTTATTATCTATATAGGATGGATTGAAATTATTTTTATTGGGATTAGAAATCCTATAGTGGTATCAGTGCCTTCCCATATGGAATTAAAATCATTGAGTTAAGAATTAGAATGATGTTATGATGTTGAATACATCAAAGCTTAAAATAAATTCAATTTTGGTTTCCATTTTAATTTTGGATTAAAAAGGAGAGATTTGGCACATCGGATTATTTTCCAACCATTAAAAATTAAAGGTTTTTATATCAGCTTGTAGAACTCAGAGAGACGGTGACGGCACTATAAAATTTGCCATCGCCAGTTATTGGGCGCACCACCACACGTCGATGAAAAAAGCGAGTGAGATTTACTCGCGGGTATTGTTAAAAAAAATGGTGGCATTAACCCGGTCATCATTGGGTCAAATCGAAAACCCTAACGGGTCAACTTGGTCATGTTCTGATAGTGATTGAATTGACTCAGGGGGCTAATCGATTGTCGTACTCGTGGACTAACACGTGTGACTAGACTCGACTGTGAGGACAAAGATTATCCTCCACCCAACTCTGATGGACGAAAAAAAAATGATTTGGAGTCGCCACCTAGACTAAGGTCTAGGACCTATAAAAATATAGTCTCATCATAAGAAAAAACTTCTATTAATGCATTTAACCCAATATATTGGCTTTGATTTTATCAGAGAACGGGTAAGCGTTCAATGTACAGTTTGGGAAGGTGTTAGGCACCCAAAGCTACCCGATTCAAAAATCGGCCTCCTATGTGATTCTACTTTCCTTAAACATTATGGTTCTGACTATTCATGGTCAATGGATGGTAACTAAGACTTATGGGGGATCCTATGCCAAGTTGCTAAGTTCTTCTAACCTAGGTTCAACCAAACATGTTCTAAAAATAAATAAATAAGCAAAAATAATATACAGTGCACCAAAACAAAGATGGTTCAGTGATGGACTAAATCTGAGATGTCCTAGACATCTCATATTGCCTACATATCCCAATCCTAGAAATCAAGTCCATAACGTAGTTTGAACGGATTGTGATTAAGGTTTATGGATGTAGTTTATGATTAAGCTTTCTTAGATTCAATTGTTCAAGTTGAAGTTTATGCTTGATGATGATTGAGATTAAATCTAGAGATAGCCTATGTGGGTCGAAGTGAATATGGATAACGGAATGGATATGGATACGGGTATGGATATTGAAGACCTAAGAATCTTAAGATGTGGTACCTTACTTGGAGAGGTCCTCCAAGTTGCCTACGTATTTCAGAGGTCCTGAAAATCAGGTACAACGTAGTTTGTTGTGATGTTTTGATACTCTCAAGGAGCAAAGAGGGACAAATACTCTCAAGGGGCAATGATAAGTCTACTCTCAAGAAGCAAAGGGGTAAATACTCTCAAAGACCAAAGGGATAAATACTCTCAAGGAGCAAGGGCTTGATACTCTCAAAGAGCAAGGGTTTAATACTCTCAAGGAGCATACTTTCAAGGAGCAAGGGGTTTGATACTTTCAAGGAGCAAAGGGGTTGATACTCTCAAGGAGCAAGGGGTTTAATAGTCTCAAGGAGCAAAGGGTTTTATACTCTTAAGGAGCAAGGGGTTTGATACTCTCAAAGAGCATACTCTCAAGGAGCAAGGGGTTTGGTACTCTCAAGGAGCAAGGGGTTGATACTCTCAAGGAGCAAGGGGTTTAATACTCTCAAGGAGCAATGGGTTTAATACTCTCAAGGAGCAAGGGGGTAAATACTCTCAAGGAGCAAGGGGTTTAATACTCTCAAGGAGCATACTCTCAAGGAGCAAGGGGTTTGATACTCTCAAGGAGCAAGGGGGTTAATACTCTCAAGGAGCAAGGATATGATACTCTCAATGAGCAAGGGTTTGATACTCTCAAGGAACAAGGGTTTGAGTTTGTGTTCGGGAATCTCTCCAAACTGCCCACGTATCTTAGGGTACTGCCCTAAGAATCAGGATCCACGTAGTTCAGAATGTGCATTCAATTCATTCATGTGTATATTCTTTCAAGATCATATTGTGGAACCGTGTTTGAAAATCTCACCAAACTGTCTACGTATCTTAGGGTGCTGCCCTAAGAATCAGGATCCATGTAGTTCAAAATGCGGATTCAATTCATTAATGTTCTTCTTTCAATATCAAGGTGAAGAACCTAAATACTCTATGGTCCGATTCACATCACCCCTATCTAGTTCACTGCTTCCCAGAGGAAAATGAGCTGAGGGGTAGGGATCATCCTAACCTACCCTTGACCTAAAACCCTAATTTGGCATGTGTTGGGCTAAGCTTCATATTTCTTGATTAAGATTTATCATTTTCATTATTACCCTTCTCGTGAATGTGGGTGCCTATATACATGTCCCCAAACCTAATATGTCATGTAGGTGTACAGATATGGCATTTTGACTAGGGTGTTGTAGAAATTAAGTTATTACCAATAATAAATATCATTCAAATATGGTTACTAACAACATATATCATCTCAAGTATAGCAGTAAAGCATATGAATCAATATAACGACAAATATGTGATAGCATTGATCAAGCATCAATCATCAACAATGTGACCAAGATCATATTTGATCGAATACTCAGATTTAATGTAATCGATCATCATCAATGTGATCAAGATCATATTTGATCGATGGTTCAGATTCACTTAAAACATTTATGAGATCAATCCAACTGTTCAAATTCAATTAAATCACTCAAAAAGGTAATCCAATGGTTCATATCACTCCAAATGACTCACAATAAAGATAATCTATCCATTCAAATTCCTCACATCAATCAACAAGAGAATCCAATGGTCTAGATTCATTTATATTACTCATGATCTCAATCCAATGGTTCATATTCAAATGAGATGCTCATGATCAAGATCTAATGGTCTTAAATTATTCTAAAGCATAATATGATGAAAATCTAACGGTTTAAATCATGCCTACAATGTCAGACTATGAAAACTGGTCAGACTGATTTTCAGATTCAAATCAGTCATGGGAAAATAATCATAAAATATTCTTCAATCATGAAAAAAATTATATGTTAACTTAATTCTCTTTCAGACTCATGTGGCTACCTTTCCTTCAAGGAAGTGATGTCTAAAAAAGTCTCTACAGGACACTTATGCATGCATTTTCAAAATTTTTACTGCAATCAATAGATTCTATGGACCTTTGCCAAAACATGCATATGGGGCTTCATACATATTCAAATTAAGCTCAAAATACATCCTCTGAAAGAGGACTCAGAGACCTATATTTTGTCTCAAGAAGGAAAATCCTAACAGGGAACCAAAATGGGTCAAAAATGCACCACAAATGCAGGCATGTACACTGGTCAAGTCTGTTCTAAATTCTGACCAGCTGCACCATAAATTCTATATAAAATCAACCACTTATTGAAAATAGAATTTAGGTATATGGTCATGTAGATAACTGATAGATATAACACTTCATTAAAAAATATTGTGCAAACAAAAAGATCCTCAAGGCTCAAACATCACATCTCAGTCATGCAATTTAGTGTGTTCTAACTGACCCTAAAACAGACCATGGTGCACTTCAAAAATATTTGAAATCCATAGAAAATCCAGAAAAATTAGGAGTCAATGCCAAATTTTTCATGAATTCATATCTATAACTTTCTCTGAAGGAAAGATTATCAAATTATGACCATAATTTCCATTTTTAGAGCTTTTTTTATGAGGGTTTGCACTGTACTCGAGAAAGATAGTAGCATAATTGGGGCTTTTATATCTCGACTTTCTCAACTCCGAACGAGTTAACATTTTTAGGGAAACTTTATAATATATTTATGAGTATATCATAAAATTTTGGGCTCAAAATTCATCAAAAATATATATGAAATGCATGTCCCAAAATTGGATTCCAGATCTCCAGATCTGAAATCCAGTTTGTGAAAAACATTAAAATACTCAAAAATCATCATATGACATTCAATTTTTTTCCATTGAGTACTTTAAACATATTTTAATGCATAAAAAATATCAAACATGGGCATTACAGCATCAACATGCACGCAATATAACATCTCTGATCATGATTTATCAAAATAGGCATATTCAAGCAATTTTCGACATGGTAGCATCATAGAATCATATCAAAACCAAAGTTTTGGTTACAGAAATGGATGAAGGGCCATGAATCAGGTATATACTAGAAAATAACAATAGAGAATGAACTTACCACTTTGCAGAGAGTTCCCTCTCTTAGCTTCTCCTTCTTCCTTCTCTTCTTCTCTTTCCCTTCTTCTTCCTCTTCTTCGGCTTCTCTCTTTCTTCTTCTCTCCTTCTCTATTTCTTCCTCTCTCAGTCCTCTCTCAATCTCCCACCCCTTTTTAGATTTCCCTTCCCTTTTTCTTTTCTTCTCTTTTTCTCTCTCAATTTCTGGTCACGTTCTTTTCCTTCTTTAAGACTCTCTCCCTTCTTCAACGACTCTCCCTCTCTCTATTACTTTTTTTCTTTTCTTTTTCCTTTTTTTTTTTCTTTCCTTTTGTCTTTTTTTCTCTTTCCTTTTATCTTTTTTCTCTTTCTTTTTTTTTTGTTTCCCTTTTTTTTCTTTCCTTTTGTCTTTTTCTCTTTCCTTTTTTTTCTTCTTTTATTCGGATCTCACTCTCCCATCCTCTCTCTTTCCTTTTTTTTTCTTTTTTTTTCTTTCTGTTTGTCTTTTTTATCTTTTCCTTTTTTTTTCTTTTATTCGGATCTCACTCTTCCGTCCTCCCTCTTTCCTTTTTTTTTTTTTCTTCCTTTTGTCTTTTTTTCTTTTTTTTTTTAGTTTTCTTTTCTTAACTCTCATCCCTTTTCGGATTCTAGCTCTTTTAATGTATACAAGTATCTATATATATAATATATATATAATAAAATATAGATACAATCCTATACATAATATATATGGTATATATATAATATATACATAAATTAAATGCATATGGACTGAACCATTTTGAATTGGGCTGGTCTGGGTTGGACTAAGTTGGACTAAATTGGGTTAGACTAAGTTAAACTGTTTGGGCCAAAATTGGTTTGTTTCTTTCTAATCATTTCATGGGCCATTTTCGTTGTGTTCACTTTGTAGAATACTAAAAATGAGAAATACTGGAGCTTGAATCATCTCATTTGAACATAAAATGACCAACTTATGAATTTCTAAAGTTTAAATAGGCCAATTCATGATAATTCGACTAACAACTCTACATGGGATGCCTCGGAGACCTCTGTCTCAAATCCTTCATGTCCACTTTGTAGAGCACTAAAAATAAAACATATTGATACTTGAATCCCCTGATTTGGAATTCGGATAATAAAATTATGAGGAATTGAAGTTTAAGCTGGCATATCGGCTTGCGACTCTACATGGGATCCTTCGGAGACCTCAGCTCTAAATTTTTCACGTCCACTTTGTAGAGCACCAAAAATGAGGAATAATGGCACTGGAATCACTTTATTTGGAAGTCAAATGCGATATATGAGAAGATGAAATTTAAATAATTAAACTTATGATAATTTACATGTAGGCCCTTGGATATTTATTATTAAGTTCTAGAAAATACCCTTATTCTTATTTTCAGACTAAAATCATCATATCTTCTCCATTTGACATCGAAATTGAGCGATTCAGGTTTCATTTTGAAGGTATTTTCAAGACCTACGCATCCATGTAGGTTGCAATCCATGACCTTGTTGTGGGGCCCGTCAAAAACCGTATCGAAGTTGTAACCAAAAACTCAAACCTTGCATTAGGATCCATCAACTTACCATATGATTTCACTTAGGCTTCTGAACATTGGGAATCATCTCAGTTATTCTCAAAACACTATAGAGAGCATGCCGGGACTAATCAATTATCATTTTTTAGAGAGTTTCACTCACCTCCCTTGTACTTTCTAAACTTTCTCTCATCTCTCCCACTTTATTGTCTACATTCCAGTAAAACTTTATTCAGCTGGGGATGGTAAAAATGGGGTGCTTACAGATACCCCTTTTTAGCTGAGATTGTATCGATTAAGGGTAAAGACAAAATAACCACATTTTTGCCTCCCATACCAGAGAGACAGAAAATTCAGGAGGTAAGATCATCAGGCCTATCATTTTAGCTTTCACACACATGCCATGACAATCACAGTAACATCAAAACTAGCAATCATCATCACATAAATCATGTACATTCAAAACAAATGACTTTGTTAGCATGCATACTTTGAATGGATTAGGAAGGACTTTCGAAATGGAAATGATTCTCGTTTGACCAATATGTTTGAGATGAGGTCAAGAATAAGTTCTGAACATTGACAGCTCCTTGGGACTAAGACTAGAACATTTATATCTGATTTAGACCAAATTTAGAGATTCTGATTTTAACATTGAAAGCTCTTTGTGACCAAACACAGAAATTTAAGATGTGGACACTGAAGCTTATTGGGACCGACCTTAAAGATTACTCCAAATTACCTACGTATCCTGGGATGCATTTTTCCCCAGGAATCAGGTCACCACGTAGTTCAGCTCTTGGTAGTCGAACCTGACTAAGGGATCAAATCAAATCCTTGACCAGACTGAAAGTAGTTGAACCTCACAAAGGGGTCAAATCAAAGCCTTAGCCAGACTGAAAGTAGTCGAACCTGACAAAGGGGTCAAACCAAAGCCTTGACCAGACTGAAGGTAGAAGATTTGATAAATGTTCATTTTCGGAAAGTTTTCTCTAACTTAAGATGATTTTTCAGATTATTAGAATAGATGTTGCCTTAGCTCCTTCTCTTTTCTTTACTTTTTCTTTTTCTTTTTATATATATTTTTTTGTTTTCTTGCATTTTGTATTATTAATTTTTTTTTTGTATATTTTATTTATTTATTTATTTTTTTTTGTATTTTTCTTGGGCTGGGAACCTTGCACTTGTTAGCATGAATCATGGAGCATGATGATCTCACGAACACTATTAGCACAAACCATTGATTTAGACATGAGATTTGATCAATTGCAACTCGATGTCAAAACCTATCGCAACTTCAGCGCGAACACAGGGTTTCATGGTCATTCATGAGAGGGAGGAAATTTGATAGGATGCATGAATCTCCATCACAAAATAATATCATTTTCTAGATTCCAGATTGAAGGATGCCCTAGTGAGAATTCTAGATAAAGCTGGGAAGCACGACAATCTCTAACCCAAGTCCTTCATTAACTTTGGTGCTAACTCGCTGGGAAAAATATAATCGGCTGAACCTTTGATTGTACATTATAGCAGATCAAATTGGTTGAACACCCTTGCGACAAACGTAATATGATATTAGTCAAGCCCATGTTCTTTATTTGCGATCTGCTCAGAGTTTTTTTTTTTTTTTCAATAATGCCATATCAGATTTGAGCAATATATAAATTCAGCTTAAATTAGACGCAAGATGCCACTGGATTTGGATTCTTCCTTCTTACTAGATTTGAACTTTTGAGATAAGGCTTGGAGAAAGAGAAAGGTAACTTAATTGATCCCCATTTCGCAAGAAGAATGAATCGATAATCTAACCTAAATAGGTGTAAGATCGCAGCCAGATTTTCTTTCTTAACATAATTGAGAAAAATGAGAAGCATGAAGGAATGTCTAAATGGGCATACTCCGTAAAACATGAAAGTCATTGACTCTCATTGACTTCTAAACCTTGGAGTCCTAGCGAATTTTCAAATGCACAGAGGTAATACACAAGATGAAGCTTGATTCTCTTAAAGAGGATGTATCTATAACCCTAGTGCCTGTACATTGTGCCTGCTCACTCTATAATGTGCAAAGAGATAGCCAGAAGAAAACATGCATTCATCCTCAAAGTCAGGAATAGGTAAAACCTGTACACACATGAGACTTGACAAGCTAGATCCTAGATCGAGGAGGGCCGACGAATTGATTATGGACGATGTCACTCAGATGGACCTCTACCCTAATCCTTGAAAATGAAGGAAATGAATTGTTCAACTACCCAAGGATGAATTTGTCTCTACCAACAGGTTTGAAAAATGGCATTTTTGGCTATCCGATACTGCTTTGGCACTTAAGGGAAGAAAAGGGCAATGGTTTTGATCAGCTCCACTAAGTATGACTCCCACCAGGATAAGAGGAAGTTATTTATGGAGGAAAACTAGGTATGCTTTGGATTCTCTGCAAAGTGTTGGATAGATTCCACCTTTATTGCATCGGCAACTGGATTTTCTTGACATGAAGTCGCCAATAACATCTGGGTATGGCCAAAAGGTTGGGAAGAAAAAAATGCTCTATCAGCAAATATCACTTTGAAACATCCTCCCAGATGGAGGTTTACTCTCGAGTGAGAAAGTATCTCTTACTTAATGGGGGTAACTTAGGTCAATGGTCTCAAGATTTTTTTTCTTTCTTTCTTTGAACTTTCCTTATTTGTATTCATATGACTGCAGTGAAAATGAACAAAATGGTCTCAATGTCAAGAATATGTTGCCAATGGGTCTGGGCAAGATTTTATGGCCTTTGAACTCACGGGTAGCTTCTCAATGTGTGATGTCCAAGGTCAATGGATAATTCATACCTCAGTCTCTAAACTAGCATCTGCATCTATTGATAGGTAGGCGAGTAATTACTAAAGACGGTCTTAAAGGGACGGAATCCCACGCCAAATCAAGGTACAACACCAAATAGCTCTTTCCCTCTTGGAGCAACTTAGATAAATAATTTGTTTCTACAAGCCGAATCAAAACATCGAATCAGTTGTAACAACGTTTGAGCATAAAACCTCTAAATCCATAGACAAATATGATAATGAAGGTCCAAATGGACTAATAAGAAACTATCCATATGGGTCTATCATTGGGAGAGTGTTTGGTTATTTATGTAGAATGGTTTATCATATCGAGGAGATACCACTTTATTGGCTTTCCAAAAAAAATAGACTATTGGAATCCTTGGACATCATTGAATTAATGAATGACAGATGGGCATTCTAGTCAGATTTAATGAATAATTTTATGCATAAGGAACTGACATGCTCACAAGAGGCGATGTCATGAAATTTTGATTGATCAATGAAGGGCTCATAATGGAGACTCTTTAGAAGACTGTCAGATTGATGGACGGGAGGAAGAGTCCATTGCCAACAAAAAATTGTACTCTGATGATGATGAGGTGATGAGACCGTCCCCTTTAAAGGCAGGATGTAGTGACCAAAATTGAAAGTCTAGTCCAACTTTCGTCTGTGAAAAGCAACCAACGACCGAGCTTGTTATTAGGTTCTGTCAATGTACCGCAATCAAATGAGTTCACCATCAAGCTTTAAAAATGTGACTTTGTTGAAGCATGAAGATTAACCGACTCTCTACCAATGAAGCTTCGGTAAACATGCAAGAAACAATCAAGCTCTCTACTGACCTTCGTTGAGAAATGGCATCCAACATCCTTATTCCATGTATAGCTCTCTTTCTTTTTCTTTTGTTTGTTTTTTTTGTTTTTTTTTTTTTTTTTTTTTTTTTTTTTTTTTTGTGGAAACTATACATGGCAGTGCTTCACTTGATCATGACTTCCGTTTCTGAAAGTTGTTGGCCTATGAAAGTTCTTGGAAGTGATATTTCTATGTCGACTAAAGGTGTTGTCTCTATTTGGTAAAATATAAAGCACAGCGGTACCTCAATCAATATTCTACTCTCTTGCCGCCTCTTGTGGTAAAGTAATCTACCAACTCCATCAGTGCTTATCCATTTGGCCACATGTTTCTCTAATTGTCATTTGTATAATGCTTAATAACATCTACATCTACTCAATAACATCAATGCTTGCCCAAGCGGCATATCCATATGATCTCTTCTAAAGAATGACTGTCATCTTTTGGCTCATTGAAATTATTCCTCCTTCTCAATGATATGGGGGAAGACATGTGTTTGGCCGTGAGAATCTGAATACACATCCCTTCTTTTGTCCTCTCAATTTTTCTTTTTTTCTTTTCAATGATGTGGCTTTAAAACATGATTAATCCTCAAGGAATCTCAATTCTACCAATGTTGTACTCCTGTGTATCTGGACTAATCATTTCGAAATCATCCACAGGCAGGTTGGACTTTCTTTTCTCAAGTGGCCGGTGGTGTAGAAGTTTGGGTGACAGCTTATCATCGACATCGTCTCCAGAGCAAGAATTAACTGCACACGTGGAAGGGGAAGAATTCCAAGCTGGGAAGAAATGTATTGGAAAGAAACCAAGAAGTCCCAAATGGGATGTTTTTTTTTATTTGACAAAGCACGAATGGACTAAATTTGTCTAAAACCTATCAGACTTGGGTCCAGACATAGACAACCTATCAGATACTGATAACAACAAGTAAAGACAGAAATAATGCATCCGAGAAACTTTAATTGGTTACAAACATCTTCGGTGACACCCTACGATTCGTTGTGGGACTAAATCCCCATTTAGACCTCCTCTAGTAAGGTCCATGATGCCTTCCTACCAATAGGTGTTCGATGTCTGACATTATGATTTATCCCAATTTAGGTTCAAGGTCATTCAGGTTTATACCCCAGTTTGGGATCTATTAAATTTCAGCCCTAGTTGACACACAGCTTTGGGTTCCTTGAAGTTCATTCTTGGACCGCTCACAGTTTGGTTCCAATATATTTTTTGGTCATACCCCATTTTGGGGTTCATTATAGTCCAAACATTAGGTTGGTCCGTTAAGATCCTGGTCTACCTTGGCTTAGGTTCATTATGGTCCATTAGGTTTCAATCTTGGTTTACCCTAACATGGGTTCCATTGAAGTTCTTTATTGGCTTGGCCCACTACCATCTTGGTTTATATCCCAGTTTGGATTCCTTGAAGTTTGGCTCCTGGCTGCTCCTATTTAGGTCCAAAGTCCTTAGGATTCATACCCCAGCTTGGAGTTCATTGAGGTTCATCATTGGACCACTCCTATTTAGGTCCAGAGTCCTTAAGATTCATACCCTAGCTTGGGGTTCATTGAGGTTCAACCTTGGGCCAATCGAGTTTGGGTTCAAAATCACTTTATTTCATGCCCCAAATTAGGCTCTTCAAAGTTTATTGCCAGTTTTCTACAATTCAAGTAATGGTGGAAGATGGGAGTTTTGGATTCTTGAGAATTTAGGACCGACTCCATTAGTCAACAAGACCCAGTTACCATGGATAGGTGGAATATTGTCACACCTTAAATGTTCAATGAAGATTGGCCGACAGCATGACTATAAACACAACCCTTCAGTTTCCACTATGGATGGTCAAATTTATTTTGCAGCATTAGGTTTTGATTGGTAGAGACAAACCATGAGATAAAATTTGGATGAAGGGGTTTCCCTCAATTTCAAAACCTAACCAGAACATAAACCAGAGGTGATGATTAAACTGGCCTAGGGATAAATCAGGGCATTAGGTCCAGATGGGTCTAACTTTTCTCAATTATGGCTTGAACCTGGGGTAACGGTTAAACAGCTTAGGGATAAAACATTGACATTAAGCTCAAACAAATGATATTTTCCCTCAATCATAGCATGAACCAGAACATGAACTGGAGGCAACAGTTGGATGGACTTATGGCTAAAACATTGACACTGAATTCAGATGAAATAGAGCTCTCTTTGATTTTGACACGACTCGGAACATGAACCAGATGTGACTATTGAATCGGTCTAAGGCTAGATCATGGCATTTAGCATATAGGGGTGGAACTCTTTCGAATTTTGATGCAGACTAGAACACAAACCAGATATGACGATTGAATCAGCCTAAGACTGGATCTCTCTTTAGTTTCAACATGAACCCGACATGAACCAGATGTGACAATTGAACCATCCTAGGACTAGATTTTTCTTTAGTTCCAACATGAACATAACATGAACCAGATGTGACGGTTGAACCATCATAGGACTAGATTTCAAAATGAACCAGAACACAAACCAAATGTAATGGTCAAACCGGCTTGAAAGTATTCATTCAAGTACCATCAAGTATTTTTTCAGAAATTGGTATTTGTCCTTGCCTGAATCAAAATCCTCGACTGAATCAGATTCCCTAGGATATTGACAGAATTCTCTAATCAAGTTGTCCTATCCTATCTAGAACTTGGCTTTTACTCAAGGTTTCCATTTGTGACCATTGTTGACCTTCAGAAGTTTGACAAAAGGGTGATATTGTCTTTGAGATGTGATCCTAGTCATACTTCTGATTATAAGGTACCTTACCCCATGGTTGATAGAAGTCATAGTCAGTTTCCTAGAAAGAGAGTATCTTACGAAAAGGGTAGACAAGATTATAGGTTCAGCTCAACTCTCTTTAAAAAATGAACAGACACGCATTAGGAACATGGAGTAATGGGGACAGAAAGGGATCACATACACATACAGGCTGACTCAACCATACAAAATGTTAGCTCCCTTATGAAACCCGCTTGAATAAACATTTATCCGGATCAATTTAGTTGTTTTAACTGACCCCGTGATTGGCCTTGGGCTTCATGACCCAAACGGTTCATTAGGCAACAAGGTTCGTCCACTTGATTCGCCAAATTCAAAGAAATTAAAACGGAGATACTCATTCATACCTTTCATACGGGATTGTTAGCAAAAGTGGTTCATGCCTGAACAAATCGATAAATAAGAGCTCAATACCTATGTCGTGACAGGGAATTTCTACTCGTGTTTGAAGCCGATGTGTTAACAATGATGGATCCGACACTCTGAGTTCATTGATAGAGAGTGTACAATGACCGTCCACTATGACGTGGGACTGGTTTATACATTTCTCTTGCTCCCATCGAGTGAGAGTTCAAGATGCTCATCATGTGGATTTTAACATGTCAACAAAATTGAGAGTAAAAATGGATAGAACTTCGATGTCACTGGCATGGATGTCGTCATTGAATGGGTTTTACCATGTTGGTTTAGGTATGGACCAAAAATAACAAACATGTGGCCCAAACTGGGTTAGGACCGGCAAGGCTACCTTAACAAGGAGGAGTGCCCTATCCCGTCTACACGGTGAATTATGGGCCCTTCTATTCCTTTCGATATACCATATTACAAAATGTCAAGACCTAGAGTAGTATGACGCCTTCTCGGGAAGACCTAAGAAACAATCGTCAAAGACCCTCATCGATAGAAACTTTTACAAGGTATGTGTCAAGATTGTACTTTTCGTCTAGCAGGCAATCCCATCTGCAAGAGGACTCGGGTCGACTAACGGCACGATGTGTGACTGAACCCATACCCCCCCAAAACAATATGGACAAACATAAATAAATAGTTGCCCTAGATCTAGCATCCAATATCAATCAATCAATATAAGGAAAGTAAAATCTAGAGTCTGAATGTAGAATCCCCAGTGGAGTCGCCACTGTGAGGACAAAGGTAATCCTCCACCCATCTCTGGTGGATGAAAAAAAAATGATTTGGAGTCGCCACCTAGATTAAGGTCTAGGACCTATAAAAATGTAGTCTCATCATAAGAAAAGACTTATATTGACTCATTTGACCCATTATATTGGCTTTGATCTATCAGAGAACGGGTAAGCGTTCAATGTACAGTTTGGGAAGGTGTTAGGCACCCAAAGCTGTCTGATCCAAAAATCAGCCTTGTATGTGATTCTACTTTCCTTAAACTCTGTAGTTTTGATTGTTTACGGTCAATGGATGATAACTAGGGCTCATGGGGGATCCTATGCCAAGTTGCTAAGTTCTTCTAACCTAGGTTTAGCCAAACATGTTCTGAAAATAAATAAACAAGTAAAATAATATACAATGCACCAAACCAAAGATGGTTCGGTGATGGACTGAATCTAAGATGTCCTATACATCTCAATTTTCCTATGTATCTCAATCTTGGAAATCAAGTCTATAACGTAGTTTGAACGGATTGTGATTAAAGTTTATGGATGTAGTTTATGATTAAGCTTTCATAGATTCAATTGTTCAAGTTGAAGTTATGTTTGATGATGATTGAGATTGAATCTAGAGATAGCCTATGTAGGTCGAAGTGAATATGGATAACGGAATGGATATGGATATGGGTATGGATATGAAAGACCTAAGGATCTTAAGATGTGGTACCGTACTTGGAGAGGTCCTCCACGTTGCCTACGTATTTCAGCGGTCTTGAAAATCAGGTACAATGTAGTTCGTTGTGATGTTTTGATACTCTCAAGGAGCAAAGAGGGACAAATACTCTCAAGGGGCAATGATAAGTCTATTCTCAAGAAGCAAAGGGGTAAATACTCCCAAGGAGCAAAGGGGTAAATACTCTTAAGGAGCAAGGGCTTGATACTCTCAAGGAGCAAGGATTTAATACTCTCAAGGAGCAAGGGATTTGATACCCTCAAGGAGCAAGGGGGTTGATACTGTCACACCCCAATTCCGTACACTTCAGAATGGTGTGATGAACCACTAGCAAACCAACGGTTCAACCAGGATCTCGGACAAGCGGAATCTGTTTTATCTAAACCTCATACATCCACATTCATAATCAGAGTAAATACACAATAGCGGAAGTCTTATAGTAAAATGAACTGAGAAATCTATTGTGATATTAATATTTAAATAGAAAATTATTCTGTATCAACTAAGACATAAATAAATATCAAATACATGTCTTTATTAAATCCAAATAAAGAAAAAAAAATCTAATCGAATACACATGAGTTGCACTCGCAAGAGGAGTCATGTGTATCCACTTCATCTTCAACTTCCATCGCCGTCACGTGCCCGTACACTGGAGCATTCACATAATCTTCAACGGTAGTACCTGCATCATCAACTAAAAATATTCGACATCGAGGGGGTGAGCACACATCATGGCTCAATGAGCAGACAAAACAATGCAATAATACATATGCATGCAGTCAATTCATATCTTTGGTCTGGTTTAAAGTTTGCAATATGCAATAGAAAGGTTTAGGTAGTCAAAGGCTAGCGTTTATTGACCCCGCCTCTATACACAAGTGTGTGACGCCGTCCGAAGGTAACGTTTATCGTCGACTCACAAGCACCCAATTCATGAACATTGTACAACAAAAGTTAACGTTTATTGTTGTACAGTGCCATACCAATACGTAAGCCCCTGTTGGCGAGGGCTGCAAACTGGGCTCGCAAATAACCAATCCTAATGCCAAAAAGTGTATCCAATGCCTCACCCCAGCATCCCTCAGAACGTCCATAGAGATAGAGCTAAAGCCCCCCGGTAGAGTCAGAGACTACAAGGACCGAGACCACCTCCCCTGATGCTCTACGATGTAATAGTTCTACTAAAGTAATGGTGATACGACGATGCTAATGCACAAGACTTGAGTTAGAGATAGAGTTAGAGTGCTGAGGCCCAGCCTATGACACCCCCCCTGATACTCGCTCGCACTAAGTACACCAACCACACACATACATTCACATGGTTATTCCTATAATCATCATCAATATCATGTTATCAACAATAAAGTAAATATGCATGAACAAATAATAGAAATATTGGATGACATGTTGTATGCACATTACAAACATATTCGCATAGGATCAAGCATAGCATTGGACTCAAGAAAAGAGAAAAATAGTTTATTATTAACCAATTAGTTTAGAGTTCTGTTTCCTTACCTTAGCTTGCTAATAGATCCTCTTTCAAGCTTTAAAATCACCTTTATATTGTTATCATATTGCTAGAAGACCTAACAAAGTCGATAGAATTTAATTAGAATAAATTCTGAATTTAAAAATCATTCTGTTAACTGGGGGTCAGAGGTAGGGTCGGATCAATGATCGACCCTGGGTGCGACCACCCCTATTCTGGACTTCCCGAATATTGGGGGTCGATGCTCAGGGTCTGGTAGGGTCGATTGGCCATCGACTCCCCATGCGACCCCCTGTGGGTTTTGGTCGATTTTCTTCCTTCAGTCCATTCTTCGTGTTTGGGGTCCTATGGCTTGCTCCTACAGTCCATTCCGCACATGTTCCATGGCCTAGAATCATGATTCATTCACCTATATGACTTTCATGATTTTCTCCATAGTTTTCCATGAAAACCTAACCATGGGTTGATGGTTTGGGTTTCTCCGAGATCATACTCTCTTCATTATCTACCCTAAGGTCTTTAGAAACTCATGGAACTAGTATCCATACCTGAGAAGAATACTCCTTCTCTGCAACTCTTCTCCTTTTTGCCTTCTTCTCTTCTTTCCTTCTCTTCCTCTTCTCTTCCTTCTCTTCTCTTTCTCTCAATTCAATTAGGGTTGTAAAAGGAGTGAAAGAGGCTTAAGGACGTCCTATTTATAGAGTAGAAACTCCTAAACTAAGTCCCATTGAGATTAAGAAGGAATCCCATTGAAATTAGGAAAGTTTCCTAATTTCTGTTTTTACCGAGTACTGGGGGTCGATAGGGGGGGTCGGAGATCCCGTCGACCCCTGGTTCCTAAAGTGTCAAACCCCCCTTGTAAAACTGGGGGTCTGACTTCTGTCTTGGGGGGGTCTGACCCTCCCTTGCTGGGTATGCGACCCTCCCCTTAATTTAAGTATTTTTGGGTCAGTTTATTACCTGGGATCGTGATCTCCTTCATGCACTTGGTCCATTTGGCTCATCCATGATGGGTAGACCTGGTTCAAGGTGGTAAGACCGGGTTAGTTTGATACGGGTCTTACAGATACTCTCAAGAAGCAAGGGGTTTAATACTCTCAAGGAGCAAAGGGTTTAATACTCTTAAGGAGCAAGGGGTTTGATACTCTCAAGGAGCAAGGGTTTAATACTCTCAAGGAGCATACTCTCAAGGAGCAAGGGGTTTGATACTTTCAAGGAGCAAGGGATTGATACTCTCAAGGAGCAAGGGGTTTAATATTCTCAAGGACCAAAGGGTTTAATACTCTCAAGGAGCAAAGGGGTAAATACTCTTAAGGAGCAAGGGTTTAATACTCTCAAGGAGCAAGGGGTTTGATACTTTCAAGGAGCAAGGGGGTTGATACTCTCAAGGAGCAAGAATATGATACTCTCAAGGAGCAAGGGTTTGATACTCTTAAGGAGCAAGGGTTTGACTCCGTGTTGGGGAATCTCTCCAAACTGCCTACGTATCTTAGGGTACTGCCCTAAGAATCAGGATCCGCGTAGTTCGGAATGTGCATTCAATTCATTTATATTTCTTGATTAAGATTTATCGTTTTCATTCTTACCCTTCCCGTGAATGTGGGTGCCTACATACACGTCCCTACACCTAATATGTCTTGTAAGTGTATAGATATGGCATTTCGACTTGGGTGTTGCTGAAATTAAGTTATTGCCAACAATAAATATCATTCAAATATGGCCACTAACAACATATATCATCTCAAGTATAACAGTAAAGCATATGAATCGATATAACAGCAAACATGTGAAAGCATTGATCAAGCATCGATCATCAACAATGTGACCATGCCATGATCATATTTGATCGAATACTCAGATTTGATGTAATCGATCATCATCAATGTGATCAAGATCATATTTGATCAATGGTTCAGATTCACTTAAAACATTTATGAGGTCAATCCAACCATTCAAATTCAATTAAATTACCAACTCTGACAATGCCCAGGTACAACTGCTACTCCAACATCTAGCGAAGGAATTCTCAATCAAGGATTTGGGACATTTGAGCTACTTCCTCGGAATACAAGCTACTAATCACCATGATAGCTTATTACTCTCCTAGTACAAATACATTCACGATCTTCTCAATCGTACAGTCATGATTGATTGCAAACCTGTCAACACCCCAATGGCTACCACTCAGCCACCTACCACAACAAGGGCTGTACCATTTTTGGATCCTATACAATATCGCTCTGTGGTTGGGGCATTGCAATATGTCACATTAACACAACCCGATGTCGCCTTTGCTGTCAATCGAGTCTGCCAATATATGCACTCTCCCACCTCAGAACAATGGATTATGGTCAAACGAATCCTTCGCTATCTCAAGGCAACTATTAATCATGGACTTCTAATCACAAAAAATTCACCACTCACCCTACAAGCCTTCACTGATACTGACTGGACTGGAAATAGTATAGACAGCAAATCAACAGGTGATTCTGCCATTTATCTAGGATCCAATCTCATCTCATGGACCTCTCGCAAACAAAAAATAGAGGCACGATCCTCAATGGAATCTAAATACAAGGCACTTGCTGATGCATCGGCTGAGCTCATTTGGCTTGAATCTCTCTTTAAAGAAATAGGCTTCCCACTGCACACCATTCCAATCCTATGGTGCGACAATATTGGTGCCACGTATCTCTCCGCCAACCCTATATTTCATGCGTGCACAAAACATGTGGAAATCGACTTCTACTTTGTATGCGAAAGAGTGGCTAACAAGCATCTCCAAGTGCAACATATCTCAACACAAGACCAAATTACAGATATCCTATCAAAGGCGTTACCATCTGCCCGTTTTCAATCAATGCATGACAAGCTGATGATCCGATGTCCCTCCGCTTGAAGGGGTGTATCAACCCATATATTGAGTCCCACACAATCTGCTAACTCAATATATGAGTTGTCAACATATCATCAATAACCTTATCTATTGAGGTGTCATCATATCATCAAGAATCCTATCTCAATCTCTTGTAATCTAATCCTATGTGATCATCTACAGATCATATGAGATCAGCTCCTATATACCATGTAAATTTCAATACAATATTATGTAATATTTTGTAATGTGTATATAAATACACTACTCACATAATGTAAAATAATCAAGCAATTAGAAAGAGTCTTGTGTTTCAACAAATTTTAATCTTGCCTCTTCTTCCTCTATCTACCCTTTTCTTCCTTCTCAGTAGAAACTCTATGGAAACAAGGTGTGCTTGGAGTTGAGGGGACTGACAGATGAGTCCTTCTTCCGCCTCCCCCATCTCCTTCCCCGGTGGGTTGGCCGGAACCTATTTCTTCTCCTGTTTGTCCATGGCTTTCCCCCCTCAAGTTGTGCTTGGCCTTCATGTTCCATAGCCAGTCATGGGCCAGCCTTTTCAATATGAGTCTATAGCTTTTTTTTCTTATCCCTGAACTAGTGGTTAGCCTTACTGGATCCCCGAGATCGTCCCCTTTTTAGATCTCTCCTCAACCGTTGCTTATTACCCCGGAAGATTTCCCACCACTTCCATCTTCTCAATCCGCTCATCTTGCTATCGGATCTGAACCATGAACGGATCTGCGCATCCTTTTCAATCAAACGTTTAGAACTCCGAACGCATATTGAAGAGATAGACTAACACTACTGGATCTGGACCATAAAAAATAAAAAAAACCAACGCCATTAACACACACAGAGAGAGAGAGAGAGAGAGAGAGAGAGAGAGAATCAATGCCCCTCAAACCCTTACTCTCCATGGGTTTCCCCAATGGTATGAATAAACAAACGAAGTCTTGTATTTTTTTTTTTATTTTTTGTAAAGAGAATTTAGTCTTTTTACAATAAAGATAAAGTAGGCATTTTCTATTTTCTATTAATCAAACTTAACAGTAGGAGTATGGGTGATATTATTGGGCTTGTTGGGATTGGATGACTTAAAGACAGAGTTCAAGAGAGAAGGGGAGGAAGATGGGTGAAATTTTCCTTATTATATTTTTACATCTCATGTTCATTTTATATCTAAAATGTTTTTTGTGGTACATATTTTACAATAATTCTTAAAATCATAATAGATGAAAATGACCCTAGTTCATAGTGAAGTACTTGTGGCATGATGAATGCTAAGACTAAAATTACATGATAATAGTGTCGGTAGATGGTTGTGCGTTTGCATGCATGTGCTGGTACAATGTGAGCAAATGGTTCATGTTTTTTCATGCGGCATCGTACAAATATTGAAAATTAGCGAGAGTAGGACAAGCACATAGTCAATCAAGTACTGTAGGTCTTGGCAAAATATCATGATTATGGATTGTCCTTGATTGTCCTCGAGAATGGCCGGGCTGATGTGCCTGGTAAAACAAGTTAATTTATTGAATGATAAATAATCTTTGTTTTATATGTGGCAACGTTCAGTTCTTTAATTACTCAATGTTCCAGAACCGTTGGTTTTTCCAAGGAGTGCAATCGATGCTTGAGATGGTCACAAGCATCCCTTGTGTAGAGTGACCATTTAGTCTTGTGCCACTTGAAGGTTACAAAGCCCAAAGGACTATCTGAATTTTTAGAACTAAAAGGTCTGCATTGGCTATTAATTGGGGGCGCATTTAATCATATGTTAAAAGACTTGTACCGCATGTTTTGTCTCTTAATACGGAAAAACTAAGGAATACAAAGCACTTATGTTATTGATATCATCATCTCACATGGAAAATAGTCCTGGTTTGAAATTTTGAATATAACCAAGTATTGGAAAGTGTTATCGCACCAAACTGAATGGTCCTTTAGTTCGCCGGAAATCTCTATACAAGATGAAAACATATCGTGTGATGATCAGGTTATGAGACCCGACGACTATTGCAATGCCTAAATGAGTCCGGTGAACAAATAGTATGGGACAGAATCAGCTATCCCTTTTGTCAAAGAGGATTTTGATAGCTTTCTGCGTCTCAGTTCAGAAGTCAAAATTCCATGAACAAATAGTATGGTCGGGTTGTGAGACCTGGTGTACCTGCGTTTGTCCTGGACATATACGCAAAAGGTGGTCCGAATAGGAATGTCTGGTGCTCATTAAGACAAGATATCCTTGCGAAGGTGTAAACCACGTGCTATCACGGGATCAAATGAATCTTTCCATATCTGCATATTCAGATCATGATCCTGCCACCAGATTTCGAGGGCTGACCTCGAGGACATTATACCATAAAAGGGGATCCGAATCGTCTTTTCCCTGTACTTCACTTCAGGGAGGAGGGAGACGCTCCCGTTGGATGGCCGACACGTGGCTCTCGGGAAAATCCGAGCCCCAAGTCCGAACCAACATCCACTGTCAGCTCGGCTTGTCGGCTGGGTGTCGACTGTGACGTGGAGCTCGGATTTTTCAGAAAACCACGTATCGACCATTCGATGGGGACGTCTCCCTCCTGAGACGATTTGAATCCCATAAAAAGGGAATTTTCCCTATTTGGATTGGGTCTCTTGGAGCAGGTTTTCAGTTACGTCTAAAGGAACGCTGATCTATTCCGGCGATCTTCCGAGACACCAGCCCATGTGGAAAGTCGCTAGGCGGATCTTCTTCCGACATTGTCGAGGATCTCATGCCCAGGCAGGGCGCAAAATCGGCCTTATGTTTCTTCCGAGGCTCCAACCTCTCGAGATCGAGCTTTCGTTCATACTGATCTTCAAGGCCCAAGTGCGATGTCATATGCCACGACACCCTCGAGGTATCGCCACGACACCCTCGAGGTATAGCATGCCTTCTGATCTTGTGTTTTCTCCCGGAGGAACCTTGTTCATTTGGCGATCCTTAAAAGGAGGATGATAATCCCCATATCAGAAAGTAAGCACTTCCCAATCGGTGGTTTCATAAATCCACAAATATTAGACATTTCTCTTAATAAGGCACAAAGCTGGGCCGATAATACATGGTTCAAGGTTTTAAAGTTGTCTGGTCATAGACAGTCTTGTTCCTTGGTTGTGTTTTAAAGGCCGGTAGTATTATATCAAGCTATATGTCTCTCTTGTTTCCACAAGTTTGGAATTATTTTGTTTATGACCCGACAGTGTTTATGACCATGGGTTTTTAACCGTGGGGTTTTATAATATTTATAATGGTTGCAGTCAACCCAAATTCGATTACTTTTTGGCTTATATGCATATACAGATGTGGTACAAATAAAAAGGGGAATCCCTTATAGGATGGTGTTCAATTTTCCAACATATAGTTGAACTTGTTTGAACCCATATGTCACACAAGATTTCTTGTAGTGATGTTTTAGATATTGTTGCATTATTGATGCCATATTTACAACTTGCTATTAAACCAATTTTTAAATTGTCACAACAATCATAAGGCCGGATAAAATTGTGGGAATTGGCGTCATATATTTGAACTTTTTCTGCATTGGAGGTACTTGTATTTTGTGATTGGTCCTTAAGGTCCAATTGATCATTGATTAAATAAAAGATGTTGGTATCATAAGGTTCCATGGCCTAATTTGTGGCATGATTGATTATGCGCATACTAATCGGATATATGTGTCTTAGGGCTTGTAAGACATTTATATCTTAAGCAATCATATATATCTCTCGAGAGGTTAATGAGGTATTGCGCGTTTGAAGTCATGTAAAACTAACAAGTACTAGTACTTAGTCTCTGACCACTAATATGGTATTCATCTAAAAGAATAAGCACTATAAAGCCTCTGACATAAGTGTCTTGTGATGGATACCCAACCTATGTGAAAATGAACTTTTCTTAATTACATTCAAAGGGTAAAAATAAAGTCACCAGATGACTTGAATTAGTACTACTTAAATTGGCTTATTCTGATTAGATGGGAAAATAATACAGCCACAATGAAAATAAGAAGAGCTTTAGGCTCTTAATCTAGTCGGCTCCCATGAAATGTTGTTTTTTTTTTGGGGGTAACTATAATGCACACTGTGGGCTGACTTAAGTGGATGTAGGAGGTGGAGGCCGCCTATGGATGAAAATTTAAAGGTGATTTTTCTAAACATCCATGAATTCAAGATGGGGACATGGCTGGTATAAAAAATGTTCATTCAAAAGGATAAAAGGAATATCATGAACGCCTACTTGTAGGATTTGGATGGTGGGCTAGTCAGTTATACCAATGATGAAAGGTTCAAGAAGTGTAACTTCACCCGTACTCTGTAACATAGTCCATTAGACCTAGTGTAGGTTCAAGTCCGAAAGGCACCAGCAACGATGGATCCTACTATGTTTAATATGCTCGATGGGATATTTTAAATATATTGAATCTATGGGGGATTGTTGAAATTTTAATGATTTGGATTTATTAGTCAAAATATTATTTTATTATTTTTTATGTGGTATTGAAAGTAGGGGTGTCAATCGGTCGGTCTCGGTTGGGCCTAACCAGTCTCCACCAATTTAACTTCTTGGACCGTAATCAACATGTTTAACTAATCAATCTTGATTTGCAAGACATTGACTCGTTTATATTCGGTCCGGTCTGTCTGGGTCCTTAATCGGTCTTATGTTAATCGGTTCAATCGATCTATTAACATACATAATCGGTTATCTTATTCGGTCTTATGTTCTGCTATACTCTTCGGTCTATCAAAAGGCCCATTATAATTTGATTTAATAACGTTGTATTCACTGCAAGTACCACTTTCACAAGGTCCTAGGATGGATGATAGAGTGGAGTCGATCATAACTTTCAACAATTTTGTCTTCATGCTACACAAGTTTGAAATTGAATAAATTGTGGACAAAAATTCGACTGCATGGTGTGAAGTTGAGTAAGAGCAGTTATGTTTTAAGCTATGGTATTTCTCCATGACCACTGATGTCTTCCAACGGTTTGCACTCTGATTCTCTAACTGACGTTACTATTTAGCTTCTTCCAAAAGTAAAAGTTAGACTCTTAGAGATAGAAAAAGATGTTATGAAAAAGATAAAGTAAAAAGTTAAAAAAGTGAAAGGGAAAAATGGGTGGGAAAAAAAATTAAAAACAAACTTATGTCAGTCTAATCGATCTTTAGTCGGTCTATAATCATTCGGGCTTTAATCGGTCCGGTCAGGCGCTCGTCTGTTTATACCCCTACACCGTGAATGATCTATTAGTAATTGGTCTAGTCCTAAAACCGACACGTTTATGAATCGGTCCGGTTCAGTGCGTTTTTAACGGTCGGTCCCTCTCGGGGGACACGGTGCAGTCTCAAGATTGACACCCCTAATTGAAAGGGTGTGTCTCTTCCTAATAGGCACCTTCACAAGAAGTGTTGAAGAGGTATGTCTCTTCTTAATAAAGTCCTAAATGACCAATAGGTGTGACTATTGGAGACATGTCTAAATGGTCAATAGACATGTCTGTTTGTAGAGACATGATATTTGGACACACTCTTTGGAGAAAATCATTGGTGGTGTCTTTTCTTCTCCTATATATAGAGGGAGAAGGTTTAACCCATACGCAACATGATATAACTCGGTTATGACAATCCCATTAGAGTTAATTTGATTTTTACTTATTGAGCATAGCCTTCTGAATCTCTAAGTATACCATGAAAGTAAATGTAACACTTTTCGATTTTGTGAGAGTTGTTTCATCTTGGATACTGATTCGAATAGAACCTGGTCTACACCATAGGGGGCGATTATAATTTTAAGGAGAGTAGTCTTGACTATGACTCAACCCTATCATTTGTTCCCCGCATGTGATACATCAAGTTAATATCTATTTTAGTGAGTTCATGGTTACTTACATGGAGTATTTAAGTAAGTCATTTTTATAATTATTTATATTTCTACATCTTATATTCGTTTTATGTCTAAAATGTTATTTGTGGTGCATAGTTTACAACACATGGATGGAGAGAAATTCCAAAATCTTCCTCTATAAGGAGTGGCCTCTTTGTACAGTAGTACATACAAGATGTCAAAGGTGATGTCTCTAATCACAGCTCCACTCCGTTACTATAAGGAGCAAGAGGATAGCATGGAGTTGTCAATTGTTGGATGAATGGGAAGTGAATGCCTTGTTATTGGGCTAATGTGTTGTATGTGTTTAGTACTGTAATTGGGAAAAGGAATCCTGCCCCACAATCTCCCAATGTCATCTTACATGAAGTTATAGGGATGGGGTTGTCATTTCACAGTCCCATGTGATAACGTATAGGTGGACGCTATTGGGCATTGTTCTTTTGCCCTATAAAATTATAACTCAAAGTAACATTTTAACCCTCGCCCACCCACAAAGTACTATAAACAGATAAAAACCATGGTATCATAAAACACCTTTATTTTTTATTTTATTTATTTTTAGGTAAAACATAAGTCTATTGATCTTTAGTAAAACATGTTACAGCTGAGACTTCAACTAGGTTAAACAGTCAAAGAATGAAATTTGGTTAGATAGTCTTTTCCAAAAAAGACTCGATTTTCCAGGCCAAGGTATGGGCGTAAAATGGGTTTTCCTTGGAATATAAGAGATTTGATAGTTATCACATTTAGAGATCAAAAAAAAAAAATGTCTTCATTAATAGGCAGCCTCACGGGGACTCCTTAATTTGAGACTATTTATTTGGGATATATATATATATATATATATATATATAATATAAAAAAAAAAAATATAAAAATATAAATAAAGGAGAGAGAGAGAGAGAGAGAGAGAGAGAGAGAGAGAGAGAGAGAGGGCAACCTTTCTATTAGTATCATGTGGACTCAAAAGTGAGTTAAATATGCAAGGTAGACGCCAACTTGCCTTTTGGCACGGTTTCTAATAGTAGTGGAGGGCATTCTCGCTAACCATAACCATAGCTAAGCTTGACCAACCTCCTAAGTGCGAAAAGATAACTCTATTTCTTAAAGGTCTGGTGCTTTTGATTAGCCTCAAAGTGGTCCAACTTAGGGATGAGTGCCCTTCACCAACTGGGTTTTATGTTAAACCCTCTCGTTTACGGTTTAAAGTTCATCTTTGTGATAAGTCTAATCAGAATCGTATCCCTAGATCAAGAAATGAAAGTTCGAGCTAAACTATAGCTTATTTCTTGATCATAATCTAATGATAGTTAATTTATCAAAAGTTAATGATTAAGAGCTGTTCTTTGATTGAATGTTGATTACAAATTGTAGTCAAAGCTAAGTTGTGCCAGAGATCGGCTCATTAGTTTAATGAAGAGAAGTATATACGAAAAATAAAAAGGAGGGGGATCACTACCGAGATGCGTGGCATTTGCACCATTATGGTGCTATTGGGGCATCCAACAAGGGTAGAATTTATCATTTTATGGGGAGCGAAACGGTCATTTTATCATTTCTGTGTCTGGACATAAGGTCCATGCAGTCGGACAACCTTCTTTTTCCATAAAAAACAAACAAACATTTGTCATCCCTTGGCATTCTCCACACACCGTATACAACTGTTTGGATACTATTCCTATAAACTTTTCTTCTTTTTTTTTTCTCCAGAGAAGCCCACACTTTTATCAGTTGTAAGTTTACATTTTTTTTATCTTAGCAAAAAAAAAAAAAAAAAGTTTACATATTTTTAATTATTTTTAGTAATAATCAGTTATTCTTATATAGATGAAATATGTGTGTAAAAGAGAGACGTTCTAAACTTTTTGACTATGTGGTTAACTTGGCACCCATTCGTTGGAGTATTGGACATGTAATTAAATTAAAAAATGGGGATTATCTAATATATATTTGGACCATTGGTGCAGTTTAGAGGGAAATATGTTTGTGTAGAAAAATAGGTAATATCTAATTTTTTTGATGGACCCGGGGCTGTTTTTGTATACAGATCATGAATCATGCATGTATATGGCCAACCTTTCGAGCTTCCATCCAATAGTAGGGGGGCAACTTTGGGATTATTCGTCTACCTCTTCGTCCCATCTGACGATTGAAAATAGGACTGAGACTTTTTTCCTTTTCTGATTTTCTTAGTAGGAAAAGGGTTCTGGTTCAAAAACAGAGAGAGAGGGAGAGAGAGAGAGAGAGAGAGGGCGGCAACTTTCAGAGTTGATCACAAGGCCTAAAAAACTTTTTCATCAGCTTGAAATCCTCTTTAGATGTTTGTTTCTTTTCCTTTTTTCAAGGGTTGAGAATGGGATAGCCCATGTCCTTGTTTGTTTGGCTTTCACTGAGTCTAGCTAGGCTGGTGAGATGGCCTGTTTCTGAATCTTGGATTCAGGATGTTTGTAATCAGTACTCTATGTTAGGCTCTTTTGATTTTCAATAGAATTTTTTTTTACCAAAAAAAAAAAAAAGAAATCAAAAGAACTGATGACCTAAAAAATATTCTTATCATTTTATTTTATTATATTTTATTTTTATTTTTTGGGGTAAAGTTTTCAATTTAAATTGTGTAAAAGAAAGAGCCGGTGACCCCAAAAGTTTGAAGAATGAGGCAGGAGCATGAAATGAAGAACTACGTGGAACGTGAGCAGGTGATCATTGTATAGAATCACTAACCATCATCATCAACAATTTATAAGACAATAACTTAAAGGTTATGGGGAGGTAATTTTAGAACACGAGGTCGTGTCCTTCAATGTTTTCGTGGGTGAACTACGTAGAAAATTGTGCCATGTGTCATGCGTGGTCCATGAGCCACGTCTTGCCACGTGATGCGTGGCTAAGCGTGGATACGACGTAATGCAAAACATCTTTGTTACTGTTTAACATTATTAAAAAAAAAAAAAAAAAACAATTGTTCAAAGGATCGGATCGGATTGGTAGGATCAATCCGAATTGGGATAGGCTGGGGTCGATCGTCTACAGCTACCGATCCTACAAGGCTGGCACCGAACGATTTAACCGAGGCAAGGCTAATCCGGTGTTCTCAAACACTGGGTTTTAATAATCAGAATTTAAACGCACCATTAGTTAATTTGTTTTTCAAGAGAAGGTAAAATGTATGATTTTTTAATAACCAAGAACACAATATGTTGAATCAAATATAATAAATGACATACCTGGATTCATTGTATTTAATGGAGTCATCCATCGTGAATCTTGTCTGCATCTTTTTCTGATATACATAGTGTTTCGGCCCTGATTCGTTCCGTAGGCCCACCAAGCTAACTGGACCTGCAAGACAAGCAAAGACAAGGGGAGGAGGCGGGCCTGTGGCCCCGTGTCCACTCCGATGCCAAAGTTAGGGCTCTGTGAACAGTTTATGGGTTCGGTGTAGAGCCCACAATAATATTTAAGTGTAAGTGGGGTAGGTATGAGATTCTCCGTCCCAGGTGTCAGAACAAGAATCCCAAAGATGAGTAATGAGTAATAAATGTTCTCGTACTTGAATTCTTAGGATTTGCCCTATTTATAGTGAATAGTGCACTTTCCTTAAATACTGCTTTTGCTCTTTGTTTCTCTGTTCGAGTTTGTGAAGATGCTTTCTTATATCCAATCGAGAACATCTACGTGGATTGTTGGTCGAGTCCTACGTGTCGTGGTTCTATTGACAGCATGACAGAATTCCCCAACACATAGCATTAACATTTATCAATATATATATATAGACAGGGAGCAAGGACCAATCCTGAAAGAAGGATAATTTGATCATTTTTATAATAAGGCCTAGGGGTGAAAGTTTTACCTTGACCAACCCGAGCCCGCCCAGAACAACCATGAACCCGGTCAGGGCCTAACCCAGCCCAAACCCTGACAAGGCCCAATTAGGGTACAGGGTATTTTTTTAGCCGGTCAAGATAAGGGCGGGTTAGGATTGAGGCCCCAGGCATATATATATATATATATATATATATATATATATATATATATATATATATATATATATATATATATATATATATATATATATATATATATATATATATATATATATATATATATATATATTCTAAACCGTAATCTCCCAACTCCATTTGTGTCTCTCTTAGGCATTTGTGTTTCTCTTAGGCGTGACCTCACTGAGCCACTCAACAGACCATCGTGACAATCTTCGTCGACAACCAGGCAAACTCCTCTCTCTCTCTCTCTCTCTCTCTCTCTCTCTCTCTCTCTTCTTAAGCATCTTTGATTCCCTAAAAGAAAAAGCCTACATTTTTTTTTGTTTCAGTGTTGATGAACACGTTTTATGTGTGAATTTAGGGCATAAAATATACATCTCTTATTCTATTTATGATGCTTCCCGGGTATTTGATATTGATTTTATGTTTATTGGGTATAGGTGAAAGAATGGAGAAATTTGAGTTTAAAAATATCATTTGATGAATTTTTGGTGATCCTGTCCAGTTAACTCACCCAATCAACTCAGTAGCCGGGCATAAGATGAATTTTATGAGGAGAGCCACGAATTTTGTGTATAAGATCAGCCTTGGACCAAGTCAAAGAATAGCCAATCTCATGTGAAAGATTCTATTCTCTTGAGAAAATATTCCTTAGTTATTTGGAATCAAATTTACAAGATTGCCATGACATGGAAGAATGGAAAGCTCCAATCGATTATGAAAGTTTTCAAAAAGAGATAATAATGCTAAAGATATGATGAGTTGGTGCAAGATTTTTTTCTACTCAAGAATTGTCCATATACAATGAACCTATAAGATTGGAATTCAGTTACCAAAATTATCTCCACAAAATCTCATGTAATTCAATTGTAAAGATTGATTGTGATATTTACTCTCTTGTATATATATGTGATGCTCAGCAATAGAAAATCAGATCCAAGAATTCTATTATGAGTTTTTTTTCTTAGTTTTGAGAATTTATGAGAGAGTTCAAGATTCTTAGTTTTTTTTTTCTTTTCAAGTTGTGTTATTCTTGCTTAAGTTTATTTTTATTTATTTATTTATTTTCTTTTAGTTTTAATTTCAGATTTAGAACTCTGTAGTAGGGTAGATAAATATAGGTTGTACCCCATTACTAATTTAATTTAGAGGAGAAGGCTCCCTTTGTAATCGTTTGCACATCGCCTTGGAGTGACAAAAAGACGACGAGCAACGACAGAGATAAGTTAAATCTTCTATTGAGATAAGTTTTCTTACATTCTTTTACTTTTAATTTCGTTCCTTTCTTGCAATAAATCTGTGTTACTTTATGGTTAGTGGTTTCGTAAATTTTCGTACCGTTATAAATGGTTATTATTGTTTTTATTGCTTGATTAATTTTTATTTAAAGTGATTAGAGTGTTAATTCAATCATATCCCTTTGGTACGTTTGCCTTATTTGAGTTAGGATAATAACGATTCCTCCCTGAGATCGACCCGTTACTGCACGATATCGTGCATTTGCGGTTACATACATATTTAATTCACATCAAGTTTTTGGCGCCGTTGCCGGGGAGGCAAGTTGTTATTTTTCCTATTTTAAATAGTTCAAAGTGATTTAAAAAAAAATTTGCAAAAAAAAAATGCAAAAAATTTACATTGTTCTTTATGCCTTTCTTTGCACCTCCAATCCGTTAGGTTGGAACAGTACAATCGACGGTCCAATCCTGATCATGATATGGTGTTAAAGGATGCTGGCTATCGAATTATCAAGAGGAATAACAACCAATAGCTTCGACGGTAACGGTGTTGTTTCTCAAGGTAATTGCGGATATGACCGGTCTCTAAGCCATTGATCGTCACGAGGTTTGCATTGACCCCGATTCGAAAAAATCCAGCTTTTCGCATCGAATTTAGAGAAAAAAGAAAGAAATTTTTTTTTTATCATTTGAAACAGTTTTATGCATGAGCATATGGACTCGTGATTCTAGCAATCGTCTAGTAAGAGTCCCATCATTTACAATGGCTGAACCAAAGATGACACTTAAGGATAGACTTAACCCTGCTAGGGCAGCACAACCTTCATGTATTCAATTGCCGGCTGTCACAAGCAACAACTATGAATTGAAAACTCAATTCATTACCATGCTTCCTCATTTTCATGGGTTATCTTCAGAGGATGCATACTTGTTCCTCCGTGAGTATGACGAGGTGTGTGCCCTCATTAAAATGCAACAGCTCAGTGATGATGCTGTCAAATTGAGGTGCATCACTTTTTCACTCAAGGATGGAGCTAAAAAATGGCTTTATGGTCTTCCCACAAATTCCATTACATCTTGGGAAAAATTTACTGTGTTATTCCTTAAAAAGTTTTTTCCTCTTCACAAGACAAATAAACTTCGAGGGGATATAATGCGGTTCAAACAGAGTCAAATGAGTCTTTTTCAAGACTCATGGAAAGGTTCCAAGGTCTACTCTAAGAGTGCCCTCACCATGGTATTGAAATATGACAGCTTTGTCAAATTATTTACGAGGGGATAGATTTTCCTACCAAGCAAATGCTTGAGTCTATGTGTCCTCAAGGATTTACTTCCTATGAGGATGCTAACGATGCTTGGAATTTTTTGACGGATCTAGCCAAAAAAACAAGAGAGTGGGAGTCTATGCAGGAGACAGATCGAACCCAAAAAGGTAAAGGTTACTTTGTTGATGGTATAGTAGCTAAGGAGGCACACTTAGATAGCCTTATCAAAAGGATAGAAGCCTTAGTTCCTAAAGACCCTATCCAAAAGCAAGTCCTAATGTGCAACTGGTGTCAAACTCCTGGATACACAGTAGAGGAATGCCCTTCACAGGGAAATACTCAGAATGCTAATGTAGTGCACTTTACAATCCGTATAGTAACACCTACAATCCAGGATGGAGAAATCACCCAAATTTTTCTTGGAACCAAGGGTACCGTGTGGACCCATCCCAATTTCTAAATCAAGGTCCTCCCGGTCACACCAGGCCATATGCTCCCCCTAGACCCAATTTTGTTTCCCAAGGTAATTTTCAACAACCCCCTGGGTTTTCTAACACGGGTGAGCCGGTCAGACTCAGTGAGTTGGAGAAGAATGTGGCAGCTCTAATGGCAGGGCATACCAGTATGGAGAGGACACTTACCCAATTGGTTACCCTAATGTGTAAAAAGAACAAGAGTATTCTGCCCAGCCAACCAGAGACCAACCCACGCCATCACCCACAACCAAATAGGTCAAACCCTCAAGTGAATGGCATAGAGAGTCAATCAGGGTCCTCCAAACAATGCAATGCAGTCCATGCATTACGGAGTGGCCAAGAGTACCTACAGGATGAAGCACCAAAGAACAAATCCAAAGTTGCTCCTGTTAATGTTCCCCAATCTAAGGCAACTACTGAGCCTCTTTCTTCAGGTTCGTCTGATGTATCTGAAAGACCCAAAGAGACTGTATCGGACAGAGTTTTTACTCCACCAGCCCCAATCCCTAATAGGTTGGTAAACCAAAAGAATACTACTTTAGTTGATAAAATTTTAGAGGTCTTCAAACAGGTAGAATTGAATATCCCAGTTTTGGATGTAATTGACCAAATTCCTATTTATGCAAAAGTCCTTAAAAACTTATGCACACAAAAGAGGATTAGTCAAATTCCTAAAAAGGTATTCTTGACTGCACATTTAAGTTCTCTTCTGAACCATCCTGTGGCAGCCAAATACAAGGACCCTGGCTGTCCTACCATCTCTTGCATCATAGGCAACACTTTTATTGATCATGCTCTGCTAGACTTAGGTGCAAGTGTGAATCTTCTACCTTATCATGTTTACCAACAATTAGGATTGGGAAAGTTGAAACCAACGTCCATCTCACTTCAACTAGCTGATCGCTCTGTAAAAACTCTTAAAGGAATGGTAGAGGATGTTTTGTTAAAGGTAGGAGAATTTCTTTTTCCTGTGGATTTTATTGTCTTAGAAATACATCCTGTCTCCAATACAGATCAAATCCCTATCATTTTAGGAAGACCGTTTTTAGCTACAAGCAATGCACTGATAAATTGCAGGAATGGTCTTATGAAACTGTCATTTGGTAACCAAACTATTGATTTAAATGTATTTAGGCTGGGTAAGCAACCGAATGAGGAAGTACATATGCTCCAAGAATTCCCTAACCATGTAGAGACCACTTTTGGCATTGACTTTGACTCAGAATTCTTGCAGTGTATGGAAGCGTTGGGAGGAGTAGCGGATACTTTCGCATCAGAGGCATGGAGTATCCACACACCTGTGGAACCTCTAGGACCTCTATCCACTTCCATTCTCAAGCCCTCAATGGTTGAACCACCTAGCTTAGAATTAAAGGAGTTACCATCCACTCTGAAGTATGCCTTCCTAGGACCTGACCAAACTCTTCCTGTTATTATTGCATCTAATTTGACTTCTAATCAGGAAGAAGAGTTAGTCAAACTCTTACAAAATCACAAAGAAGCCTTAGGTTGGACTGTGGCTGACATCAAAGGTATTAATCCGTCTATTGTTCAGCATCATATATACCTTATGGAAGATATCAACCCCTCAAGGGAACCTCAAAGACGGGCAAATCCTGTGATGAAAGAATCCATTAAGAAAGAGATTCTAAAGTGCTTAGCTCATGGGATCATATATCCCATATCTGATAGTGAGTGGGTAAGTCCGGTACATGTGGTACCAAAGAAGTCAGGAGTCACTGTAGTTGCTAATGCTGACAATGAATTGATTCCAACCCGTATCCAAACAGGATGGAGAGTCTGCATAGACTATAGAAAGCTGAATACGGCAACGTGGAAGGATCATTTCCCTTTGCCTTTCATTGACCAAATGTTAGAGAAGTTGGCCGGACATGAATACTATTGCTTCTTAGATGGATACTCCGTTTCAATCAAATCCCCATTGCCTTAGATGACCAACACAAGACCACTTTCACATGCCCCTACGGAACCTATGCTTACCGGCGCATGCCTTTTGGGCTATGCAATGCCCCTGCCACTTTTCAAAGGTGCATGATGAGCATATTCTCAGATATGGTAGAACAATATTTAGAAGTATTCATGGATGATTTTTCTGTACATGGGTCTACTTTTTCTGATTGCCTATATAATCTTTCCTTAGTTCTTGTCAGGTGTACGGAGAAAGATTTAGTTTTAAATTGGGAGAAATGCCACTTCATGGTAAAACAGGGCATAGTGTTGGGTCACATCATTTCCAAAGATGGGATCATGGTTGACAGAGCCAAAGTAGAATTGATTGAAAAGCTACCTGTTCCCAAATCTGTTAAGGACATTCGCTTCTTTCTAGGGCATGCCGATTTTTATCGGAGGTTCATTAAAGATTTTAGTCAAATTGCTCGTCCACTCACCTCTTTGCTTGCTAAAGACCAGCTCTTTGATTTTAATGATTCCTGTCTTGAGAGTTTTAATCAACTCAAAAAGATTTTGACCACTGCCCCCGTTATTCAGGCACCCATATGGACAGAGCCCTTTGAGCTTATGTGTGCTTCTGATTTTGCATTAGGAGCTGTCCTTGGGCAACGGATCAATAAGTTACCCCATGTAATTTGTTATGCAAGTAGGACTTTAAACGATGCACAGCTTAATTACACCACCACTGAAAAGGAATTCTTAGCTGTTGTATTTGCTTTAGAGAAATTTCGTGCCTACTTGATAGGATCCCATGTCATTGTGTATACGGATCATGCCGCTCTCAAGCATCTCTTGCAGAAAAAGGATGCCAAAGCTCGTCTCATTAGATGGGTTTTGCTTTTACAAGAGTTTGACTTAGAGATTAGGGACCAGGAATAGAAAATCTAGTTGCTGACCACTTATCCCGACTGCCTAATTCTTTGACTATCGATTCACCAGTCAACGAGTCTTTCCTAGATGAGCAGTTGTTTGCAGTATCTAGTGAGCCTTGGTTCACTGATATTGTAAATTACTTGGTAACGGGTGCGACCCCTTCCCATTGGTCCGCCCAGGATAGGTATAGATTCCATTCCCAAGTCAAGTATTATTTTTGGGACTATTCATATCTGTTCAAGACTTGCCCTGATCAAATTATCAGGAGATGTGTACCTGACCATGAACAGCAATCTGTGCTGTCTTATTGTCATGATCAGGCGTGTGGTGGCCACTTTGGGCCAAATAAGACTGCGGCCAAGGTTTTACAGTCTGGATTCTACTGGCCTAGTCTTTTTAAGGATGCATTTAATTACTGTAAGGCATGCCCTTCTTGTCAGTCTTTAGGCCGCATTACCAAGCGGAATATGATGCCACTAAACCCAATTCTGGTGGTTGAAATTTTTGATGTTTGGGGCATTGATTTTATGGGTCCGTTCCCAAAGTCTTTTGGGAATGAGTATATCTTGTTAGTTGTGGACTACGTGTCCAAATGGATAGAAGCTGTTGCTACTAAGACCAATGACCACAAGGTAGTAATTAAATTTTTAAAGGAGAATATATTCTCCCGATTTGGTACCCCTCGAGCTATCATTAGCGATAGGGGAAAACACTTCTGTAACAAACCATTTGAGGTCCTTGTTCGAAAATATGGTATTACCCATAAATTGGCAACCCCTTACCACCCTCAGAATAGTGGACAGGTTGAAGTGTCCAATCGACAAATCAAGCAAATTTTGGAAAAAACTGTCAATCCTACTCGTAAGGATTGGTCCATTCGTCTCATAGATGCTTTGTGGGCTTATAGAACTGCTTTCAAGACCATTCTTGGTCAATCCCCTTACCGTTTGGTGTACGGAAAATCCTGCCATCTACCAGTCGAATTGGAACATCGAGCATTTTGGGCAATTAAGAAATTAAATTTTGATTTGTCAGATGCTAGCACTCATAGAGGACTCCAGCTCTCTGAGTTGGATGAATTGAGAAATGATGCCTACGATAGTGCCCGCATCTATAAAGACAAGACCAAGGCTTATCATGACAGACATATCCTTCGGAAGTCTTTTACCCCTGCGACAAGGTTTTGCTTTATAATTCTCGTTTGCATATTTTTCCTGGTAAACTTAGATCTCGATGGGAGGGCCCTTATATTGTTCAAAATGTTTTATCATCGGGTGCAATTGAGATTTTAAATCCAGGTACAGGTGCAACCAGTAAAGTGAATGGTCAGCGTTTGAAGCCATTTTTGGAGCTTCCACACGACTCCACTGAAGAGGTCATGGATCTCCATGAGCCTTTTTACACTGATCCTTGATTCAGGGAGTCTTTTTTTCTTCCCCTTGTCCTTGTCTTTTATTTTTCTATATACATTGAGGACAATGCATGATTTAAGTATGGGGGAAGGGGTGAAATTTAAAAAAAAAAAAAAAAAAGAATTTTGAGCTTTCATTGTAAATTTTAACCTTTTAACTTTGGTTTTTGGGAAAGTTAATCACTATTTCTATGGTTTTGACACAAAAGAGGAAGGAGAAAGAGACCTAGGAAACTATCACATACGAAGTAATGAAACCCTATGTGAGGATAGTACTTAGGTTGTATTTTGAGATGAGAATTAAGTTAGAAAATACATCTTACCTCTCCTGAAGGGATGAATATTTTATGGTTATAGTTGGTAATTTCAACCTTTGAATAAAGCTGAGACCTCCTTATACTATAAAAAAAAATCATAATAAGAAAATAATAATATAAGAGTTTTTTTTTTGTTCTTGGAACTATACAGGACATTCCGCCTCAAGAAGCGAGGTGTCTTGATTGAAATTCCTTGGATACAGCTCTTGTTATTATAAAAAAAAAAAAAAAGTACTCTTTAACATCAATGTCTTTAAAGATATATGTCAAAAGCGAAGCTACATAGTAACATGGGAATGCATAACCACCTGCACTTCTCAAGCCAATTGTAGTGGAGTAGCTTAAAGAGGAAGAAAGAAAGAAAGAAAGAAAAAAATACAAGTGTTGAAAGCTATTTTTGGGTCTTGGTTACCAGTATGTTACAAAGGGTTCACCTTAAGGAGAGATATGTTTGGAAGATATAACAAGGTTTCCTAATTGAGATACAACCTTAGTGTTTGAATCATATGAGGTAGCAATGTTCAAGTGTGGGGGTTTCTATGTTTTCTTGATCCCAAGTTGAGTGTCTTGACTAATAAGATATGTGTGTGCTCTCTTTCCTTAATACCAAAATTAATGTTTGAAATTTCTATATGAATTTTGTGTGTTTATTCTCTGAAAATACTCACGAGACACAACTCGTCCACTAGGGGTAACCTAGGGGTTTAAAGGCTTGTTGCACGTGCTAAGTGCAATCGTGATTCCTACGAAAGTGAGTTAGGATTTAATTTTATTTTTATATTTTTCTTTGCTCGAGACTAGCAAAGCTCAAGTGTGGGGGAATCTGATGAACACATTTTATGTGTGAATTTAGGGCATAAAATATACATCTCTTATTCTATTTATGATGCTTCTCAGGTATTTAATATTGATTTTATGTTTATTGGGTATAGGTGAAAGAATGGAGAAATTTAAGCTTGAAAATATCATTTTATGAATTTTTGGTGATCCTGTCCAGTTAACTCACCCAGTCAACTCAGTAGCCGGGCATAAGATGAATTTTATGAGGAGAGCCACGAATTTTGTGTATAAGATCAGCCTTGGACCAAGTCAAAGAATAGCCAATCTCATGTGAAAGATTCCATTCTCTTGAGAAAATATTCCTTAGTTATTTGGAATCAAATTTACAAGATTGCCATGGCATGGAAGAATGGAAAGATCCAATCGATTATAGAAGTTTTCAAAAAGAGATAATAATGCTAAAGATATGATGAATTGGTGCAAGATTTTTTTCTACTCAAGAATTGTCCATATACAATGAACCTATAAGATTGGAATTCAGTTACCAAAATTATCTCCACAAAATCTCATGTAATTCAATTATAAAGATTGATTGTGATATTTACTCTCTTGTATATATATGTGATACTCAGTAATAGAAAACCAGATCCAAGAATTCTATTATGAGTTTTTTTTCTTAGTTTTGAGAATTTATGAGAGAGTTCAAGATTCTTAGTTTTTTTTTTCTTTTCAAGTTGTGTTATTCTTGCTTAAGTTTATTTTTATTTATTTATTTATTTTCTTTTAGTTTTAATTTCAGATTTAGAACTCTGTAGTAGGGTAGATAAATATAGGTTGTACCCCATTACTAATTTAATTTAGAGGAGAAGGTTCCCTTTGTAATCGTTTGCACATCGCCTTGGAGTGACAAAAAGACGACGAGCAACGACAGAGATAAGTTAAATCTTCTATTGAGATAAGTTTTCTTACATTCTTTTACTTTTAATTTCGTTCCTTTCTTGCAATAAATCTGTGTTACTTTATGGTTAGTGGTTTCGTAAATTTTCGTACCGTTATAAATGGTTATTATTGTTTTTATTGCTTGATTAATTTTTATTTAAAGTGATTAGAGTGTTAATTCAATCATATCCCTTTTGTACGCTTTGTCTTATTTGAGTTAGGATAATAACGATTCCTCCCTGAGATCGACCCGTTACTGCACGATACCGTGCACTTGCGGTTACATACATATTTAATTCACATCAAGTGTTTTAGCGAAACTAGTTCAAGCTTCAAAGAGACAAAGGGAAATGGTAACGAGGACTCTCTTTTGCTTTTGGTTATTTGGTACAAACTGAGTAAATGCTTTTTCCATGATTTCCTCCATATTGACCTTCATGTCTATTGTGCTCTTCCTCTGTATCATCCTTCCCTATTCCTGATTATAAAAAAGGATGGTATGAGAGGTCTCACAAGTTTGAAATAAGTGGCAGATAGTGATGGAATTGTGGAGCTTTTAGGCTCTATAATCGAGATCCCTCGAGTTCTTTGAACATCTCTCTTCTGAAATTACATTCAATAAAGAGAGATTTCTTTTCTGATCAGTGTGAAATTTCAATTATATGAAATGTCAAGATAGATTTGAAGCTTAATTATTTTAAGACTGAAGATGCTGGATTTCCACCATGGGAATGTATCATTGATGACACTGTAGTTTCTCGACTCTTTGTCACCCTCCTCTTCAGCTCATTTCTTGTAGAAAGTGTTGGTCAGCATTATTCCTTGTGGAATTCTCATCTGTCTTGATATGCTTTCCTTTATCATATGCTTCTCTTGAGAATAAGCTATTTTAATTTAGCTTTCCTTTATCATATGATTCAGGTTCAATCAGGGTAATCCCGGCCCGGCCCGGCTCAATCAGGGTAAATCAGGATAAGGTAGGGTTTGGTAGTACCCTGCCAGGGTAGGGTTAGGGTTGATGTTATGTCCTACCCTGATAGGGTAGGGTAAGGTTTGGGTTAACATGAAAGGGTCTAGTGTAGGGTTGGGTTTGCAGATACCCAGCCCAACCCGACTCTGTTTCACCCCTAATAGGGCCAAATTATCTATAGGTAACCTCGTGGTGTTACACAATAAGGTGGATTAATTGAAAGCCTCTCAATATGATACCTTCCAATTTAACTGTCAATCAACATCTATCTACTAATTTGAACCAGCACAATGTTTGTTACATGTCCATACATGTTGAAAACATTACCTAAAACGTATGACAACAAGATGCAAAGCAAAAGAATGAGATTTTGAAGATGCAAAAATGGAAACAATGGAGGAGAATGACTAACAGATTTGCCTTGAAATACATTCAAGGTTTTAAAACAAAAAACCATTATAGAACGGTCTTTATCGATTCTAATTTGATTTCAAATTAATCATCTTGGAATCTGTCAGATATAGGTTGGATAGAGTCGACATCGACAGGACTCATCTTGACTCAGCCTAACTTGGTTGGACTCCATATGTATAGAGTCGGGCTTAATCATAATCGCCTAATCAATTTTGGATCAACTCAATGTTGATCACAGGCTGACACTGAGAGGGGAGTGAATCAGTGTCTTCAAAAATTCTTCTCTTATAATCCCTTAAAGACAAATGCTGCCCAAAGCTAATGCTTCACTCACTGACCACAACCACACAACCACTGAAATACAACCACACAAAGTCGTATACACAACCACCTCGCTACCACAAAGTGACTAGGTCTACCATGTCGTGCACACCCATCCTGCAGGCCATTCCACACACTTCACAATAAATAAATAAACACATTTATATATCATCCACAACACAAAGATATACGTGGTTCACCAAGACAGTGTGTGTCAGATCCCAATTTTGAATTAACCCAAAGTGTGATGAACCATCATAAGAACCAACGGTTCAAGCCAGGATCTGGTAAGATCGTGCCAACAATCCAAACCAAATACATTCCACATCATAATCAAAGATAACAAAATAAATAACGAAAGTCTTTATTAATAATGAATTAAGTATCTAATGTGGTAAATAAATACTAAACCAGTAATCTCCAAGTAAACTCAAAACATAATATAACAAACTATTACAAATCCCATAAGTCAAATATGAAAATAAAGACATTAAGTGTAACACAGTGGAAACACTCACATGATGAGTCATGCTCATCCTCCACAGTTTGCATGTCCATAGCCGCCACATGTCCATGCATTGGTGCACTGATAAAATCTTCGACAGAAACACCTGCAACATCAGAAACTAAAAAGAATGGTGCGTGCAAGGGTTAGCTCTTCAACATGAGCTCAGTGAGTGAACAAAATAATACAACAAACATATGTATGCAGTTGTAAGCACTCCATTTTTGCCATCCCTAGTTGAACAAAGTCTTACTGGAGACTAAGCAGCAAAGTGGGAGAGGTGAGAGAAAGTTTGGAAAAGTACAAGAGAGGCTAGTGAAACTCTCTCAAAAATGATAGTCGATCATTCCCAACATGTTTCTCTAATGTTTTGAGAATAACTGAGATGATCTCTAGCGTCTAGAAGCTTAAGTGAAACCATATGGCAAATTGGTGAATCCCAATGCAATGTTTGAATTTTTTGCTACAACTTGGACATGGTTTTCGATGGGCCCCACAGTAAGGAAATGGGTTACAACCTGCACGGATGTGTAGGTCATAGAAATACCTTTGAAATGATACCAGAATCGCTCAATTTCGATGTCAAATGGAGAAGATATGGCAATTTTAGTCTGAGAATAAGAATAAGGGTATTTTCTGAAGATTAATAATATCTAGGGGCTTGCATGTAAATTATCGTATGTTTAATTATTTAATCTTCATCTTTCCATATCTCGCTCATCTGAAGTCCAAATAAAGTGATTCCAGTACCATTATTCCTCATTTTTTGTGCTCTACAAAGTGGACGTGGAAAATCTGGAGTAGAGGTCTCCGAAGGATCCCATACGAAGCAGCAAGTTGATATGCCTGCTTAAACTTCAATTTCTCATAATTTTATTATCCGACGTCCAAATGAGGTGATTCAAACTCCAATATGTTCCATTTTTAGTGCTCTACAAAGTGGACATGGAAAATTTGAGGCAGAGGTCTCCGAGGCATCCCATGCAGAGTCGTTAGCCGATTTATCGTAAATTGACTGTTCAAACTTCAGAAATTCATAAGTTGACCATTTTACTTCCAAATGAGGTGATTCAAACTCCAATATTTTTCATTTTTAGTGCTCTACAAAGTAGAATTGAAGAATTTAGGGCAGAGATTTTTGAGGCATCCCATGCAGCGTTGCTAGCCGAATTATCATTAATTGGCCTATTTAAACTTCAGAAATTCATAAGTTGACCATTTTACTTCCAAATAAGGTGATTAAAGCTCCAGTATTCTTCATTTTTAGTGTTCTACAAAGTGAACATAGAAAATTTGGGATAGATATTATCGAAAGATTCTATGCGAAATGATAACGAAAATGGCCTATGAAATGATAGAGAGAGAAAAATCAATCTTGGCACACCCAGCTCAACCCACACTGGACCAGATTAGTTCAGACCTAACCAGTCCAGTCTGACCTAGTTTGAACCAACCAGGCCATACCAGTTCATCCCGTAGGCTCATGTACATGCATATTATATGTTTTTTATATATATATATATATATATATATATATATATATATATATATATATATATGTTATATATATATCTAAATATATATATATATGTATTATATATATATATATATATATTATATATTATATATATATTATACATTAATAGTCTATTTTGTTTTTGTTTTGAAGGAAGTAGAAAGAGAGAGACAAGGCTGTAGTGGGCTGGCCATAAATCAATTTTTTTTGGAATGCATGGGATGCTTAGGTGTCGGCTCTAGAATAAGTTAGGAAAGAAGAGAGAGGCAAAATTTATGCAAATAAAGAGAGAGCCGAGGGACAAAAGGAAAGAAAAAAAAAAGGAAGGAGAAGAGGGCGGTTTCTCAGGAGAGAGAGAGAAAAGGGGAGAAGCCAAGATAAAAAAAAAAAAAGAAACTAGGAAAGAAAATAAAAGGAAAATGAAAGAGAAAAAAGACAAAAGGAAAGAAGAAAAAATAAAAAAATAAAAAAAGGAAAGAGGGGAGAATGTGAGTGGAGAAAAGAAAAAAAACTCAAAAAAAAGGAGAGCACGGGTGGACTCCAAATGGAAAGAAGAAAAAAAGGAAAGAGAGAGTGGGAGAGAGAGTCTGAGAGAAGAAGAGAGGAAGAAATAGAGAAAGGAGGAGGGAGACTAAAATTGAGAGAGAAGAGGAAGAAGGGAAAGAGAAGAAGAGAAGGAAGAAGGAGAAGTTAAGAGAGAGGGAACTCTCTGCAAAGAGGTAAGTTCATTCTCCATTGTTATTTTTTAGTACATACCTGCAATTCATGGCCCCTCACCATTGTTGTAACCAAAATTTTGGTTTTGATATGATTCCATGATGCTAACATGTCGAAAATTGCTTGAATATGTCTATTTTTGATAAATCATGATCAAAGATGTTATATTGCGTCCATGTGGATGTTGTAATGCCCATGTTTGATATTTTTTATGCATTAGAATATGTTTAACGTACTCAATGGAGAAAAATTAAATGTCATATGATGATTTTTGAGTATTTTAATATTTTTCACAAGGTGGATCCAGATCTGAAATTCGATATTGGGACATGCATCTCATATAGATTTTTGATGCATTTTGAACCCAAAATTTTTTGAGATACTCATACATATGTTAGAAAGTTTTCCTACAAATTTAGACAGGTTTAGAGTTGAGAAAGTTGAGATAAAAAAAGCCCCAATGATGCTACTATCCTTCTCAGATACAATGCAAACCCTCATCAGAAAAGCTCTAAAAATAGAATTTACGGCCATAATTTGATAATCCTTCCTTTAGAGAAAGTTATAAATATGAAGTCATAAAAAATTTGGCACTAGATTTGGATTTTTCTAATTTTTTTTATGGATTTCATATGATTTTTGAAATACACCATGGTCTATTTTAGGGTCAGTTAGAACACACTGAATTGCATGACTGAGATGTGATGTTTGCACCTTGAGGATCTTTCTGTTTGCATAATATTTTTTAGTGAAGTGTTAGATCTATCAGTTAGCTACATGACCATATGCCTGAATTCCATTTTCAATGAGTAGTTGATTTTATATAGAATTTATGGTGCAGCTGGTCAGAATCTAGAACAGACTTGACAAATGCACATGCCTGCACTTGTGGTGCATTTTTGACCCATTTTGGTTCCCTGTTAGGATTTCTCTTCTCGAGAAAAAATCTAGGTCTCTGAGTTCTCTTTCAGAGGATATATTTTGAACTTAATTTGAATTTGTATGAGGCCCCATATGCATGTTTTGGCAAAGGTCCATAGAATCTATTGATTATAGTAAAAATCATGAAAGTCCATGCATAATTGTCCTGTAGAGATTTTTTTAGACATCACTTCCTTGAAGGAAAAGGTAGCCACATGGGTCTGGAATACAACCAAGTTAACAGATAATTTTTTGCATGATTGAAGAATATCTTATGATTATTTTTCCATAACTGGTTAGAATCTAAAAATCAGTCTGACCAGTTTTCATAGTCCGACCTTGTAGGTATGATTTAAACCATTATATTTCCATCATATTGTGCCTTATAAGAATTTGAGACCATTAGATCTTGATCATGAGCATATTATTCGAATTTGAACCATTAGATCTTGATCATGAGCATCTTATTTGAATCTGGATCATTGGATTGTCTTGATGATTGATTTGAATGGATAGATTACCTTTTTGAAAGATTTAATTGAATCTGAACCATTGGATTGACCTTATGGATGTTTTAATTGAATCTGAACCATTAATCAAATATGATCTTGGTCACATTGTTGATAATCGATGTTTGACCAATGCTTTCACATGCTTGCCATATTGATTCACATGCTTTATTGCTATATTTGAGATGATATTGTTGTTACTTGCCATATTTAAATGATATTTATTATTGGTAATAACTTAATTTCTACAACACCCCAATCGAACTGCCATATCTATACACCTAGAAGACATATTAGGTGTGGGGGCGTGCATGTAGACACTCACATTCACGGGAAGGGTAAGAATGAAAGTGATAAAATTTAATCAAGAAATATGAAGCATAGCCCAACAAATGCCAAATTGGGGTTTTAGGTCAAGGGTAGCTTTAGGATTATCCCTACCCTCAGCTCATCTCTCATAGGGTACAGAGAACTAGATAGGTGTGATATGAATCGAACATAGAGCATTTAGGTTCCACACTTTGACATTGAAAGAAGAACATGAATGAATTGAATCTGCACTCCGAACCATGCGGATCCTAATTCTTAGGACAGAACCCTGAGATACACAGGCAGTTTGGTGAGATTTCCAAACACGGTTCCACACCATGATATTGAAAGAAAAATATGAATGAATTGAATCCACATTTTGAACTACGTGGATCTTGATTCTATAGAACCCTAAGATACGTAGGCAGTTTGGTGAGACACCCAAACACAGTTCCACATTTCAATCTGTATAGAATAATGAATTCTAGCCTTCCTTAGACCAAGAGAGTACACCTGAGTGGTTTTAGGATAATGAATTCTAGTCTTCCTTAGACCAAGGTAGAGTACATCTAAGTGGTTTTAGATTAGCAAATCTTAGCCTTCCTAAACCAAGGTAGAGTACACCTGAGCGGTTTTAGCCATCCCTTTTGTCTTCCTAGACCAAGATAGAGTACACCTGAGTGGTCTTAGACATACCCTTTAGTCTTCTTAGATCAAAGTAGAGTACACCTGAGTGATCTTAGAATACTATCCATTTTAGCCTTCTTAGATCAAAGTAGAGTACACCTGAGTGATCTTAGAATACTATCCATTTTAGCCTTGTTAGATCAAAGTAGAGTACACCTGAGTGATCTTAGAATACTATCCATTTTAGCCTTCCTAAACCAAGGTAGAGTACACCTGAGTAATTCTAGGAAATCCAAATTCATACCCATATCCATATCCATATCCATATCCGTATCCATATCCATATTCACTTCGATCCACATAGGCTATGTCTAGATTCAATCTGAATCATCATCAAACATAAACTTCAACTTGAACAATTGAATCTAAAAAAGCTTAATCATAAATCACATCTATAAACCTTAATCACTATCACACCCCAATTCTGAACCAACCAGAATAGTGTAATGAACCGTCTATGATCCAACGGTTCAACCAGGATCTCGAATATGCTGTGTCTTTTTGCTTAAACCATACACATCCACAACCATAATCAGAATAAATAAACAATAACTAAAGTCTTTAATACTAATGAACTGAGAATCTATCAGTGATAACATAAATAAATTATCCAATTATCACCAAATGACTAAGACATAAAATAGAATAAATTAATCAATTACATGTTCTTAATAATCCAACAAATAAATCTAATCAAAGATGCATGAGTTGCACTCGCACAACGAATCATGCGACTCCATCATAGCTTCTGCATCCATCGCCGTAACATGTCTGTACACTGAAGCATTCACATAATCTTCTACAGTAGGACCTGCATCATCAACTAAAAATATTCGACGTTGAAAGGGTGAGCATACATCATGGCTCAGTGAGCAAACAAAACAATGCAACAAACATATGCATGCATTCAATTCATATCTTTGGTCTGGATCATAAGTTTGCAATGTGCAATAGAAAGGATAGGTGTTCGACGCACCTCTATACACGAGTGTGTGAAGTCACCCAATGGATCAAACACCATCGCCGTCCCACATGCACCCATCATGGAATAGAGATAGAGCTAAAGTGCCCGGATCAAACACCGCATAACACTTCCCCTGATGCCCTACCCATACCAAGACGTAAGCCCCTATTGGCGAGGGCTTGCAAACTGGGCTCGCAACTAACCAATCCTAACGTCAAACAGTGTATCCAAGGCCTCACCCCAGCATCCCTCAATACGTCCATAGAGATAGAGCTAAGGCCCCCCGGCAGAGTCAGAGACTACATGGTCCGAGACCACCTCCCCTGATGCCCTACGACGTAATAGTTCTACTAAGGTAATGGCAATACGACGATGTTAATGGACAAGACTTGAGTAGAGATAGAGCTAGAGTCTGGTGACCAGGATGAACCACAGTGTCACGTCCTCCCCCTGATGCCCCACTTGCATCAAGGACACTAATCACACACATACATTCACATGCCTATTCCTAGCATCATCATCATCATCATGTTATAAATAAACTGAATTAAATATGCATGAACAGTAATAACAGGAATATTGGATGACATGTGAAATGCACAATACACGCATACAAGCATAGAATCATTCATGGCATTGGACTCAATAAACAAAAATAGTTTATTATTAGCCAATTAGTTTAGGTCATGTTCCGTCACCTTTGATTGATAGTAGATCCTCGTTCAAGCTTTGTAATTCACTCTTAGATCACTTGAAAACCTAACAAGTTTATAGACTTATAATTAAAATTAATTTCCATGTATTTAGACTAACAGAAACTGAGGGGTCGCAGGTGTGGCAGCACCTGTGGTCTCAATTTCTACAATCACAGGGCATGGGGTCGTAGGGTGGGGTCAGACATACTCCGACCACATGTGTGACCACACCCTCCCTGGAAACTTCCCGAGGGCATGTGGTCGGACATGTGTGTCTTGTGGGGTCGGACATCATGCGACCTCAAGTGCGACCACACGTGTTATGGTCGACCTTTCACTCTTAATTTCATTTCTTCATGTTTGAATCCTTTGGCTTTTCATCATGGTCCCTCCTATGATTGTTCTATGGCTCAAAACTATTATTTTGTACACCATTCATTGTCCACACAATTTCCTCCATGGATTCTCTTGGAATTTGTCCATGGATGGATGATTTGGGTTTTTCCTAAATCCTATCTTCTTCATGAACTATTCTAGGCTCTCAATTTAACATGGGAAATATGTTCATACCTTAAGCTTGCTGAAGATTCAGAGTTTTCTCTGAATTTTCCTCCTCCTTAGTCTTCCTCATCAATTCTCCTTCTCTTTTTTCTCTTCTCTTTCTCTCACTTTCAATTAGAGTTCTAAAAGGGTGAAAGAGGCTAAGGGACGTCCTATTTATAGAGGAAAATCCTCCATAATATGCCCTACTGAGTTTAGGAAAGAACCTCCTTCGAATTAGGAAGGTTTCTTAATTTCAGTTTCTGACTGGGTTCCGTGGGGTCGGAGGTGGGGTCACAGAATCCGTCGACCACACCTTCTAAAATGTCCAACCACACGACCTAAATTCATGTGGTTGGACTCTTTTGAGGTGTGGTCGGTCACACCTGTTTAGGTATGCGACCACATACTCATAATTGACTGTTTTTTGCTTGATTTCATACCTGATCTTGTGGTTTTTTCATGCACTTGGTCCACTTGGCTCGACCATGATAGGAAGACCTAATACAAGGTGGTAAGACCGACTAGTTCGATACGGGTCTTACAACTCCCCCCTCTTATTAGAAATTTTATCCTCGAAATTTGCACATACCTTTCGAGTAAAAAAGGTGAGGATATTGCTTTCGCATAGCATTCTCATCTTCCAATGTGATCTCTTCTTTATCTTGGCTCCTCTATGTGACCTTAACATAATAAATGTCATGGTTGCATAGACGTTGAACCTTTCGGCAAGTGATTTCAGTTGGTGCTGCTTCAAATGTCAAATCATCAGTTAGACCCGGTGGATCCGCTGTTAAAACGTGTGTTGGATCTCTGATGTATTTATTTAGTAATGAGATATGAAATACATCATGCACACTTGACATAGATGGGGGTAGTACTAACTGATACGCTACTTTTCCACATTTAGCTAGAATCTCATATGGCCCGACATATCTTGGACATAGCTTCCATTTCTGTCCGAATCGTTTTAAGCCTCGCATAGATGATACTTTCAAGAATACCTTATCACCTACGACAAATTCAAGGTCTCGACGTCGAGTATCTACATATTATTTCTGACGATTTTGAGCTGTTGTTACTCTTTCCTTCATAATGTCGACTACGCGACAAGTATCTTCAATAAATTCTGGTCCAACGATACTCCGTTCACCAACTTCATTCCAAAACAAAGGAGTTCGACACTTCCTATCATACAGTGCTTCATAGGGTGACATCTGTATAGTAGCCTGATAGCTGTTGTTATAGGCGAACTCGATCAATGGTAGTTTCTAGTCCCATGATCCCTTGAAAACAATAACACAGGCTCGAAGCATGTCTTCTAAAATCTGAATGGTACGCTCCGACTGTCCCTCTGTCTGAGGATGGAATGCAGTACTGAATTTCAACATTGTACCCATAGCCTTCTGTAATCCTTCCCAAAACTTTGAGGTAAAGCGTGGGTTTCTATCGAATACAATGCTTCAGGTACCCCATGCAATCTGATAATATTATCCACATATAGCTTGGCTAACCTCTCTAGGGTATACTGTGGTCGTATAGCTATGAAGTGAGCTGTTTTAGTCAGACGATCTACAATCACCCAGACCGCGTCAACTACTCGGGGAGTCATTGTAACCCGGTGACGAAGTCCATAGTGATGCAGTCCCATTTCCATGCTGGTTCTGACAGTGGCTGCAATAATCCTGTAGGTCTTTGCCTTTCAGCCTTTACCCTCTGACAATTTAGGCATTGAGACACAAATTTAGCTACATCTGCTTTCATTCCTCTCCACCAATATAATTTTTTTAGATCATGATACATCTTCGTACTTCCAAGATGTACAGAATAAGCGGTGGTATGAGCTTCCTTCATTAGTCTCTGTCTAATGTCCAAGTTTTCCGTTTTAGAAACATATACTCTTCCTTTGTACTTCAGTACCCTTTCAACGTCCAATGTGAACTCAGGAATAGTCCTACCTTTTTTGATGTCTTCTTGCACCGTTCTCAGATTAGGGTCTGATCTAAGAGCGGCTTTCACTTCATCTATTATATCAGGTACAATCTTCAATGTTGCGAACATATTTAAAAACCAATGAATAAACCCTTGGTTGGTTGATCCTGTAAGACCCGTATTGAACTAACCGGTCTTACCACCTTGTACCAGGTCTGCCTATCATGGTCGAGCCAAGTAGACCAAGCGCGTGAAGAAATCACAAGACCAGGTATGAAATCAAACCAAAAACTGTCAATTATGAGCGTGTGGTCGCATGCCTAAACAAGTGTGACCGACCCCACCTCAAAAGAGTCCAACCACATGAATTTTGGTCGTGTGGTCGGACATTTCAAAAGGTATGGTCGACAGATTCTGCGACCCCACCTCCGACCCCACAAAACCCAATCAGAAACCGAATTTAGGAAACCTTCCTTGTCACACCTCAATTTCGTACTATTCAGAATGGTGTGATGAACCGCTAATAAATCAACGGTTCAACCAGGATCTCGTATAGGCTATGTCCGTTTGCTTAAATCGTACACATCCACAACCATAATCAGAGTAAATAAATAATAGTGGAAGTCTTTAATATTAAATGAACTGAGAGTCTAGCTGTGATAAAGTAAATAAATTATCCAATTATCTCCAAATAACAAAGACATAAAATAAAATAATTTAATCAATTACATCGTCGGAATAATTCAAAGAAAAACTAATCGAAGACGCATGCATTGCACTTGCATGACGAATCATGCGACTCCATTATAACTTCTACATCCATCAACGCAGCATGCCCGTACATCGAAGCATTCATATAGTCTTCTACTGTGGTACCTGCATCATCAACTACAAGTATTCGACATCGAAAGGGTGGGCATATATCATGGCTCAGTGAGAAAATAAAACAATGCAACAAACATATGCATGCATTTAATTCATATCTTTGGTCTGGTTCATAAGTTTGTAATGTGCAATAGAAAGGTTTGGTGGCCGCCGCACCTCTATACACGGGTGTGTAAGCCCACCCAATGGATCAAACACCATTGTTGTCCACATCCACCCCACCATGGAATAGGGATAGAGCTAAAGTGCTTAGGACCGCACCGCATCACACTTCCCCTGATGCCCTACCCATACCAACATGTAAGCCCCTATTGGTAAGGGCTTGCAAACTGGGCTCGCAACTAACCAATCCTAATGTCAAACAGTGTATCCAATGCCTCACCCCAGCATCCCTCAATACGTCCATAGAGATAGAGCTAAGGCCCCCCGGCAGAGTCAGAGACTACACGGTCTGAGACCACCTCCCCTGATGCCCTACGACGTAATAGTTCAGCTAAGGTAATGGCAATAAGATGATGTCAATGGACAAGACTTGAGTAGAGATAGAGCTAAAGTGCTTAGGACCGCACCGCATCTGTCACACCCCAATTCCGTACTATTCAGAATGATGTAATGAACCGCCAAATAACCAACGGTTCAATCAGGATCTCTAATAGGCTATCCCCGCGTTATCCAAACTTTACATGCATCCACAATCATAATCAGAGTAATACACAATAGCGGAAAATTTATAAATAATATGAACTGAGAACTAAATGATATCCATAAATAATAGCAAATTATTCTGTGTTTAACTGAGACATAAATATTTAAATACCAAATACATGTCTTATAAATCCAATAAAGAAACCTACAGAAATATCTAATCGAATACACACGAGTTGCACTCGCAAAAGGAGTCGTGTGTATCGTCTTCAGCTCCAACTTCCATAGTTGCAACGTTTCCGTACGCCGACAGGTTCATATAATCTTCAACTGTATATCCTGCATCATCAACTAAAAATATTCGACGTCGAGGGGTGAGCACACAACACGGCTTAGTAAGTAGCCAAAACAATGCAACATTACATATGCATGCAAAAAGTCAATTTATATCTTTGGTCTCGGTTTATAGTTTGCAATGTGCAATAGAAAGGTTGGGTGGTCAAAGGTTAACGTTTATTGACACCGCCTCTATACACAGGGTGTGGAAGCCTGCCCGAAGGTTAACGTTTATCGTCGTCCCCATCCACCCTACTATAACATTATACAACAAAGGTTAACGTTTATTGCTATATAATGCTATACCAACACGTAAGCCCCTGTTAGCGAGGGCTTACAAACTGGGCTCGCTACTAACCAATCCTAATGCCAAACAGTGTATCCAAGGCCTCACCCCAGCATCCCTCAAAACATCCATAGAGATAGAGCTAAGGCCCCCCGGTTGAGTCAGAGACTACAAGGACCGAGACCACCTCCCCTGATACTCTATGACATAATAGTTCTGCTAAGGTAATGACGATACGACGATGTCAATGCACAAGACTTGAGTTAGAGATAGAGCTAAAGTGCTGAGACCCGCCAAAGGTTAACGTTTATTGACGTTCTCATCACACCTCCCCTGATACTCGCTCGCATCAAGCACATCAACCACACACATACAAGCACATGCCTATTCCTATCATCATCATCATCATCATGTTATAAACAATAAAATAAATATGCATGAACAAGTAATAGAAATATTGGATGGCATGTTGTATGCACATTACAAACATATTCGCATAGAATCAAACATGGCATAGGACTCAAGAAATAGAAAACAGTTTATTATTAACCAATTTAGTTTGGGGTTAAGGTTCCTCACCTTAGCTTGCTAATAGATACTTTTTCAAGCTTTAAAATCACCTTTATAATGTTATTATATTGCTAGCAAACCTAACAAAGTCGATAGAATTTAATTAGAATTAATTCAAAATTTAAAAACCATTCTGTCAACTGAGGGTCGATGCTAGGGTCGATGCTAGGGTCGATGGGTCTATCGACCCTCCCTCCATTCTGAACTTCCCGAATGCTGAGGGTCGATGGTCAGAAACACCTAGGGTCGGATGGTCTATCGACCCTCGGTGTGACCCTTGGTGCACTCTGGTCCAATTTCCACTTTTAATCCATTCTTCATGTTTGGGGTCCTATGGCTTGCTTCCTACATTTACTCAACATTCATTCCATGGTCTAAAACCATGTATAATCCATCTAGATAGCTTTCGTGCATCCTCCTATGGTTTCCCATGAAAGCCTAACCATGGATGGATGGTTTGGGTTTCTCCGAAATCCTACACTCAACCATATCTAACCTAAGGTCTGTAGAAACTCATGGAATTAGTATCCATACCTGAGAAGATTACTTTTCTCTGCAATTTCTTCTCCTCTTTGCTAAGCCTTCGTCCTAGCCTCCTTTCTTCCTTCTTCTCTCTTTCTCTCAATTCAATTAGGGTTGTGAAAGGAGTGAAAGTGGCTTAGGAACGTCCTTTAAATTGACTAGGAATGTCCTATAATAATCCCATTGAGATTTGGAAAGAATCCCAACCGAAAATTAGGAAATTTCCTAATTTCAGTTTCGTCGGAAACCGAGGGTCGATGGGAGGGTCGATGATCCCGTCGACCCTAGGGTCTTAAGCTGTCCGACCCTCCCTTCAAAACTGAGGGTCTGACTTTCTATTTTGGGAGGTCCGACCCTGCTTAGCTGGGTGTGCGACCCTTCCCTAAAATTAAGTGTTTTTGGGTCGATTTCGTACCTGGGATCTCGATCTCCTTCATGCCCTTGGTCCATTTGACTCGACCATGATGGGTAAACCTGGTTCAAGATGGTAAGACCGGGTTAAATTGACACGGGTCTTACAACTCCCCCCAACTTATAAAAATTTCGTCCTCGAAATTGTACATACCTTCTGAATCAAACAAGTCAGGGTATTGCTTTCTCATAGCATTTTCTTCTTCCCATCTAATCTCTTCCATGTCTCTACTTTTCCATGTGACCTTAACATAGTAGATATCTCTGTTGCATAGACGTTGAACCTTTCAACTAGTGATTTCCGTTGGTATTACTTCAAATGTCAAATCATCAGTCAGTTCCGACAAATCTACTGTCAACACATGTGTTGGGTCTTTGACATACTTCTTCAATAAGGATATGTGAAATACGTCATGCACACTTGACATAGATGGTGGTAGTGCTAACTGATAAGCTACTTTCCCACGCTTAGCCAGAATCTCATATGGTCCGACATATCTTGGACTTAGTTTTCCTTTCTGTCCGAACCTCTTTAATCCTCGCATAGGCGATACTTTCAAAAATACTTTATCACCTACGGCAAACTCTAGATCTCTTCGTCGAGTATCTGCATATTGCTTTTGACGGTTTTGAGCTACTCTTACTCTTTCCTTGATGATGTCGACCACTCGACAAGTCTCTTCAACAAATTCTGGTCCAACAATACTACGTTCTCCAACTTCATTCCAAAACAAGGGAGTTCGACACTTCCTACCATACAGTGGCTTCATAAGGTGACATCCGTATAGTAGCCCCGATAGACGTTATTGTAAGCGAACTCGATCAATGGTAACTTTTCGTCCCATGATCCCTTGAAATCAATCACACATGCTCGTAGCATATCTTCTAAAATCTGAATTGTACGCTCCGACCGTCGTCGTTGTGTGGGTGGAATGCAGTGCTGAACTTCAATGTTGTGCCCATGGCCTTTTACAGTCCTTCCCAAAATTTGGAAGTAAATCGTGGATCTCTATCGGACATAATGTTTTCTGGAACACCATGTAGCCGAACAATATTATCCACATACAGCTTTGCTAACCTTTCGAGTGTATATTGGGGTCGTATCGGTATGAAGCGAGCTATTTTGGTCAGACGGTCTACAATCACCCAAACTGCGTCAACTACTCGAGGAGTCAGTGGTAGTCCTGTGACGAAGTCCATAGTGATGCAGTCCCATTTCCATGCTGGTTCCGGTAAAGGTTGTAACAGTCCTGCGGGTCTTTGTCGTTCCACCTTTACCTTCTGACAATTTAGGCATTGAGACACGAACTTGGCTACATCTGCCTTCATTCCCCTCCACCAGTATAATTTCTTTAGGTCATGATACAGCTTTGTACTTCCAGGATGTACCGAGTAGATGGTGGTGTGGGCTTCTTTCATGAGTCGGTGTCTAATGTCCACACTTTCTGTTTCGGGTACACATATTCTTCCTTTGTATTTCAGTACCTTCTCGTCATCCAAGGTGAACTCAGGGTTAGTCCTACCTTTCTCAATATCTTCTTGTACCGTTCTCAGATAAGGATCTGCTTTGATAGCTGTCTTCACTTCATCCACTATATCCGGTATTATCTTCAATGCCGCAAACATATTTGAAAACCAATGAATGAACCCTTGGTTGGTTGATCCATCCGGTGTATCGATCACATACTGCTCGTCACCGTGATTGAATACCATCCCGGTAGTACACATTGCTGCAGTTGTGCTAGTTTCTCCTTGAGATTTTATCATTGCTTTTCTGCTCAATGCGTCTGCTACTACGTTCTCTTTTCCCGTATGATACTGGATATCACAATCATAGTCTTTCAATAGTTCCAGCCATCTTTTTTGTCTCATATTTAACTCCTTCTGATTAAATAGATACGTAAGGCTTTTATGGTCCGACTTAATCTGAAATTTCTCTCCGTATAGGTAGTGTCTCCATATCTTGACAGCATGTACTACTGCCGCTAACTCCAAATTGTGAGTGGGATAATTCTTCTCATGTACCTTCAACTGTCTCGATGCATACGCAACTACTTGTTCTCCTTGCATAAGCACACATCCTAATCCCAATCCCGATGCATCAGTGTATAAGGTAAATGTCTGTCCTGGAACGGGAATGGTTAAAATTGGAGCGGATATCAATCTGGTCTTCAGTGTTTGAAAGCTCTTTTCACACTTATCCGTCCATACGAGCTTTTCTCCTTTCTTGGTTAAACTGGTAAGAGGTACGGCAATCCGAGAATAGTCTTCTACGAATCTCCGATAATATCCAGCTAGACCTAGGAAACTTCTAATTTCTGAGACGCTCTTTGGTGCTTCCCACTTCACAATAGCTTCGATCTTACTGGGGTCCACTTTGATTCCTTCTGCGGATACTACATGGCCTAGAAAGGCGACTTCACTTAGCCAAAACTCACACTTTGAAAATTTGGCGTATAACTTTTCTTTCCTTAAACGCTGTAGGGCTGCGTTTAGGTTCTTGACATGGGTTTCCTTGTCCTTGGAGTATACCAATATGTCATCAATAAATACTATCACTGACGTGTCCAACATATCGTGGAAAACTCGGTTCATAAGTTCCATGAACGTTGCCGGTGCGTTAGTTAGTCCGAAGGACATCACTAGGAACTCATAATGTCCGTATCTTGTCCTGAAAGCTGTCTTCGGAATGTCACCTTCTTTAATCTTTAGTTGATGATAGCCTGATCGAAGATCGATCTTTGAAAATACCTTCACTCCTTGTAACTGATCGAACAAGTCATCGATCCTGGGTAGTGGGTATCGATTCTTGATGGTCAGTTTATTCAACTCTCGATAGTCGATGCATAATCGAACACTACCATCCTTCTTCTTTACGAACAACACCGGTGCTCCCCATGGAGATATACTGGGTCTAATATAACCCTTATCCAGCAGTTCTTGTAGTTGCACTTTTAATTCCTTCAGTTCCGTAGGAACCATCCTATAAGGTGCTTTTGATACTGGTGCGGCTCCAGGTATAAGGTCTATTACAAACTCCGTGACTCGGTCGGGTGGTAATCCGGGTAATTCCTCCGGAAATACATCAGGAAAATCCCGCACGACATCAATATCTTCCATTTGTGGCACGTCCTTAGTTAGGTCGACCACTGATACTAGATATCCGACCGCTCCTTTCTCAAGGCACTTCTTAGCCTTTAATGCTGAGAGTATGAGCTTGCGTCTCCGGGGAAGTTTGGTTCCCGAGAAACTGAATTCTGCTCCTTCTTTGTCTTTGAACGTTAGCTTCTTCTCGGCGCATAACAGATTTGCAGAGTGCCGAGCTAACCAGTCCATTCCTAAGATGACATCAAAGTCTGCCATCTCAAGTTGTATTAAGGTTGCATCCAAGGTCTGCTCTCCGATGAGAACTGGACATGGTCCATAACCTTTCTCTAATTCCACTTTTAATCCTATCGGTGACCGTACAAGTAATTTGTAGTCTAATGTTTTGATGGGCAGATTGGTCTTCTTTCTAAATGACACGGATATAAATGAATGAGTTGCTCCTGAATCAAAGAGTACTCTGGCGGGTACGCCATTGATAGGTACGATACCTGTGATCCGTTTTTTTCTTAGTCTACATACTCAATCAGTGTAATTATAATCTTAAAAGTTTCGGTCCTACCTGTGACCACATCGGGCGATGCGGCTGCATCCTCTGATGTAACAGCATATACCTGTCCTTGATGTAACTGCTTCTTGGGTTTTGGACATTCTCTTGCCATGTGCCCTGGTTGGTTGCAGTTATAACACTTCGGGGCTTCAGAATTTGGCTTTGGCTGTGGTTGAGTTGCTGCAGTAGACTTTGGTGTAGTTGCAAAATTCTGAGGACGGAAAGGTTTTTACGTCCTGTTATTGCCTCCGTTATAAGAATTCCCAACTGGCCTTTTTATGCCTTTATTTTGAGTGAAATAACTCTCTTTCTGGCTCGATTCGATCACTCGAGCAATCTGAACAGCTTCGTTGTATATGTTCTTATCTAATCCTTGAACATGTTCCCTTATACGTCCTCTTAGTCCCGCGACGAATCTACGGGTTTTTGTATCTTCTTCTTGCATACTCAATGGTGCGAAGAAAAACAGCTCTTCATAACGCTGTTGGTACGCATCCACCTACATCTGTCCCTGATAAAGACTCAGGAACTCCTTCTCCATCGAATATCGGAAGCTTCGTGGAAAATATTTATCAAAGAAAGCTTCTTTATATATAGCCCAAGTCAGTAGGGCGTGCTTAGTCAATAGATAGGCCCTGGTCGATTTCCACCAATGATGTGCGTCGCCTTTGAGCATGAAGGTGGCACACAATACTTTCTCCTCTTCAGTAATAGTCATCATAAGAATATTTCTTTCCATTTCGTCTATCCAGTGTGCTGGCCACAGTGGATCAGACGGCTTGCCATTGAATTCTCTTGGCTTCATTTTCAATAATCTCTCTACTAGTCGGGAGTGATCCAGTTGATTTTGGTATGCCCCAAACATAGGGGATGGATACTGATAGTTCCCTTGGGCTGCTTCTGGGACTTGCACTGGAATTGGTGCAGGCGGTTGTTGAGGTGTCTGTTGAGCTGGGTGGTTACCCACTGGTGCTGCACTAGCTTGCCCAGTGTGCATGGCTGTAGCCTGAGTGGCTTGAAACATAACTCCCATCGCAACCTGTATTTGAGCTTGTGCATGTTGCATTTGTTGTAGCTATTGTGCCAAATTCATCACCACTGTTGTTAGCTCTGGTGGTGGTGGTGGCAAATTTTTAGGGTTTGCCGGCTCGGGATTACCCTGTGCGTAATTGTTCTCTGGACTAGTCTCATCCGCCGGTAGTGGTGGTGGGACTGTGTTTCGGGTCTGTCGGGTAACTCTACGGCCAGACATATTTACTTTTGAGATGGGTGGTGCCTGAAAATCATCAAAATCAGTGAGAAATCATTTATACTTCATGTAGGCACGCTAACCGATATAAAATTTGAATCCTCAATTCATTCTGAAAAAAATACTGTCTTTTCTATGTAGGGTCGATGGTGAGGGTCGATGGTATGTCCGACCCTTAGTATCCGACCCTGGGAATGTCCTGTTCTTCCCGAGAGCTGAGGGTCGATGGGTGTCCGACCCTCAATCCGACCCTTGAATTTCTGTCAGATTCCCGAGAGCCGAGGGTCAATGGTGTCAGTCGAATTGTCCGACCCTCGGACCAAAAATCAGATTTTTAAGATCCGATTCTGGGTCAATTCTTACTATTCCTCCTCCGTTTCGACTCGTCTCTACTCTCCGAGTTGCTACAGTGCTACTTCACTATTGTGGATCGTTCTTACTCCGAGTTTCGACATCCACATCACCTCTACAGGTATAATTTCCCAACTTTCCCTGTTTTTAGGTTTTTATTTCTAGGTTTTTACTCATTTAGCTTGTCTTTTCCAAATTAAACTTTTTCCAATCGTAAAAATTCTATTTTTATTGGGGGCTTTTGTTATTGGGGTCTTGAGGAACGAAAGCCCTCAAAAAATTTTCAGTTTCATTGGTTGGTTATCGAGAAACTTAAATTTTTCTCTTTTTGCCCTAATTTATCGAAATTTTTAATTTTTCTTCAATTTCTTCCAATTGGACATCGTTACTTAAAATTTCCTTCTGCATGTGGGATTTAGGATATGTCTAAACCTTCGTAAGTCCTTATGCCCACTTGTATGGCGAGGAATGGGCTTCTATTTTAAATTTTCGGATTTTTATCCTACTAACTCCTTATTTCTTTTCTCTTTCTTATTTTGCAGATACTATGGCCCGTACCAAAGTGCCAAGATTGCGTGATCCACTTCGCTTCCGTTCGAATGAAGCTGAGGCACGCATATCGCGACTATGCCCGTAAGAAAGTGGAAGGGGGTCGCATGGTGAACTTGGCTGAGCTAGCCTTGTTCAATATAGAGGGAGCATTCGGTGACATGGGGTGGCTCCCTGTCATCACATACAACGTGTGCACATGTCCAGACTTGGTGCGCCAGTTCTATTGTAACCTCCAGGTGGTGGGGGATTACAATGATGTCGAGCGTGGTCAGGAGTTGCGCATCATTAGCTACGTCAAAGGGGTGCACATCTCCTTTGATTATCGGCGGCCTGGCCGATCTGTTGGGCATTGCCTATGATGGCCCTATGGTGTACTTGTGCGTCGGGAGAGCCACGGTTTGTTGAGATGGCGATGAGAACCGAGATCGACAATCGGTTGCTCCGTCCCGATAGATGGCGATGAGAGCTTGCTACTTGCGTCCATCTCCACGAGTCTTCCGCAAGATTATCCAAGCATAATCTGATTCCGCAGAGTGGGCACTATGAGAGGGTGTCTCAGCTGACCCAGTTCTTGATCTACAGCATATGCACTCGACAGCTGGTCTGCCTTCCTTCCATCATCATGCGGACGATGATCAATGCCACATTGTCCGGTCATAGGGGTAATCTACCCTATGGACCCATGATTACAGTGCTACTGACCCGTTTGGGGGTGGATCCGGTTGATGAGAAGATCCGGGGAGAAGACCTTCTCGTCGCCTCTAGATTGGGGGGCTATCCGCAAGATGGGGCTACGAGATGCGGAGGTTAGTGATGAGGAGAGGAACGCGATGGTGCGCCCTCACACTCGGGTTGAGATGGCTGATGCTGAGGCTGCTGCTAGGGCTCGTGGGGATTCGGTCGACGATGATCGCTTATATATGGATGTCGATGCGATACCACCACCATCACCTACGCATGCGGATCGGGCTGGTACTTCTGCTGCGGCGGCTTCGGTACCCGAGACCAGTCCTTCTCATGATGCTGGTCCTTCACGCCCACCTTCTGATATGATGGAGATGTTGTGCGAGATCAGAGAGACTCAGCGCAGATCGGACCTGAGGATGGAGGATTTGCTAGATGCTCAGCGCATGAGAGTGGATGAGCTGTTGGCTGCTCAGCACACATCTGACGCGCGGATAGGTGAGCTCATGGAGATCCAGCGTGCGGACCGACAGAGAGTAGCCGATCTCACGACTAGTCTACGAGCGACCCGGACTTCGAATAGCCTGGTTGACTAGAGTTTATGCTGAGGACTACGACAGAGATCGTGAGGCACCGCCTCCTCCTTCGCCTCCAGCTTCCTGATTGTACTTTACTTTTCTTGTACTACAGAGTAACTGTCTGGGTTGTGGACTGTACTCTGCTTTAGCGATGTATATACGTTTTGGTTCTCTTACTCATTGTATGTAACTGATTTTCCCTTTAATAGATGCATTATTCTCTTTTTAATTCAGTTTCAATCATCACTTGTGCTTACAATGCGTTTGTATTAAGCTTTTAATTTATCCTATCTCAGTCCACAATGGTCTTAAATGTGTGTCAGTTCGGCGGGCAAGGCCTGAGATGCTCTGATACCAAGTTGTCACACCCCAATTATGCACTGTTCAGAATGGTGTGATGAACCGCCAAATAACCAACGGTTCAACCAGGATCTCTAATAGGCTATCCCCGCGTTATCCAAACTTTACACGCATCCACAATCATAATCAGAGTAATACACAATAGCGAAAAATTTATAAATAATATGAACTGAGAACTAAATGATATCCATAAATAATAGCAAATTATTATGTGTTTAACTGAGACATAAATATTTAAATACCAAATACATGTCTTATAAATCCAATAAAGAAACCTACAGAAATATCTAATCGAATACACACGAGTTGCACTCGCAAAAGGAGTCGTGTGTATCGTCTTCAACTCCAACTTCCATAGCTGCAACATTTCCGTACGCCAACAGGTTCATATAATCTTCAACTGTATATCCTGCATCATCAACTAAAAATATTCGACGTCGAGGGGTGAGTACACAACACGGCTCAGTGAGTAGCCAAAACAATGCAACATTACATATGCATGCAAAAAGTCAATTTATATCTTTGGTCTTGGTTTATAGTTTGCAATGTGCAATAGAAAGGTTGGGTGGTCAAAGGTTAACGTTTATTGACACCGCCTCTATACACAGGTGTGGAAGCCCGCCCCGAAGGTTAACGTTTATCGTCGTCCCCATCCACCCTACCATAACATTATACAACAAAGGTTTACGTTGCTATATAATGCTATACCAACACGTAAGCCCCCCGTTAGCGAGGGCTTGCAAACTAGGCTCGCTACTAACCAATCCTAATGCCAAACAAGTGTATCCAAGGCCTCACCCCAAAGATCCCCTCGGAACATCCATAGAGATAGAGCTAAGGCCCCCCGGTAGAGTCGAGACTACAAGGACCGAGACCACCTCCCCTGATACTCTACGACATAATAGTTCTGCTAAGGTAATGGCCATACGACGATGTCAATGCACAAGACTTGAGTTAGAGATAGAGCTAAAGTGCTGAGACCCGCCAAAGGTTAACGTTTATTGACGTTCTCATCACACCTCCCCGATACTCGCCGCATCAAGCACATCAACCACACACATACAAGCACATGCCTATTCCTATCATCATCATCATCATCATGTTATAAACAATAAAGTAAATATGCATGAACAAGTAATAGAAATATTGGATGGCATGCTGTATGCACATTACAAACATATTCGCATAGAATCAAACATGGCATAGGACTCAAGAAATAGAAAACAGTTTATTATTAACCAATTTAGTTTGGGGTTAAGGTTCCTCACCTTATCTTTCTAATAGATACTTTTCCAAGCTTTAAAATCACCTTTATAATGTTATTATATTGCTAGCAAACCTAACAAAGTCGATAGAATTTAATTAGAATTAATTCAGAATTTAAAAACCATTCTGTCAACTGAGGGTCGATGCTAGGGTCGATGCTAGGGTCGATGGGTCTATCGACCCTCCCTCCATTCTGAACTTCCCGAATGCTGAGGGTCGATGGTCAGAAACACCTAGGGTCGGATGGTCTATCGACCCTTGGTGCGACCCTTGGTGCACTCTGGTCCAATTTCCACTTTTAATCCATTCTTCGTGTTTGGGGTCCTATGGCTTTCTTCCTACATTTACTCAACATTCATTCCATGGTCTAGAACCATGTATAATCCATCTAAATAGCTTTCGTGCATCCTCCTATGGTTTCCCATGAAAGCCTAACCATGGATGGATGGTTTGGGTTTCTCCGAAATCCTACACTCAACCATATCTAACCTAAGGTCTGTAGAAACTCATGGAATTAGTATCCATACCTGAGAAGATTACTTTTCTCTGCAATTTCTTCTCCTCTTTGCTAAGCCTTCGTCCTAGCCTCCTTTCTTCCTCTCTTCCTTCTTCTCTCTTTCTCTCAATTCAATTAGGGTTGTGAAAGGAGTGAAAGTGGCTTAGGAACGTCCTTTAAATAAACTAGGAATGTCCTATAATAATCCCATTGAGATTTGGAAAGAATCCCAACCGAAAATTAGGAAATTTCCTAATTTCAGTTTCGTCAGAAACCGAGGGTCGATGGGAGGGTCGATGATCCCGTTGACCCTAGGGTCTTAAGCTGTCCGACCCTCCCTTCAAAACTGAGGGTCTGACTTTTTGTTTTGGGAGGTCCGACCCTGCTTAGCTGGGTGTGCGACCCTTCCCTAAAATTAAGTGTTTTTGGGTCGATTTCGTACCTGGGATCTCAATCTCCTTCATGCCCTTGGTCCATTTGACTTGACCATGATGGGTAAACCTGGTTCAAGATGGTAAGACCGGGTTAAATTGACACGGGTCTTACAGCATCACACTTCCCCTGATGCCCCACTCGCATCAAGTACACTAACCACACACAAACATTCACATGCCTATTCCTAGCATCATCATCATCATCATGTTATAAATAAACGTAATTAAATATGCATAGACAGTAATAGCAGAAATATTGAATGACATGTTAATGCACATTACACGCATACAAGCATAGAATAATTCATGACATCGGACTCTATAAACAAAAACAGTTTATTATTAGCCAATTAGTTTAGGTCTTGTTCCCTCACCTTTGATTGATAGTAGTTCCTCGTTCAAGCTTTGTAATTCACTTTTAGACCACTTGAAAACTTAACAAGTTCATAGATTTTTAATTAGAATTAATTCTCATATATTTAGACTAACAGAAACTGAGGGATCGCAGGTGGGGCAGCACCTGGGGTCTCAGTTTCTGCGACCACAGGGTGTAGGTTCACAGGGTAGGGTCAGACATGCTCCGACCCCACGTGCGACCAAACCCTCCCTGGAAACTTCCTTAGGGCATGTAGTTTAACATGTGGGTCTTGTGGGGTCGGACATCATGTGACCCCACATGCGACCACAAGTGTTATGGTCGACCTTTCACTCTTAACTTCATTCCTTCATGTTTGGATCCTTTGGCTTATCACCATGGTCCTTCCTATGATTGTTCTATGGCTCAAAAATATAATTTAATACACCATCCATTGTCCACAATAATTTTCTCCATGGATTCTCTTGGAATTTACCCATGGATGGATGATTTGGGTTTCTCCTAGAACTTATCTTCTTCATGAACTATTCTAGGCTCTCAATTAATCATGGAAAATAGGTTCATACCTTATGCTTTCCGAAGATTCAGAGTTTTCTCTGAATTTTCCTCCTCTTTAGTCTTCTTCTTAGATTTTCCTTCTTTTCCTTCTCTTCTCTTTCTCTCACTTTCAATTAGGGTTCTAAAGGAGTGAAAGAGGATAAGGGACGTCCTATTTATGGAGTAAAATCCTCCGTAATATGCCCTAATGAGTTTAGGAAAGACCCCCTTTGGATTAGGAAGGTTTCCTAATTTTTGGTTTTTGACTGTTTCCGTAGGGTCGGATGTCGGGTCGCAGAATCCGTCGACCCTACATTTTTTAAAACAAGCAACCAAGCAACCCCACGACCAAAAGTCATGGGTTGGACTCTTTTGAGGTGGGGTCAGTCATACCTGTCTAGGCATGCGACCACACACCCATATTTGACTATTTTTGAGTTAAATTTCGTACCTGGTCTTGTAGTTTCTTCACGCACTTGGTCCACTTGGCTCGACCATGATAGGTAGACCTGGTACAAGGTGGTAAGACCGGTGATACGGGTCTTACAACTCCCCCCTCTTATTAGAAATTCCATCCTCGAAATTTGTACATACCTTCCAAGTAAAAAAGGTGAGGATATTGCTTCCGCATAGCATTCTTTCTTCCCATGTGATCTCTTCTATATCTCGGCTCCTCCAGGTGACCTTACAATAATAGATGTCACGAATGCGTAGACGTTAAACTTTTCGGCTAGTGATTTCAGTTGGTGCTACTTTGAATGTCAAATCATCAGTTAAATCTGATGGATCTGCTGTTAAAACATGCATTGGATCTCTGACGTACTTCTTCAATAATGAGATATGAAATACATCATGCACACTTGACATAGATGGTGGTAGTGCTAACTGATAAGCCACTTTTCAATGTTTAGTTAGAATCTCATATGGCCCGACATATCTCGGACTTAGCTTCCCTTTCTGTCCGAATCATTTTAAACCTCGCATAGGTGATACTTTCAAGAATACCTTATCACCTACGACAAATTTAAGGTTTCGATGTCGAGTATCTGCATACTATTTTTAACGATTCTGAGCGGTTCTAACTCTTTCCTTAATAATGTCGACTACATGACAAGTCTCTTCAACAAACTCTGGTCCAACGATACTCCGTTCACCCACTTCATTCCAAAACAAAGGAGTTCGACACTTCCTATCATACAGTGCTTCATAGGGTGACATCTGTATAGTAGCCTGATAGTTGTTGTTATAGGCGAACTGGATCAATGGTAGTTTCTCATCCCATGATCCCTTGAAATCAATAACATAGGCTCGAACCATGTCTTCTAAAATCTGAAAGGTACGCTCCGATTGTCTGTCTGTCTGAGGATGGAATCCAGTACTAAACTTCAACGTTGTACCCATAGCCTTCTGTAATCCTTTCCAAAATTTTGAGGTAAAGCATGGGTCTCTATCGGACACAATGCTTTCAGGTACTCCATGTAATCTGACAATATTTTCCACATATAGCTTGGCTAACCTCTCCAGGGTATATTGTGGTTGTATAGCTATAAAGTGAGCTGTCTTAGTCAGACGATCTACAATCACCCAGACCACGTCAACTACTCGGGGAGTCAATGGTGTCACACCCCAATTCCGCACCATTCAGAATGGTGTAATGAACAGTCAATAAACCAACGGTTCAACTAGGATCTCGAATAGGCTATCCCACATATGATAAATCAAAACACATTCCACATTAATCAGAGATAATAAAATAAATAGCGGAAGTCTTACAGATAATGAACTGAGGTTTAGTCATGATAAATAATTAATATTCCATTTATTTCTAAATAACCAAAACATAACTTAATACATATTACAATATCCAAATACGAAGTCTAAACACTAAACGTTTCCACAGTTGAAACGCTCTTTTAACGAACCATGTTCGTTCTCCACAGCTTGCTCATTCATAGCCTCCACCCGTTCATATGTTGGCATGTTGACATAATCTTCAATCGTAATACCTGCAACATCAGAAACTAAAAAGAATTGCACGTGCAAGGGTCAGCTCTCCAACTTGAGCTCAGTAAGAAAACAAAACAATGCAACAAACATATGCATGCATTCATTCATATCTTTGGTCTGGTATATAAGTTTTCAATGCGCTATAGAAAGGTTCGGTGGCCGCCTCGCCTCTATGCACAGGGTGTGAAGGCCCGCCCAAAGGTTAACGTTTATTGTCATCCCCATCCACCCTACCATGGAATAGAGATAGAGCTAAAGTGCTGAGGCCCGGCCTATGACACTTCCCCTGATACTCTACCCATACCAACATGTAAGCCCCTGCTGGCGAGGGCTTGCAAACTGGGCTCACAACTAACCAATCCTAATGTCAAACAGTGTATCCAAGGCCTCACCCCAGCAACCCTCAATATGTCCATAGAGATAGAGTAAGGCCCCCCGGCAGAGTCAGAGACTACACGGTCCGAGACCACCTCCCCTGATACTCTACGACGTAATAGTTCTGCTAAGGTAATGGTGATACGACGATGTCAGTGGACAAGACTTAAGTTAGAGATAGAGCTAGAGTGCTGAGGCCCGGCCTATGACACCCCCCCCCCTGATACTCACTCGCATCAAGCACACTAACCACACACATACATTCACATGACTATTCCTATCATCATCATCATCATCATGTTATAAACAATAAATTTAAATATATATGAATAGTAATAATATAAATATTGGATGACATGTTAAATGCACATGACAAGCATACACCTATAGAATCAATCATGGCATTGGACTCAAGATATAAAAACAGTTTATTATTAACCAATTAGTTTAGGTCTTGTTCCTTCACCTTTGCTTGATTGTAGATCCTCTTCCAAGCTTTAAGAATCACTTTTATATCAATAGGAAACCTAACAAGTCGATAGATTTTAGTTAGAATTCATTCTAACAATTCTAGGCTTGTTGTTAAGTGGGGGTAGCAGGACGGGTAGCAGTTTTCTGTGACCCCCAGGGGTAGGGTAGATTCCAGGGTCAGATGTTCCATCAACCCTAGGTGTGACCACCCATTTCCTGGGCTTCTTGAATGCTGGGGGTTGATGCTAAGGTCGGATGTTCCATCAACCCTAGGTGCGACCCCCCATGGTTTGAGTCGAGAATTTCATCCTACAGTCCATTCTCTCATGTTTGGGTCCTATGGCTTACTTCCACAATCCATTCTATGCTTGTTCTATGGCTTAAAACTCTAGGTTTCTTCCTTACTTTGCCTACCATGATTTTCTCCATGGATTTCATTGAAATCCTCCCATGGATGAATGATTTGGGTTTCTCCTCCTTGGTCTTCTTCTTCAATTCTCCTTCTCTTCTCCTTTTCTTCCTTCTTTTTTCTTTCTCCCAATCCAATTAGGGTTGTAAAAGGAGTGAAAGAGGCTTAGGGACGTCCTATTTATAGATTAAAACCTCCCAAAATAAGTCCCATTGAGTTTAGGAAAGGTTCCCATTGAAATTATGAAAGTTTCCTAATTTTCAGTTCGTGCAGTTTTTGCTATTTTCCAGGGGTCAATGGTAGGGGGTCGATGGGGGGGTCGGACAATTCGAGACCCCTGTGACCCCCAGACCAAAACGTCATGGGTCGGACAGGGGGTCGACCCTGCCTGTTTAGGCATGCGACCCTACCCTCATTTTGACTATTTTTGAGTAAAATTTCATATTGGGTCTTGGGTTTCTTCACATAATTGGTCCACTTGGCTCGACCATGATATGTAGACCGGTCATGACACGAAATGTAAGGTTAGACCGGGTGCGTGCGGGTCTTACAACTCCACCACCCTTAAAAGAAATTTCATCCTCAAAATTTGAAAGTATGGGTCTTACAACTCCCCCATCCTTAAAATAAATTTTGTCCTCAAAATTTAAATTTAGGTGCAAATTCTATTTCCGCATTGCATCTTCTTCCTCCCATGCAATCTCCTCCGCGTATCGTCTTCACCAGGTTATCTTCATATACTAATTATCCCAGCTTTAGAGATGTTGTACCTTCTAACCAGTGAACTAGGCTGGTACCACTTCAATAGTTAAATCTCCTATCTAAACCAGTGGATTCGTGGTCATTATCTCTGATATGGATCCCCAATGTACTTCTTTAATAGAGACACGTGAAATACGTCATGCACACTAGACATGGACAGAGATAACGCTAGTTAATATACAACTTTTCTACATCTCTCCAAATTTTATGAGGTCCAAAACATATATCGGATACAACTTTTCCTTCTCGTTGAATTGTTTTTAATCCGTGCATAAGTGATATCTTCAAGAACACTTTATCACTTATGGCGAACTCGAGGTCTTGGTGTCTCTTCTGAGAAACTTGAGCTATCTTGGCCCTTTTCCTTGATCTTGTCTGCTACTCGACAGGCTTCTTCAACAGACTCAGGTCTTACCATTCCTTATTCACTAACTCCATTCCAAAACAAAGAAATTTGACATTTCTACCTTACCATGCTTTATAGGTGACATTTACATAGTAGCTTGGTAGAAACTTCAATTCACGGTTAGCTTCTCAACTCAAGCTCCTTGAAATCAATTTCACAAACTCGGGCATATCTCTTAGGATCTGTATAGTCCGCCCCGACTGTCCATTGGTTTGAGGTAAAGTGCGGTACTAAACTTCAACTTTATATCCATTATTTTTCTATAGATCCTCCCAAAACTTTGAGATAAAGCATAAGCCTCTGATCGACACTAAGCTCTCATGTATACCATTCAATCTGGCAATATTATCCACATATAGCTTATTTAGCCACTCCAAAGCATACCGAGGTCGTATAGCAATGGAATGAGCTATCTTCATAAGGCGATCAACAATCCCCCAAACTGCATCAACTGCTCTAGGAGTCAGTGGCAAATCAGTGACATAGTTCATTGTAATGCAGTTTCACTTCCAGACTGGCTTTGATAGTTATTGTTGTAGCCATGTTGGTCTTTGTCTTTCAGCCTTTACTTATTGATAATTCAATTACTGAAACTTGCATCTAAACCACATTTGTTATCATTCCTCTTTACCAGTACCATCTCTTCAGGTCATGATACATATTGGTACTCCAGGATGTCCTGAATATTGAGTACAATAGATTCTTATCGTTATCCTCTTCATAATATCCGAGTCTTTATCTTCATGTATTCAGAATCTACCTCTGTATCTGAGTACCGTTTTCGCATCCAAAGTAACTCAGGGTTGGGTTTTCCTTTTCTAAATCTGCTTACACCGTTCTTATTTACGGATCTCACAAAATTACTACTTTTACTTCATCCATCAATTTAGAAATGATCATTAATGCCACAAGCATAGCCGAATTATTGCTCCATAAGTTCATTCATAAGTTCTTGCTCTATTGGATCATCACGAGTTTCTATTGTATGTTACTCTACTTCCAAATCTGAATCTGTTGCTGCGGAACATAAGACAGTATCTATACTGGTTCCTTCCTCGGACTTTGTAATTCCCTTTTTGCTTAATGCCTTAGCTACTACATTAGCCTTCCCTGGATGATACTGGATATCACCGTCTTAATCCTTAAGAAATTCCAGCCATTTTCTTATCCTCATGTTCAACTCTTTCTGATGAGGAGGTACATAAAACTCTTGTGTTCCCATTCAGTCTAAAATTCTCCTCCGTTTAGATAATGTCTCCAGGTCTTGATTGCATAATTTATCACCGTTACTTCCAAGTCATGAGTAGGGTAACTCTTCTCATGCTCCTTCAGTTTTCTTGAAGCATATACAATCACTTATTTACCTTGCATCAACCCACATCCTAGATCCAATCCAAAAGTTTCAATGTATAGGGTAAAATATTTCCCTAGTACCGGAACGATCATGATGGAAGCTGATATCAACCTTGTTTTTGGAGTTTGGAAACATTCTTCATACTTGTCAGTCCAATTAAAATCCTCTCCCTTCTTGGTTAGCTTGGTAAGAGGTTTTTGTGATCTTAGAGTGGTCCTCTACAAATCGTCTACAATAACCAGCTTAACCCAAGGAACTTCTGATCTTCACAATGTTCTTTAGGTATTTCTCCCCATAAGATTACTTCTATCTTAATAGGGTCCACTTTAATCCCTTTTTATGATGCTACGTGATCTAAGAAGATCACTTTGCTTAATTAGGTCTCAATTTCTTGGACTTGGCATAAAGTTTTTCCCTTTTCAGTTATTGTGAAGCTGTTCTAAGATTCGTGGTATGAGTTGCTTCATTCTTGGAATAAACCAAAATATCATCTATAAAAACTATGACCGACGTGTCCAACATGTCATGAAACACCCAGTTCATCAGCTCCATAAAAGATGTAGGGGCATTGGTTAATCCCAACGTCATAATCGAGAACTCATAATGTCCAATCCTGATTCTAAAGGTATCTTCAAGATATCACTGTCCAAATTCTTCAGCTGTTGATACCTTGACAGAAGATCAATCTTAGAAAATATCTTTGCTCTTTGCAACTGTTTAACCAAGTCATCGATCCGAGGTGATAGATATCGATTCTTGATCGTGAGCTTATTTAGTTCCTGGTAGTCTATACATAATCTGACACTACCGTCCTTCTTTTTCACGAATTGCATTGGTACTCCACGTGATGCAATACTTAGCCGATTAGAGCCCTTGTCTAATAACTCTTGTAGTTGAGTCTCAATCCCTTCAACTACATAGGAACTATCTATAGATGCCTTTAACACAAGTATTGTCCTTGGTAACAAATCGATGACGAACTCAGTCATATGATCAGATGGTAACCCAAGTAAGTCTCCTGGAAACACATTGGAAATTTATACATCAGAACAATATCTTCCATCTGTGGTGCTTCTTTGGTAACGTATACCAAAGATACCATATATCCAATTTCTTTCTCTTCAAAGCATCTCTTTGCCTTTAGCATAGAGAGGATCAGCTTTTTTTTCTTAGGCAAAATACTTCCAATAATACTAAAGTATAGCCATCTTTATTCTTGGATGATAATCTCTTCTATGCATATAACAACTTTGTAGAGTGTTGAAATAACCAGTTTATTCCCAAGATGACGTCAAAGTCTACCATCTCAAGTCGATTTAGGTTGCATCCAAATTCTGTCCATCCATATGATTCGAACATTGTTAATAACACTCATCCAATACAACATCTAGTCAAAAGGGCTTGAACTAGCAAAATCTAATATAAGGTCTTAAGAGCTTATGTAGTTCCTTCATCTCTTAGTTTTTCAAAGGCTATCTCTAATAATCTCATATCTTTAAAAAAAAACTCATTAGCTTACACCTTCTTTTATCATTTTTGTTGTTCTACCCTGATCTCTCTTTCATATACCTCGAAAAATATCTTGTGATTATTACTTCATATCCCAAGTCTATCTATAAGAATTAGGGTATATGCTTATAATTTCATTAATTCAGCCAACTCTTTTGGTCTTTACTTAATCATCTCAATCGACATTGGGCATAACTCAGCATTACTTATACTAATACAAATACTATCAATGCCACGATTTTTGACTTTATCCTTGTATCCACTCTTCGATTTGCCTTTAGGAATCTTCTACCTTGTCAAAATTCATACCGATATAACCATCTTTAACTTTACTTTAGTGCTATCTATTTCTTTCCTAGTTACTCTTGATAGTTTTTACTTTTGCTCATGCATTCTTTTATGACCATATCCATCTATTCAGAAATCTCGAAATAGATCCTCCATTTCTTCATCTGAGGTTCCTTGGCTATAGAATCAAATCTGAATTTAATCATCTTACTTCCCATAATTCCTTATCACTAAACAGCTTATCAATGGATGTCGAGAAATGTAAGAATCAGAATGTTTATCCAAAACAATTCCTTTCCTTCTTTCAATTTAGTATGACGACAAACACTTTCTTTATCTAATGAACTTAAGTTTAAAGGATCAGGAGTAAATCTATGGTAATCCAACCGGCATTAAAAGGTCGTTAAGTTGCACGGTGGTATAAATTCATGGAAATACAGGTTTTATAATTCTTAACCTCATGGTTACAGGTTCTATTGAATGTATAATGCCATTGGTCAAGGCACTACAAGAGTAAATCTGGAGAAAGTTTTCGTACATCAGTAAATCAGGTAAAAAAAAATCTGAAGATGTATGCTTAACATGATTAAACATTTAACTGTTCATTCAGTTCATATCTCTGTTTATGTTGTCGATCATGAGAGTGGCTCAGTTTGGTATAACCAGTTTGGTATAACCAGGACTAATACTAAAGAAACAATATCTACAACTCCAATTGACAGGTTAAATCAAGAAGGTATCCTGTCAAGACACGAGAATTTAAAATCTGATATGTGCATCCTCTATAATCATAAGAGTAAGTCAATAATGCACCGCATCCTATATAAACCTATCTATTTATAAGGCTACAATAGATTTGATCCTCTGCTGAAAATGTTTGAGGCTTCATCTTCAGAAATATTCCTCAATCCTTGGTCGGATCATCGTGTCATGATGCAGCTATCCCATACATCGGTGGCTGATAAGGGTAACCACCTTGATATACTGCTTGTTGTGCACCAAGCTTCTGTACTAGGGTGTGCATTACTGGGACTTGCTGTATGGTAGGCACTGTGTTATAGGTAACAGGTGCTGGGGGTACAGTGTTGCTACCAATTGCTACCGTACTTGGTCTGACTCGGAGGTGTTAATGTAACATTGGCAACTTGGGTAGTGATTCACATAGCGACTTGCATAGTCGGTCTCATCTGTTGTTGCTCATGTATTTTGTCTAGCTGAATTAATTACAACCATGGCCAAGGTACTTGGTAGTCCAGGTGATTGGCTGGAGTGGCCTGGTTGTTCATTTGTTTTAATCCGATTATCATTATTTAGCATCTGCTCAGATGAGTTTTCATTACTCGTTCTCAACCCAGATAATGGTGGGGTCAAGTTGCCACTTCTACTTAATGCTTAGCGGATAATGGATCAGCTTGTGGTGGATCTCATTCCAAGTCTCCATGTTACCTAGGAGTATAACTTTATCTTCTTGTAGTTACTCTTATTCTTAATGTATGGCCATTATTCTCTTATCTCTGTTGGATTAGCCCGAGATCTTTCCCTTTATCTCTACAGGGATTTTGGCATTACTAGCCATTTTTCTTCTTCCTCTGTCATACATCGAGTTTTATATCTTGTGAGTATCAACTCGGTATTCCAATTTCTCTACTTTATAGATGCTCCCTTCTTGCTACTGTACTATATCTTTTGTATACTTAGGTAACTTCCCATCTTATAGATAGTACCCTATATTATTTGTTTATCAGGATAAATTTTGGTCTTCTCTTTCAATTTGAGTGTATATATATGGTTCCACCTTTAATATGTACATTATTGTCTTGTTTAAGTTCTGTCTCAACCAACACAGGTGCTTATGGTTTGTTTGTATTAAAGCTTTTAAATTATCTTAACTCAGTTCATGGACTCTAGTGGAAGTATTTAGGTTTCATGGGAAAGGCCTGAGAGCTCTACCAAGTTGTCACACCCCAATTCCGCATCATTCGGAATGGTGTGATGAATCGTCAATAAACCAACGGTTCAACCAGGATCTCGAATAGGCTATCCCACATATGATAAACCAAAACATATTCTACATTAATCAGAGATAATAAAGTAAATAGTGGAAGTCTTACAGATAATGAACTGAGGTCTAGTCATGATAAATAATTAATATTCTATTTATCTCCAAATAACCAAAACATAACTTAATACATATCCAAATATGAAGTCTAAACACTAAACGTATCCACAGTTGAAACGCTCTCTTAACGAACCATGTTCGTTCTCCACAGCTTGCTCATTCATAGCCTCCACCCATTCAATGTTAGCGTGTCGACATAATCTTCAATCGTAATACCTGTAATATCAAAAACTAAAAAGTATTACATGTGCAAGGGTCAGCTCTCCAACTTGAGCTCAGTGAGAAAACAAAATAATGCAACAAACATATGCATGCATTCATTCATATCTTTGGTCTGGTATATAAGTTTGCAATGCGCTATAGAAAGGTTCGATGGCCGCCTCGCCTCTATGCACAGGCTGTGAAGGCTAGCCCAAAGGTTAACATTTATTTTTGTCCCTATCCACCCGACCATGGAATAGAGATAGAGCTAAAGTACTGAGGCCTGGCCTATGACACTTCCCCTGATACTCTACCCATACCAACACGTAAGCCCCTGCTGGCGAGGGCTTGCAAACTGGGCTCACAACTAACTAATCCTAATGTCAAACAGTGTATCCAAGGCCTCACCCCAGCATCCCTCAATACGTCCATAGAGATAGAGCTAAGGCCCCCCGACAGAGTCAGAGACTATACGGTCCGAGACCACCTCCCCTGATACTCAACGACGTAATAGTTCTGCTAAGGTAATGACGATACGACGATGTCAGTGGACAAGACTTGAGTTAGAGATAGAGCTAGAGTGCTGAGGCCCGGCCTATGACACCCCCCTTGATACTCGCTCGCATTAAGCACACTAACCACACACATACATTCACATGCCTATTCCTATCATCATCATCATCATCATGTTATAAACAATAAATTTAAATATACATGAACAGTAATAATAGAAATATTGGATGACATGTTAAATGCACATGACAAGCATACACGCATAGAATCAATCATGGTATTGGACTCAAGAAATAAAAATAGTTTATTATTAACCAATTAGTTTAGGTCTTGTTCCCTCACCTTTGCTTGATTGTAGATCTTCTTTCAAGCTTTATTAATCACTTTTATATCAATATGAAACCTAACAAGTCGATAGATTTTAGTTAGAATTCATTCTGACAATTCTAGGCTTGCTGTTAAGTGGGGGTAGCAGGACGGGTAACAGGATGGGTAGCAGTTTTCTACGACCCCCAGGGGTAGGGTAGATGCCAGGGTCGGATGTTCCATCGACCCTGGGTGCGACCACCCCTTTTTTGGGCTTCCCGAATGCTGGGGGTTGATGCTAGGGTTGGATGTTCCATCGTCCCTAGGTGTGACCCCCCGTGGTTTGAGCCTAGAATTTCATCATACAGTCCATTCTTTCATGTTTGGGTCCTATGGCTTACTTCCACAATCCATTCTATGTTTGTTCTATGGCTTAAAACTCTAGGTTTCTTCCTTACTTTGCCTACCATGATTTCCTCCATGGATTTCATTGAAATCCTCCCATGGATGAATGATTTGGGTTTCTCCTAAGTCATACCCTCTTCATGAACCATTCTAGGCTCCTAAATAAATCATGGAGAATGTATTCATACCTTAGGTTTGCTGAGATTCAGAGTTTCCTCTGAATTTCCTCCTCCTTGGTCTTCTTCTTTAATTCTCCTTCTCTTCTCCTTCTCTTCCTTCTCTTCTCTTTCTCCCAATCCAATTAGGGTTGTAAAAGGAGTGAAAGAGGCTTAGGGACGTCCTATTTATAGAGTAAAACCTCCCAAAATAAGTCCCGTTGACTTTAGGAAAGGTTCCCATTGAAATTAGGAAAGTTTCCTAATTTCGGTTAGTGCTGTTTTTACTGTTTTCTGGGGGTCGATTGTAGGGGGTCGATGGGGGGGTCGGACAATTCGAGACCCCTGCGACCCCCAGACCAAAAGTCATGGGTCGGATAGGGGGTCGACCCTGCCTGTTTAGGCATGCGACCCTACCCTCATTTTGACTATTTTTGAGTAAAATTTCATATTGGGTCTTGGGTTTCTTCACACACTTGGTCCACTTGGCTCGACCATGATATGTAGACCGGTCATGACACGAAATGTAAGGTTAGACCGGGTTCGTGGCGTGCGGGTCTTACAAATGGTAACCCGGTGATGAAGTCCATAGTGATGCAGTCCCATTTCCATGCTAGTTCTGGCAGTGGCTGCAATAATCCTGCAACTTTTTGCCATTCAGCCTTCATCCTCTAACAATTTAGGCATTGAGACACGAATTTAGCTACATCTGCTTTCATTCCTCTCCACCAATATAATTTTTTCAAATCATGATACATCTTTGTACTTCCAGGATGTACCAAATAAGCAGTGGTATGAGCTTCCTTCATTAGTCTGTATCTAATTTCCAAGATTTTCGTTTCAAGAACACATACTCTTCCTTTGTACTTCAGTACCTTTTCATCATCCAAGGTGAACTCAGGAATAGTTCTACCTTTTTCGATGTCTTCTCATACCATTCTCAGAAAAGGGTCTGATTTAAGAGCAGTTTTACTTCATCTATTATATCAGGTACAATCTTCAATGTGGCAAACATATTTAAAAATTGATGAATAAACCCTTGGTTGGTTGATCCACCCGGTGCATCTATCACGAACTGCTCATTACCATGATGGAATACTTTTCTTGTAACACACATTGCCGCAGTCATGTTAACCTCTCCTTAAGATTTTATCATTGCTTTTCTGCTTAACACGTCAGCAACTACATTAGCCTTTCCTGGATGATATTGGATATCGCAATCATAATCCTTCAATAATTTCAGCCATCTTCTTTGTCTCATGTTTAACTCCTTTTGATTAAAAAGACAAATGAGACTCTTATGATCTGATTTAATCTGAAATTTCTCTCCATACAAATAATGTCTCCATAACTTGACAGCATGTACTACTGCCGCTAATTCCAAGTCATGAGTGAGATAGTTCTTCTCATGTGTTTTCAATTGTCTAGAGGCATAAGCAATAATCTGTTCTCCTTGCATAAGTACACATCCTAAACCCAATCCAGATGCATCAGTGTACAAGGTAAATGGTTATCCTAGAACAAGAATAGTCAAGATGGGAGCAGATATCAATCTAGCCTTCAATGTTTGGAAACCTCACATTGGTCGGTCCAAACAAACTTTTCTCCATTCTTAGTCAAACTGGTGAGAGGTATGGCAATTCTGGAGTAGTCTTCCACGAATCGTCGATAATACTCAGCTAGACCGAGGAAACTTCTAATCTCTGCAATACTCTTAGGTGCTTCCCACTTCACAATGACTTCAATCTTGCTAGGATCCACTTTACTTCCCTCAGTGGATACAACATGACCTAAGAAAGTGACCTCATTTATCCAAAACTCACACATTATAAATTTGGCATAAAGCTTCTCTTTTCTCAGTCGCTGCAGAGCGGCTCTTAAATTCATGACATGAGTTTCCTTGTCTTTAAAGTAAACCAAAATATCATCAATAAATACAATGACTGACGTATCCAACATATCATGGAATACCCGATTTATGAGTTCCATAAAAGTTGCGGGTGTGTTAGTTAATCCAAATGGCAAGACTAAAAATTCATAATGTTCGTATCTTGTTCTGAATGCTGTCTTTGGAATATCACCTTCCTTAATCATCAACTAATGGTATCCTGACCAAAGATTAATCTTGGAGAACACCTTGACACCTTGCAACTGATCGAACAAGTCATCGATTCGAGGCAACGGGTACCGATTCTTGATTGTAAGCTTATTCAATTTTCGGTAGTCTATACACAGTCGAACGCTACCGTCCTTCTTATTTACAAACAATACTGGCACTCCCCATGGTGATATGCTAGGTCTGATATAACCCTTGTCCAGTAATTCCTGTAACTATACCTTTAATTCCTTCAATTCAGTAGGAGCCATTCGATAGGGTGCTTTAGATACTGACACAGCTCCAGGTATCAGATCTATAACGAACTTTGTCGCTCGATCGGGTGGTAGTCCTGGTAGTTCCTCAGGAAATACTTCTAGAAAGTCACGCACAACATCAATATCCTCCTTTTGTGGTGCTTCCTTGGTGAGATCAACCACGGATACTAGATACCCAACTCCTCCTTTCTCGAGGCATTTTCTAGCCTTTAATGCAGAGAGGATGAGTTTTCGTTTACGAGGAAGTTTGGTTCCCGCAAAACTAAACTTTTCTCCTTCCTTGTCTTTAAATGTCAACTTCTTTTCTGCACATAATAGGTTTATAGAATGCCGAGCTAACCAGTCCATTCCCAAGATAACGTCAAAGTCTGCCATCTCGAGTTGAATCAAGGTTGCATCCAAAGTCTTCTCGCCAATAAGAACTGGACATGGTCCATAACCTTTGTCTAATTCCACTTCTAATCCCATAGGCGATTGTACAAGCAATTTGTAGTCTAATGATCAGAGGGATAGATTTAGCTTCTTTCCAAATGACACAGATATAAAAGAATGAGTAGCTCCAGATCAAAGAGTACTCTAGCAGGTATGCCATTAATAGGTACGATACCTATGATTTGTTTTAATTTAGTCTACATGCTCACACAATGTAACACAAAATGAAAGGTTCATGCCATACCTGTGACCACATCAAGTGATGTGGTAGCATCCTCAGATATAACTGCATAAACCTTTTCTTGTTGTAGCTGCTTCCTGGGCTTAGGACATTCCCTGGAATAATGTCCCACTTGATTGCAGTTATAGCATTTTACTCCTTCATTATTTTGCTTTAGTTGTTGTTGGGCTGTTGGAGTAGTCTTGGCTGCAACATTAAAGTCTTGAGTACAGAAGGGTTTAAATATCTTTGTGTTCCCTCCTTTGTATGAATTGCCGTTAGGCCTTTTGATACCTCTATTCTAAGCAAAGTAGTTCTCCCTCTGGCTCGACTCTATCACTCGAGCAATCTGTACTGCTTCATTGTAACCTTTCTTTTTTAGTCCTAGAACATGCTCATGAATGCTTCCCCTAAGTCTCATGATGAACCTTTAGGTCTTAGTATTTTCCTCTTGTATGCTAGAGGGTGCAAAGAAAAACAGCTCTTCATAACGCTGTTGGTATGCATCCACAGTCATCTGTCCTTGATATAAACTCAGGAACTCTCTTTCCATAGCATCTCTGAAACTTCTGGGAAAGTATTTCTCAAAGAATGCCCCTTTATAGATAGCCCAAGTCAATTGGGCGTGCTTGGTTAACAGATAAGTCTGAGTGGACTTCCACCACTGGTGTGTATCGTCTTTCAGCATAAATGTTGCACACAGTACTTTCTCCTCCTCATTAACCGTCATCATCATGAAATTTCTTTCCATCTCGTTGATCCAATGAGCTGGCCACAAAGGATCTGCTGGTTTACCATGATATTCTATAGGCTTCATTTTCGGAAAATGCTCGATCAGTCGAGAGTGGTTCAACTGATACTGAACATTGGCCCCATACATAGGTGGTTGATACTGATAACTACCTTGAGCTACCTCAGGATTCTATACTGGAGCTTGTACCAATGGCGTTTGAGGTGCGTGGGGTACCGTGTTGCTTCCCCCTGGTACTATGCTAGTTTATCTGACTGGCATAGGTGTCATATGTGCAGCTGGAAAAACCATTCCTATAGCAGCTTGCATATTGGCTTGCACCTGCTGTATTTGCTACAGCTGCTGTGCCAGGTTCATTACGGCTATAGCCAAATCTGTAGGTGGGGCTGGAAAGTTTATAGGATTTGCCTGGCTATTAGCCCCTGGTGTTGTCATATTCTGATTCTCTTGTACTTCAGGAATTTCATGGCTAGTTTCCTCCACAGGTGGTGGTGGTGGAATTGGGTTACATTCACGTCCAGTCACTCTTCGCCCAGCCATTTCCTGTTCTAGTGGTGGTAGTGTCTGAAAAAAAAAATCATAGAACGTATGAGGCAATCATAATACACGTCATTCCCATGTCAAAATCCAACTAATCAATGTAAAATTCTAATTTTCCAAGTCATTCAGTGAAAATACCGAATTTTCCATCGTAGGGTCAATGGTAGGGTCGCTCTATATTCGGCCCCAGGATATGCGACCCCAAAAACCCTGTCAGCTCACCGAGAGCCTAGGGTCAGCCATAGGGTCAGTATATGTCCGACCCTAGGTCCGACCACACGATGTCTGTCAGATCACTGAGAGCCTAGGGTCGATGGTAGGGTCGGTCGTAGGATCGCACATTTTGTCGAATTTTGCGACCCCACAACCCAAAATTAGGTTTTTAAACCTGATTTTGGATTCATTTCCTACTCTTTCTTCTTTCTTCCAACTCAACTCGCTTCCCCTAAGTTGCTACAGTATCGACCCCTAGTGTTTGGTGATTATTTCTTCCATTCACGATTTTCGTTCGTTTCCTTCAGGTATGCTCTCTACTGTTTCTCATTTTTAAGCTTTCAAAACTAGGTTTTTCTCCATTTATATCGTTTTCTTCAAATTAAAATTTTTCTAACCGTAAAAATTTAATTTTTATTGGGGGCTATTGCTATTGGTCACCCAATGGACGAAAGCCCTCAAAAAAATTTTGAATTTCATCAGTTGGTTTTTGAGAAACTTGAAATTTTCCATTTTTGACCTAATTTTTGGGATTTTTCCAATTTGTTGAAATTTCTTCAAATTTGATCTGTCTAGATTAAATTTCCAAGTGTATGAGCTTTGCAGGATGGTTTGGAACCTATGTAAATCCTCCTGCCTAGCTGTTTGGGTGAAAAGTGAGGCTTTTGGCCAAATCATGTCGTTATGATGTTAAAATTTTGAATTTTTCACCATATCTAATATCTTGTTTATTTTTCTGTGTCTTTGCAGATAGCATGGCTCGTACTAAGGTTTCCCGAGCTCATGACCCATTCGTTTCGGCTCTAATGAGGCAGAGGCTCAGTATGCTCGTTATGAGCGTAAGAAGGTAGAAGGGGGTCGTTGTGTAAACTTAGCTAGTCTAGCCTTGTTTAACGTAGAGGGTGCCTTCGATGACATGGATTGGCTTCCCGTGATCACATATGAGGGTTGTACCTGTCCTGCTTTGGTGAAGCAGTTCTACTGCAACCCCCAGGTAGTGGGGGATCACAATGTTACAGAGAGGGGTAGGGAGCTCAGGATCACCAGCTATGTAAAAGGGGTGAAAGTTTCATTTAACTGCCAGTAGTTGACTGATCTCCTGGGCATATCAAATGACGGCCCATTGGTGTACTGTGCTCCTAAGGAACCCTAGTTTCTATCCTTGATGATGCGTGCTGAGATTCATAGTCAGCTTCTTAGAGGTGATCGCTGGGAGATGTAGGTGATTAACCTACGGCCAGAGCCTCGGGTGTACTGCAAGATCATTCAGCATAATCTGATTCCCTAGAGTGGCCATTATGATAGGATTTCTTAGTTAACCCAGTATGTCCTGTACTGCATCTCCACTAGGCAGCCTGTCTGCCTTCCTTATATTATCATCAGGACGATGATCCGTGCTACGTCGCCTGGTCATATAGACAACCTGCCCTACGGACGTCTGATCACTACTCTGCTCACACACCTACACGTCAACTTATTAGATGAGAGGATTGATGAGGGTACTTTCTCTTCTGACCTAGATTGGGAGGCCACCTGCAGGATGGGGATGCGAGATGCGCAGGTCAGTGATGATGAGAGGAACGCTCTGGTACGTCCCTGTACCCGGGTAGAGATGGCAGACGCCGAGGCGGCAGTATCAGTAGCAGCAGCAGTAAGAGTCCATGGGGATGCTGAGGATGATGATCGTATGTTCATGGATGTAGACGCCATACCTCCTCCATCAACACTGTATTCTATTGGAGCTGGCCCATCTTGGGTTCATTCACACTCTGCTAGTCCTTCATACCCACCATCTGATGACGTGATGGGGCTACTGCATGAGATTAGAGAGGCTCAGCGCATGACTGATGGGAGAGTAGGAGAGCTTCTAGATGCCCAGCGTGCGTCTGATCAGTGGATGGCTGACCTGACAGCTAGTCTCCAGGTGACCCAGACTCAGATAGCCTGGCTAACTAGAGTGTATGCTGAGGATTACGATAGAGATCACGAGGCACCTCCTCCTCCAGCACCTCTAACTCCATGATGTATATTTTCTTTTGTTTTTCCTTGTATTATAGAGTAACTGTTCGGATTGTGGACCGTACTTTGATTTGGATATATATATATATATATATATATACGTTGCTTTTTAATCGAGTGTATATGAAATTTGTTTCTCATCTTAATAATGCATTATTCTCTTTCTTAATTTTTGTCTCATACAACACAGGTGCTTATAGTGTGTTCTTATTACAACTTTTAAATTTTGTCCTAACCCAGTTCATTAACTTTTGTAGAAGTATACTGGTTTAATAGACAGGGCCTAATAGCTCTGATACCAAGTTATCACACCCCAATTATGCACTATTCAGAATGGTGTGTTGAACATCCAATAAACCAACGGTTCAACCAGGATCTCGAATAGGCTATGTCCGTTTGCTTAAACCATACTCATCCGCAACCATAATCAGAATAAATAAACAATAGCAGAAGTCTTTAATATTAAATGAACTGAGAGTCTAGCTGTGATAAAATAAATAAATTATTTAATTATCTCCAAATAACAAAGACATAAAATAAAATAATTTAATCAATTACATCATCTGAATAATTTAAAGAAAAACTAATCGAAGACGCATGCGTTGCACTCGCATAACGAATCATGTGACTCCATTATAACTTCTGCATCCATCGCCGCAGCATGCTCATACATCGGAGCATTCATATAATCTTCTACAATGGTACCTGCATCATCAACTAAAAATATTCGACGTCGAAATGGTGAGCACACATCACGGCTCAGTGAGCAAACAAAACAATGCAACAAATATATGCATGCATTCAATTCATATCTTTGGTCTGGTTCATTAGTTTGTAATGTGCAATGAAAGGTTTGGTGGCCGCCGCACCTCTATACATGGGTGTGTAAGCCCACCCAATGGATCAAACACCATTGTCGTCCACATCCACCCCACCATGGAATAGGGATAGAGCTAAAGTACTTAGGACCGCACCGCATCACACTTCCCCTGATGCCCTACCCATACCAACACGTAAGCCCCTATTGGCGAGGGCTTGCAAACTGGGCTCGCAACTAACCAATCCTAATGTTAAACAGTGTATCCAAGGTCTCACCCCAGCATCCCTTAATACATCCATAGAGATAGAGCTAAGGCCCCCGACAGAGTCAGAGACTACACAGTCCGAGACCACCTCCCCTGATGCCCTACGACGTAATAGTTCTGCTAAGGTAATGGCGATATGATGATGTCAGTGGACAAAACTTGAGTAGAGATAGAGCTAAAGTGCTTAAGACCGCACCACATCACACTTCCCCTGATGCCCCATTCGCATCAAGTACATTAACCACACACAAACATTCACATGCCTATTCGTAGCATCATCATGTTATAAATAAATGCAATTAAATATGCATGGATAGTAATAGCAAGAATATTGGATGAAATGTTAAATGCACATTACGTGCATACAAGCATAAAATCATTCATGGCATCGGACTCAATAAACAAAAACAATTTATTATTAGTCAATTAGTTTAGGTCTTGTTCCCTCACCTTTGATTGATAGTAGATCCTCATTCAAGCTTTTTAATTCACTCTTACACCACTTGGAAACCTAACAAGTTCATAGATTTTTAATTAGAATTAATTCTCATATATTTAGACTAATAGAAATTGAGGGATCGCAGGTGGGGCAGCACCTGGGGTCTCAGTTTCCGCGACCACAGGGTGTAGGATCGTAGGGTAGGGTCGAACATACTCCGACCCCATGTATGACCACACCCTCCCTGAAAACTTCCCGAGGGCATGTGGTCAGACATGTGGGTCTTGTGGGGTCGGACATCCTGCGACCCCACGTGCGACCACACGTGTTATGGTCGACCATTCACTCTCAACTTTATTCCTTCATGTCTGGATCCTTTGGCTTATCACCATGGTCCTTCCTATTATCGTTCTATGGCTCAAAACTATAATTTTATACACCATCCATTGTCCACAATAATTTCCTCCATGGATTCTCTTGGAATTTACCCATGGATGGATAATTTGGGTGTCTCCTAGATCCTATGTTCTTCATGAACTATTCTAGGCTCTCAATTAATCATGGGAATTAGGTTCATACCTTATGCTTGCTGAAGATTCAGAGTGTTTTCTGAATTTTCCTCCTCCTTAGTCTTCTTCTTAGATTTTCCTTCTCTTCCTTCTCTTCTCTTTCTTTCACTTTCAATTAGGGTTCTAAAGGAGTGAAAGTGGCTAAGAGACGTCCTATTTATAGAGGAAAACCCTCTATAATATGCTCTAATGAGTTTAGGAAAGACCCCTTCGGATTAGGAAGGTTTCCTAATTTTTGGTTTTTGACTGGTTCCATAGGGTCGGATGTAGGGTCGCAGAATCTGTCGACCCTATGTTTTTTAAAACATGCGACCCCACGACCAAAAGTCATGGGTTGGACTCTTTTGAGGTGGGGTCGTCATACCTGTCTAGGCATGCGACCACACACTCATATTTGATGGTTTTTGAGTTAAATTTCATACTTGGTCTTGTGGTTTCTTCACGCACTTGGTCCACTTGGCTCGACCATGATAAGTAGACCTGGTACAAGGTGGTAAAACCAGTTAGTTCGATACGGGTCTTACATTCCTAATCCAAAGGGGGTTTTTTCTTAAACTCATTAGGGCATATTATGGAGGATTTTTCTCTATAAATAGGACGTCCCTTAGCCTCTTTCATCCTTTTAGAACTCCAATTGAAAGTGAGAGAAAGAGAAGAGAAGGAAGAGAAGGAAAATTTAAGAAGAAGACTAAGGAGGAGGAAAATTCAGAGAAAACTCTGAATCTTCAGCAAGCATAAGGTATGAACCTATTTCCCATGCTAAATTGAGAGCCTAGGATAGTTCATGAAGAAGATAGGATTAGGAGAAACCCAAATCATCCATCTATGGACAAATTCCAAGATAATCCATGGAGAAAATTATGTGGACAATGGATGGTGTATAAAATAGTAGTTTTGAGCCATAGAACAAACATAGGAAGGACCATGATGATAAGCCAAAGGATTTAAATATGAAGGAATGGAATTAAGAGTGAAAGGTCGACCATAACATGTGTGGTCGCACGTGAGGTCGCATGATGTCCGACCCCACAAGGCACACATGTCCAACCACATGCCCTCGAGAAGTTTCCAGGGAGGGTGTGGTCACACTTATGGTCGGAGTATATCCAACCTACCCTGCGACCCAACACCCTGTGGTAGCAGAAACTGAGACCCCAGGTGCTACCACACCTGCGACCCCTCAGTTTCTGTTAGTCTAAATACATGAGAATTAATTCTAATTAAAAACCTATAAACTTGTTAGGTTTTCAAGTGATCTAAGAGTGAATTACAAAGCTTGAACGAGGATCTACTATCAACCAAAGGTGAGGGAATAAGACCTAAACTAATTGGCTAATAATAAACTATTTTTGTTTATAAAGTCCAATGTCATGATTGATTCTATGCTTGTATGCATGTATTGTTTATTTCACATGTCATTTAATATTCCTGCTATTAATGTTCATGCATATTTAATTCTATTTATTTATAACATGATGATGATGATGATGCTAGGAATAGGCATGTAAATGTTTGTGTGTAATTAGTGTACTTGATGCGAGTGGGGCATCAGGGGGAGGACGTGACACTGTGGTTCATCCTGGTCACCAGACTCTAGCTCTATCTCTACTAAAGTCTTGTCCACTGAGATCGTTGTATCGCCATTACCTTAGCAGAACTATTACGTCGTAGGGCATCAGGGGAGGTGGTATCGGACCGTGTAGTCTCTGACACTGCCGGGGGGCCTTAGCTCTATCCCTATGGACGTATTGAGGGATGCTGGGGTGAGGCCTTGGATACACTGTTTGACATCAGGATTGGTTAGTTGCGAGCCCATTTTGCAAACCCTGGCCAATAGGGGCTTACGTGTTGATATGGGTAGGACATCAGGGGAAGTGTCATGCGGTGTGATCCTAGCACTTTAGCTCTATCTCTATTCCATGGTGGGTGCATGTGGGATGACAATGATGTTTGATCCATTGGACAGCTTCACACACTCGTGTATAAAGGTGCGGCGGCCACTTATCATTTCTATTGCACATTACAAACTTATGAACCAGACCCAATATATGAATTGAATGCATGCATATGTTTGTTGCATTGTTTTGTTTGCTCACTGAGCCGTGATGTGTGCTCACCCTTTCGACGTCGAATATTTTTAGTTGATGATGCAGGTACTACTATAGAAGACTATATGAATGCTCCGATGTACGGATATGTTGCGATGATGGATGCAGAAGCTGTGATGGAGTCGCAAGATTCATCGTGCGAGTGCAACTCAGGCGTCTTTGATTAGATTTATTTATTGGATTATTAAGGACATGTAATTGATTAATTGTCATTTGAAGATAATTGAATAATTTATTTATGTTATCACTGTTAGACTCTCAGTTCATTAGTATTAAAGACTTCCGCTATTGTTTATTTACTCTGATTATGGTTGTGATTGTGTATGGTTTAAGCAAACGAACACAGCCTATTCGAGATCCTGGTTTAACCATCGGATCATAGACAGTTCATCACACCATTCTGGTTGGTGCAGAATTGGGGTGTGACAGATCCGCCCGGTGCATCTATCATGAACTGCTCATTACCATGATTGAATACTTTTCCTGTAACACACATTGTCGCAGTCGTGTTAACCTCTCCTTGGGATTTTATCATTGCTTTTCTGCTTAGCGAATCAGCAACTACATTAGCTTTCCCTGGATGATACTGAATATCGCAATCATAATCCTTCAATAATTCCAGCCATCTTCTTTGTCTCATGTTCAACTCATTTTGATTAGAAAGATAAGTAAGACTCTTATGATCTGATTTAATCTGAAATTTCTCTCCATACAAATAATGTCTCCATATCTTGACAGCATGTACTACTGCTGTTAATTCCAAGTCATGAGTAGGATAGTTCTTCTCATGTGTCTTCAGTTGTCTTGAGGCATACGCAACTACTTGTTCTCCTTGCATAAGTACACATCCTAAACCTAACCCAGACGCATCATGTATAAGGTAAACGGTTGTCCTAGAATAGGAATAGTCAAGATGGGAGCAGATATCAATCTAGTTTTCAATGTTTGAAAACCTTCTTTACATTTATCGGTCCAAACAGACTTTTCTCCTTTCTTAGTCAAACTGGTGAGAGGTACGGTAATTCTGGAGTAGTCTTCCATGAATTATCGATAATACCCAGCTAGTCCTAGGAAACTTCTAATTTCTGCAACACTGTTAGGTGCTTCCCATTTCACAATGGCTTCAATCTTGCTAGGATCCACTTTAATTCCTTCAGTGGACACAACATGGCCTAAGAATGCGACCTCATTTAGCCAAAACTCACACTTTGTAAATTTGGCGTAAAGCTTCTCTTTTCTTAGTCGCTGCAGAGCGACTCTTAGATTCATGACATGAGTTTCTTTGTCCTTGGAGTAGACCAATATATCATTAATAAACACAATGACTGACGTATCTAACATATCATGGACTACCCGATTCATGAGTTCCACAAAAGTTGCGGTTACGTTAGTTAATCCAAAAGACATGACTAAAAATTCATAATGTCCATATCTTGTTGTAAATGTCATCTTCGGAATATCACCTTCCTTAATCTTCAACTGATGGTATCCTAACCGAAGATCAATCTTGGAGAACACCTTGGCACCTTGCAACTGATCGAACAAATCATCGATCCGAGGCAATAGGTACCGATTCTTGATTGTAAGCTTATTCAATTCCCGGTAGTCTATACACAGTCGAACGCTACCGTCGTTGTTCTTTACAAACAATACTGGCTCTCCCCATGGTGATATGCTGGGTCTGATATAACCCTTGTCCAGTAATTCCTGTAACTATACCTTTAGTTCCTTCAGTTCAGTAGGAGCCATTCGATAGGGTGCTTTAAATACTGGTGTGGCTCCAGGTATAATATCTATAATGAACTCTGTCGCTCAGTCGGGTGGTAGTCTTGATAGTTCCTCCGGAAATACATCTGGAAAGTCATGCACAACATCAATATCTTCCATTCGCGGTACTTCCTTGGTGAGGTCGACCACGGATATTAGATACCCAACTCCTCCTTTCTCGAGGAATTTTCTAGCCTTTAATGCAGAGAGGATGAGTTTTCGTTTACGGGGAAGTTTGGTTACCGCAAAACTAAACTCTGCTCCTTCCTTGTCTTTAAATGTCAATTTTTTTCTGCACATAATAGGTTTGCACAATGTCGAACTAACCAGTCCATTCCCAAGATAACGTCAAAGTCTACCATCTTGAGTTGAATCAAGGTTGCATCCAAATTCTTCCCGTCAATAAGAAATGGACCTGGTCCATAATCTTTTTCTAATTCCGCTTCTAATCCCATAGGTGATCGTACAAGCAATTTGTAGTCTAAATATTTGAGGGGTAGAATTAGTTTCTTTCCAAATGACACAGATATAAAAGAATGAGTAACTCCCGAATCAAAGAGCACTCTGGCGGGTATGACATTAATAGGTACGATACATGTGATTTGTTTTAATTTAGTTTATATGCTCACACAAGGTAATACAAAATGAAAAGTTCAGGTCATACCTATGACCACATCAGGTGATGCGGCAGCATCCTCAGATGTAACTGCATAAACCTTTCCTTGTTGTAGCTGCTTCCTGGGCTTAGGACACTCCCTTAAATAATGTCCCATTTGATTGCAGTTATAGCCCATTTTACTCCTTCATTATTTTGTTTTTGTTGAGGTTGGGCTGTTGGAGTAGTCTTGGCTGTAGCATTAAATCCTTGAGTACGAAAGAGTTTAAATGTCTTTGTGTTCCCTCCGTTATAAGAATTTTCATTTGGCCTTTTGATACCTCTATTCTGAGCAAAGTAGCTCTCCCTCTGGCTCGATTCTAGTACTCGAGCAATCTGCACGGCTTTATTATAAACTTTCTTTTCTAGTCCCAAAACATGATCTCGAATGCTTCCCTAAGTCCCATGATGAACCTTCAGGTTTTAGTATTTTAGTCCTGCATGCTAGAGGGAGCAAAGAATAACAGCTCTTCATAACGCTGTTGATATGCATCCATAGTCATTTGTCTCTGATACAAACTCAGGAACTCTCTTTCCATAGCGTCTCTGAAACTTCTGGGAAAATATTTCTCGAAGAATGCCTCCTTATAGATAGCCCAGGTCAATTAGGCATGCTTTGTTAATAGATAAGTCCGAGTAGACTTCTACTAGTGGTGTGCATCGCCCTTCAGCATAAATGTGGCATACAACACTTTTTCCTCTTCATTAAGAGTCATCATCATGATATTCCTTTCCATCTCGTCAATCCAGTGAGCTGGCCACAAAGGATCCGCTGGCTTGCCATTATATTCCTTAGGCTTCATTTTTAGAAAATGCTCGATCAGTCGAGAATGATCCAGCTGATACTGAGCATAGGCCCCGTACATAGGTGGTTGATACTGGTAACTGCCTTGGGCTACCTCAGGGTTCTATACTGGAGCTTGTGCAACTAACATTTGAGGTGCTTGGGGTACCGTATTGCTATCCCCTGGTACGGTGCTAGCTTGTCTGGCTGGCATAGGTGTAGTATGTACAACTAAAAAAACCATTCCCATAGCAGCTTACATATTGGCTTGTACTTGTTGTATCTGCTGCAGCTGTTGTGCTAGGTTCATTATTGTTGTAGCCAAATCTGTAAGTGGTGCTGGCAAGTTTGTAGGATTTGCCTAGCCATTAGCTCCTGGTGGTGCCATATTCTGATTCCCTTGTTCTTTAGGATTTTCACGACTGTCTTCCTCCACAGGTGGTGGTGGTGGAATTGGGTTACGTCCTCGCCTGGTTACTCTTCGCCCAGCCATTTCCTGTTTCGGTGGTGGAAGTGTCTGAAAAATCATAGAACATGTGTGGCAATCATAATATACGTCATTCCCATGTCAAAATCCATAATGATGACTGTGTAGTGTCTGTTCCGATGGTGGTAGTGTCCATCTCTTTCTCTCACTTTCAATTAGAGTTCTAAAAGGGTGAAGGAGGCTAAGGGACGTCCTATTTATAGAGGAAAATCCTCCATAATATGCCCTACTGAGTTTAGGAAAGAACCCCCTTCGGATTATGAAGGTTTCCTAATTTCGGTTTTTGACTGGGTCCCGTGGGGTCGGAGGTGGGATCACAGAATTCATCGACCACACGACCTAAATTCATGTGGTTGGACTCTTTTGAGGTGTGGTTGGTTACACCTGTTTAGGTATGCGACCACACACTCATAATTGACTATTTTTTTGTTGATTTCATACCTGGTCTTGTGGTTTCTTCACGCACTTGGTCCACTTGGCTCGACCATGATAGGAAGACCTGATACAAGGTGGTAAGACCGGTTAGTTCGATACGAGTCTTACAATCACATTCCGTTCGAACTACGTTATGGATTTGATTTCCAGGATTGGAATACATAGGCAATTTGAGATGAATAGGACGTCTCAGATTCAGTCCATCACCGAACCATCTTCGGTTCGGTTCACTGTATATTACTTTTTGTTTGTTTATTTATTTTGAGAACATATTTGGTTGAACCTAGGTTGAAAGAATTTAGCAACTTGGCATAGGATCCCCCATGAGCCCTAGTCATCATCCATTGACCATGAATAGTCAGAACAATAGAGTCTAAGGAAAGTAGAATCACATAGGAGGCCAATTTTCAGATCGGGCAGATTTGGATGCCTAACACCTTCCCAAACTGTACCTTGAACGCTTACCCGTTCTCTGATAGAGCAAAACCAATATATTGGGTCCAATGAGTCAATAGAAATTTTTTCTTATGAAGATACTACATTTTATAGGTCCTAGACCTTAATCTAGGTGGCGACTCCAAATCATTTTTTTCGTCCATCGGAGATGGGTGGAAGAGACCCCTTTTATCCTCACAGTAGTCAAATTCATATCTTTGGATCTGGTATAAGTGTACAAATGTACTATGGTAAGGATAGGTGACCACCACACCTTCATGCACGAGAGTGTGAGCACGACCAATGGATCACACACTGCTGTCGCTCCATATCACCCACTACAGAATAGACATAGAACTAGAGATCCAGGATCTAACACCGTTAGAACTCCCCCTAATACCCTATCCTTACCAATACGTATGCCCCTACTAGCAAGGGCTTGCAAACTGAGTTCGTGAATAACCAATCCTAGATGTCATCAAAAATTTGTATCCAAGCCCTTACCCCAGCATCCATCAATATGCCCAAAAAGATAGAGCTATGGTTTGTTGGTAGAGCTTACAGCCGTATACTGCATACACCTCCCCTGATACCCTATGTTGTACTAACTCTGCTAAGGTAATAGTGATATGACGATGTCAATGTGATGAATGGAATAGAGATAGAGCTAAAGTACCCGGATCACACACTGCCAATACGCCCCTGATACTCTACCCAATCTAACACATCGACCACATACACAAGTACATGCTTATTCATATCATCATCATCATAACAGTATAAAGAACATAATAATTAAATATGCATCAACTGGAATAGCAGTTATTGGATGACATGTGAGATGCACAATCAATCATTCAAGCATGGCATCATATCAATTGATAGAAAATAAAATAAAAGAGTAGCTTCTTATTATCCAATTAGTTTAGATCTTGTTCCCTTACTTGTGAATGATATTTATTCCTCTTCCAAACCTTGAAAATTATCTTGGTTTAGCTAAAAACCTAAACAATTAATGAATTTAAATTAGGGTTTTATTTTTATCAAGTTACAGCAATCAAAATCCAAAACATGCTCTCTGATTATTGACTAGTCAACTTAGTGGTTGCTGTGACCTATCGACCACACATTGTTTGGTCGACTCTATGGTCGTGCATCATGCAACCACTGATGGGACCACACAACCCTGGGACACTTCCTGAATGTCTATGGTCGACTCACTAGTCGCACCACGGTCGACCAATGATGCAACCACTCAACCTTCAGGTCATGTGTCATGCTTGGGCTTCGATCTGGTCCTTTGGCTCGATACTGGGATCCATCCTAAGTTTATTTAATGGCCATCAACCCTTATTTGATTCATTCATTATAATCCTAATCATTATAGTCCTCCATACGAATTTAAAATCAACATATTAGAATAAAAAACATAGCTTAAAACTGATTTCCTTGCAATAAATATTCCCAATCTCCAATTCTACTGTAACATATCCTTCTACAGAGTCAGGATACTTACCATTGATTCCCGCTGTGGTAGGTTGAGGTTCCAATGGTAATTCCTCTATCTACAATTCCCTTTCTCTTTCCTTCAAGCTTTCTTTCTCTCTAAGTCTTCTTCTCCTTCTTCTTGTTCTTCTTCTTCTTCTCTCTTTCTCTCTCTCTCTCTCTCTCTCTCTCTCTCTCTCTCTCTCTCTCTCTCTCTCTCTCTCAGTTCTAGGGTTTAAGATTGATCAAAAAGAATGAAAGAGGGTAAAGGGGCGTCCTCTATAAAGGAAAAAAGCCTCCATATAGAGTCCTCTCTTAATTAAGAGAGAGACCTCCTCAAATTAGGAAAGTTTCCTAAATACGGAGTCGGTTATAGGCTTGACCGGTCGACTCACCGGTCTCATAATCCGTCAACCAAATAATTCAAAACAGCCAACCACACATTGATCGGTCTACTCACCAGTTGACCACACAAACCAAATTTGACTAGTTTGACTGTTTTGACCAGGTTTGTTTACCTAGTTTTGTGGTTCCTTCATACGGTTGATTAGCTTAAGCCAGTTATGATGGGAAGACTTATTCCGACATGAGGACGTAAGGTTAGACCGGATTTGTGGCATACGGGTCTTACAACTCCACCACCCTTAAAAAAAAATTTGTCCTTCAAATTTACACGTACAAATCTTACAGTGTGATGGCTAGTCCACGGAGTAATGTCCTACGAGTTTCGTATATACTCAATACACTTCTTTTATCTGTTTATACAACAGAGAGTATATATACCCAATTTACCCAGCATAAAACTAGGAGGGCTCAAATGTGCCTACAATTCAAATATCAATGTACTAGTGTTCAGCACACGCTGCACACACTACACTTAATCCACACCCACGGAAAGCAATAATATCGGTTTTTAGGCTAATGATATCCTTACAATTTTTCTCCCCACTAGTTAGGTATTCAACACATTCACCTACACTAGCATATATGTAATGGAAGCAAGGTAAACATACAAGGCACATAAATGCTTATAACCATAGCTTCCAAAAATTTAGAGATGTCTCTGGCGCTCCACATTGCTCACTGTAATTTTCTTCCACGCACCCAAACTCACAAGGTCTCCATTGAAGCTTACCGAGTTTACACAACTCTCTTTATTGGCCAACAACTCTTCAAAATCTTCATTGAATGATTTTAGCACCAAACTCTAGCTTTCCCTTTCCATTCTGCTCCCCTCTTTTCTTCAATGCAACAAATGCATGGTGGAACCCTTCATTTAGCTTCTCTAAAAATTTCTCGAGTGCTCACAATCACCATTAATGATCAACCTTTCTTTAAAGTCTTCAATAGATTCAATGGCACTTTACACAACCCATAGAATGTAAATGAGTGGAAGTAATCCTCAATACAAGACCAAACCGAAACCTTAGCTTGGTATTTCAACCAAAACAAGAGGGGCTTCTTCTGCAAGCTCTCATTACCTCCATTAATGGCTCACAACCATTCTCAAGCTTGCAAGGGATCCTCAATGACTTTCTTGAAGATTGGTGTAAAAAATCAATACATTAAAACTCATCAAAACCTTCAAAGAGATATTTTTCTCCCAAAAACCAGAGAGACCTTCTTCATCCCCAAATCACTCTCAGATTGTAGAGGATTCAAAAATTCAAATTTTGCAATTTGAACGGTCAGATTTCAACTCCAGATGAGAGAGTTATCATCAAAACAGTGCGGACCAGTGAAATTATTAGGAACATAAGTTTCTCAATGATATTCTTGCACCTGCGCTACACATTAGTGCCGCTGGTGTTGACATGTTAGATAGCTGTTAAGTTGGGATTGGGTGCTCAAAGATTCTTTCTTAATAGTCGTCCGATCTCTGAAAAAGGCGGGAGAGAAATTGGGCCTTCAAATCGGCTTCTTAACGTCGTACTTGATCGGCTTAAATCAAACCCATTAGATTGGAATCCTTTTTGACGCCTGTCATGAACTTGCGTTGCACACAAGCACCACCAATGCTGACCCAATCAGAGGTTGTTGTCGAATTCTGATTGGTAGATCAGTAAATAATGAATCATAACCATTGGATCACCCAAAAAGAGTGGGATTTCATTTCACCCGTTCAATATCGTTAATCACATCAACGATGCTCAGGGCAAATGAAGACCATCAGATATGGATCTGAACCGCCATTGTACTATGCGCAAGTCGCACCAAATGACGGCGCCAACACCATGCAACAGGGAGCTTTGCTTTGACTTTCTCCCAGCAATCCAGTGACTCGCGGGAGCACCAAGTTCCGTCCGCTGAGATATACCGGAGAGCCCCTTTTTTAGCTGTCAGATACTGATCAAAACTGCATAGCTCACTAGATTCCATCCGATTGGCTTATTTTCTTTTCTAAATTTCCCAAAATACCCCCCACAAATGCATAAATGGCGTCTTTAACGTGAACAGTATCACTTCAGGAAAAACCTCCGTTGATTATTAGCAGTTCATCACACCATTCTGAACAGTGCAGAATTGGGGTGTGACAACTTGGTATCAGAGTCCTCGGGTCCTGTCTGTTGAACCAGTATGATTCCACAAAGTTTGTGAAATGAGTTAGGAAAAATTTAAAAGATGTAATAAAAACACACTGTAAGTACCGTGTTGTTTGAGACAAAATTAAGAAAGAGAATAATGCACCTATAAAGAGAGAAACAAGTTTTATATACATCCAACTAAAAGCAAGTTTATATATATATCCAAAGCAGAGTACAGTCCACAACCCGAACAGTTACTCTGTAATACGAAAGAAAAGAAAAATACATCATGAAGCTGGAGGTGATGGGGGAGGCGGTGCCTCGCGATCTCTGTCATAGTCCTCAGCATAGACTCTAGTCAGCCAGGCTACCTGAGTCTGGGTCGTCTGGAGACTAGCCGTCAATGCAGTCATCCGCTGATCAGATGCACGCTGAGCATCTAGAAGCTCTCCCACCCTCGAATCCGTCACGCGCTGAGCCTCCCTGATCTCACGAAGTAATCCCATCATATCGTCAGATGGTGGGCGTGAAGGACCAGCCGTGTGTGAAGGAGTCTGTGATGGACCAGCTCCAATAGAATGCAGAGGTGATGGAGGAGGTATGGAGTCCACATCCATGTACATACGATCCTCATCCTCAGCATCACCCCATGAATCCCTGCTCCAGCGGCTGCTGCTACTGCCTCAGCGTCTGCTACCTCCAACCAAGTACGAGGACGCATCAGAGAATTGCTCTCCTCATCACTGACCTGAGCATCCCGCATGCCCATCCTACAGATAGCCTCCCAGTCCAGAACCGATGAGAAGGTTTTCTCCTGAATCCTCTCATCCACTAAATCAACACCTAGGCGGATAAGCAAGGTGGTGATCAGACGTCCATAGGGCAGGTTGCCTATCTGACCAGGCAGCGTAGCACAGATCATCGTCCTCATAATAATATAAGGGAGGCAGACAAGCTGCCTAGTGCAGATACAGTAAAGTAAATACTGGGTCAACTGGGAGATTCTCTCGTAATGTCCACTCTAGGGTATTAGATTGTGCTGGATGATCTTACAGTAAACCCGAGGCTCTGGACATAGGTTGATCGCCTTCATCTCCCAGCGATCCTCTCTGATAAGCTGACGGTCTATCTCAGCCCGTATCTCCAAGGAAAAGAACTGGGGCTTTCTAAGAGCACAGTATACTAAGGGGTCGTCATGTGATATGCCCAAGAGGTCCGCTAACTGCTGGCAGTCAAAGGAAATCTCTACTCCTTTGACGTAGCTCGTGATCCTGAGCTCCTTACCCCTCTCAGTGTCATTGTAATCTCCCACCACCTAGAGATTACAATAGAACTGTCTCACCAGATCAGGACGGGTACAGGTGTCGTAGGTAATCACGGGAAGCCAGCCTATGTCACCAAATGTTGTCTCCACGTTGTACAAGGCTACACTAGCCAAGTCCACACGATGACCTCCCTCTACCTTCTTACGAGCGTAGCGAGCATACTGAGCCTCGGCCTCGGTAGAGCGGAAACGAACTGGGTCGTGAACCCTAGGTACTTTGGTACGAGCCATATTATCTGCCAAAACAAAGAAAAATAGATAATAGCTCAGTAATGTCGAAAAACCCAAAACATTTTGGCATGATAACGGCATAAATTGGTCAAAAGCCTCACTTTTCACCCATACACATGGGTAGGAGGACTTACATAGATTCTAAGCTATCCTACAAGACTCATACAGTTGGAAATTTAATCTAAGAAGATTGAATTTGAAGAAATTTCAAGAAATTTAAAAATCTCAAAAATTAGGTCAAAATTAGAAATTTTCAAGTTTCTCGATAAACAACCGATGAAACTTGAATATTTTTGAGGGCTTTCGGCCATCGGGTGACCGACATCAAAAGCCCCCAATAAAAATTGAATTTTTACGGTTGGAGAAATTTTAATTTGAAGAAAAGGATATAAATGGGCGAAACCCTAGTTAGGAAACCTTAAAAACATGAAACAGTAGAGCATACACTTGAAGAGAAGGAGAGAGAGTCTCGAATGTATGATAGAATCACCAAACGGGTCGAGGTTGTCACTGTAGCAACTCAGAGGAATGAGCTGAGTCGGAAAGGAGGAGAAAGAATGAGAAATGAATCCAAAATCGGGTTTAAAACCTGATTCTGGGTCCTAGGGTCGCATAATTAGACCAAAACATGCGACCCTACCTCCGACCCCCTCATCGACCCTAGCCTCTCGGTGATCTGACAGAGAACTAGGGGTCGACCCTAGGGTCGGACATATACCGACCCTACCATCGACCTAGGCTCTAGGTAAGTTGACAGTGATTCTCAGGGTCGCATACCCTAGGGTCGCATAAGGACCGACCCTACTATCGACCCTACGCTAGAAAATACAGTAATTTTGACAGAATGATCTGAAAATTTTGAAAATGATATGTATTAGTTGGATTTTTGACTGGAGAATAATTATATTGATTGCCTTACATGTGCTATGATTACTTACAGGCACCACCATCATCAGAACGGAAAAATGGCTAGGCGAAGAGTAACCAAGCAAAGCCGAAACTCCATTGCACCACCACCACCCCCACCTGTGGGGAAGACAGCCATATACGTCCTGAAACACAGGAGAATCTGAACACGGCACCATCCGTAGTTAATGGTAAGACAAATCCTACTAATCTGCCAGCTCCACCTACAGACCTGGCTACAGCCGTAATGAACTTGGCACAACAGCTATAGCAAATACAACAGGTACAAGCTACTATGCAAGCTGCCATAGGGATGGCTTTTCTAGTTGCACAAACGGACACAGCCTATTCGAGATCCTGATTGAACAGTAGGTTATTAGCGGTTCATCATACCATTCTGAACAGTGCGGAATTAGGGTGTGTAATACGATACCCCATGCACCTCAAACTCCCGTCATGCAGGCTCAAGTTCAGAACCCTGAAGTAGCTCAAGGTGGTTATCAGTACGATGTATGGGGCTTATGTTCCCCATCAACTAGACCATTCCAGACTAGTTGAACGTTTTCTGAAGATGAAGCCCAAAGAGTATAATGGTAAGCCCGCTGATCCGTTGTGGCCAGCACACTGGATTGATGAGATGGAGAGAAATTTTATGATGATGACGGTGAATGAAGAGGAGAAAGTGTTGTGCGCAACATTCATGCTGAAAGGTGATGCACACCACTGGCGGAAGTCCACATGGAATTATCTGTTAACAAAGCACACCCAACTGACCTGGGGTATATACAAAGAGGCATTCTTTAAGAAGTACTTTCCTAAAAGTTTTAGAAATTCTATGGAGAGAGAGTTCCTGAGTTTGTATCAGGGGCAAATGACTGTGGATGCATATCAACAGCGTTATGAGGAGCTGTTCTTCTTTGCACCCTCCAGCATGCAAGAGGAAAACACAAAGACCTGAAGGTTTGTCACGGGACTCAGGGGAAGCATCCATGAACATGTTCTGGGACTTGAGAAGAGAGTCTACAATGAAGCTGTACAAATTTCTCGCGTGATAGAGTCGAGCCAGAAAGAGAGTTATATTTCTCATAACAAAGGTATTAAAAGGCCGAATGAAAATTCTTACAACGGAGGGAACACCAAAGCATTCAAACCCTTCCGTACCCAAGGCTTCAATGCTGCAGCCAAGACCACTTCAGCAGCCCCACCGCAACCAAAGTCAAATGGCAAAGGAATGAGATGTTTTAACTGCAATCAAGTAGGGCATATCTCAAGAGAGTGTGCTAAGCCCAAAAAACAACTACAGCAAGGGAGAGTTTACACTGTTACCTTTGAGGATGCTGCCGCATCACCTGATGTGGTCACCGGTATGACTTGAACCTTTTTATTTTGTGTTACATTGTGTGAGCATGTAAACTAAATTAAAACAAATCACAGGTATCGTACCTATTAATGGCATTCCTGCCAGAGTACTCTTTGATTCTGGAGCTACTCATTCTTTTATATCTGTGTCATTTGGAAAGAAGCTAAATTTACCCCTCAAATCTTTAGACTACAAACTGCTAGTACGATCGCCGATGGGATTAGAAGTGGAGTTAAAAAAAGGTTATGGACCATGTTAGTTCTTATTGACGATAAAACTTTGGATGCAACTTTAATTCAACTTGAGATGGCAGACTTTGACGTCATCTTGGGAATGGACTGGTTAGCTCGGCATTCTGCAACCTATTATGTGCCGAAAAGAAGCTGACATTTAAGAACAATGAAGGAGCAGAGTTCAGTTTTGCGGGAACCAAACTTCCCCGTAAACGAAAATTCATCCTCTCTGCATTAAAGGCAAGGAAATGCCTTGAGAAAGGAGGAGTTGGGTATCTAGTCTCAGTGGTCGACCTCACCAAGGAAGCACCACGAATGGAGGATATTGATGTCGTGCGTGACTTTTCAGATGTATTTCCTGAAGAACTACTAGGACTACCACCCGATAGAGCTACAGAGTTTGTTATAGATTTGATACCCGGAGCCGCACCAGTATCTAAAGCACCTTATCAGATGGCTCCTACTGAACTACAGGAATTAAAAGTACAATTACAAGAACTACTAGACAAGGATTACATCAGACCTAGCATATCACCATGGGGAGCGCCAGTATTATTCGTAAAGAAGAAGGACGGTAGTGTTCAACTATGTATAGACTACCGGGAACTGAATAAGTTGACAATCAAGAATCGGTATCCATTGCCTCGGAACGATAATCTGTTCGATCAGTTGCAAGGTGCCAAGGTGTTCTCCAAGATCGATCTGCGGTCAGGATACCATCAGTTGAAGATTAAGGATGGCGATATTCCCAAGGCAGCATTCAGGACCAGATATGGACATTATGAATTTTTGGTCATGTATTTTGGATTGACTAACGCACCAGCAACTTTTATGGAACTTATGAATCGGGTATTCCATGATATGTTGGATACGCCGATCATTGTATTCATTGATGATATATTGGTCTACTCCAAGGACAAGAAAACTCATATTATGAATCTAAGAACCGCTCTGCAACGGTTACGGGAAGAGAAGCTTTACGCCAAATTTACAAAGTTTGAGTTTTGGCTAAATAAAGTTGCCTTCCTAGGCCATGTATCTGCTGAAGGAATTAAAGTGGATCCTAGTAAGATTGAAGCCATTGTAAAGTGGGAAGCACCGAAGAGCGTTACAGAAATTAAAAGTTTTCTAGGTCTAGTTGGGTATTATCGACTATTTATGGAAGACTATTCTCGAATTGCCGTACCTCTCACCGGTTTGACTAAGAAGGGCAAAAAGTTTGTTTGGACTGATAAATGTGAGCAGAGTTTTCAATCATTGAAGACTAGATTGATATCAGCTCCGGTCTTGACTATTCCTATACCAGGACAACCATTTATTTTGTACACTGATGCATCAGGATTGGGTTTAGGATGTGTACTTATGCAAGGAGAACAAGTAATTGCATATGCCTCAAGACAACTGAAGACACATGAGAAGAACTATCCCACCCATGACTTGGAATTAGCGGCTGTGGTACATGCTGTCAAGATATGGAGACATTATTTGTATGGAGAGAAATTTCAGATTAAATCAGATCATAAGAGTCTTACTTATCTATTTAATTAGAAGGAGTTGAACATGCGACAAAGAAAATGGCTGGAATTATTAAAGGATTATGATTGTGATATCCAGTATCACCCAGGAAAGGCTAATGTAGTGGCTGATGCGTTAAGCAGGAAAGCAATGATAAAATCTCAAGGAGAAGTTAACACGACTGTAGCTATATGTACTACAGGAAGAGTATTCAATGATGGTATGGAGCAGTTCATGATAGATGCACCGGGTAAACCAACCAACCAAGGGCTTATTCATTGGTTTTCAAATATGTTTGCAACATTGAAGATTGTACCTGATATAATTGATGAAGTGAAAGCCGTCATTAAATCAGACCCTTACCTGATAACGGTACAAGAGGACATCGAAAAAGGTAAGATTATTCCTGAGTTCACCTTAGATGATGAAAAGGTACTGAAGTACAAAGGAAGAATATGTGTACCTAAAACAGAAAATTTGGACATTAGACACCGACTAATGAATGAAGCCCATACCACCATTTATTCGATACATCTTGGAAGTACAAAAATGTATCATGATCTAAAGAAATTATATTGGTAGAGAGGAATGAAACCAGATGTAGCCAAGTTCGTGTCTCAATGCCTAAACTGTCAGAGGGTAAAGGCTGAACGACAAAGACTTGTAGGACTGTTACAACCGTTACTGGAACCAGCATGGAAATGGGACTACATCACTATGGACTTCGTCACCAGGTTACCAATGACTCCCCGAGTAGTTGACGCGGTTTGGGTGATTGTAGACCGCCTGACTAAAACAGCTCGATTCATAGCTATATGACCTCAGTATTGTCACACCCCAATTCTGAACCAACCAGAATGGTGTGAGTGAACCGTCACTGAACCAACGGTTCACACCAGGATCTCAATAAGACCGTGCCCACTCATACAAACCATCGCACATAACCACAATCAGAATATAATAAATACAGCGAAAGTCTTTAAATAAATGAACTGAGTATTCTATTGATAAATTTAAATAAGTATTCAATTATCCAAATTCCGAACGTAATTAAATATCCTTACATCACTTTAATAAAACAACTGAAACAAATAAGGTACACGTAGAAAGGGCACTCGCATGAAGCGTCATGCTCGTCCTCTCCTATCTGTACATCCAGAGCAACAACACCTCCATACGCCAGAGCGTTCATATAGTCGTCCACCGTGTAACCTGCATCAACATCTAAAAATAGTATAAATACAAAGGGTGAGCTCATAACTTAGCTCAGTAAGACAATCAGACAGTGTATCCATATTAAATGCATAAGTAACAATCATTTTATGCTATGGTCTAGCTTAAGTTTGCAATGTGCTATAGAAAGGATTAGCGGCCACCGCACCTCTATACACAAGTGTGTAGCATCGCACAGTAGATCACACCGCTGCCGACCCACATGCACCCATCATGGAATAGAGATAGAGCTAAGGCATCCACTACCTCCCCTGATACTCCACCCATACCAATACGTAAGCCCCTATTGGCTAGGGCTTGCAAACTGGGCTCGCAACTAACCAATCCTATATGTCATCACTATAGGCTCTATCCCAGCACAGCTCCCTACGGCATAGAGATAGAGCTAGAGCATGGTGGCCAGGCCAGAGACCACAGTGCCATGACCTCCCCCTGATATCCTACCCGCACCAAGCATACTAAGACAGAACAATATGCAAATAGACTCTATCCCAACATCACTCCCTACTGCATAGAGATAGAGCTAGAGCGTGGTGGCCAGGCCGGAGACCACAGTGCCACGACCTCCCCCTGATACCCTACCCACACCAAGTATGCTAAGATAGAATACTACAAAAGGTGCCAATGTGAGGAATGATCCCAGGCCCCAGGCCCTTCCTGTCACACCTCAATTCCGTACATTTCAGAATGGTGTGATGAACCGCTAAATAACCAACGGTTTAACCAGGATCTCAAATAGGCTATCCCCGCGTTACCTGAACCTCCATACATCCATGATCATAATCAGAGTAAATACACAATAGCGGAAGTCTTATAAATAAATGAACTGAGAACTAAAATGATATCCATAAATAATAGCAAATTATTATGTGTTTAACCGAGACATAAATATTTAAGTACCAAATACATGTCTTATAAATCCAATAAAGAAACCTACAAAAATATTTAGTCAAATACACACGAGTTGCACTCGCAAGAGGAGTCATGTGTATCGTCTTCAGCTCCAGCGTCCACTGCTGCTACCGTCCCGTACATAGGAGTATTCATGTAGTCTTCAACTGTATAACCTGCATCATCAACTAAAAATATTCGACGTCGAGGGGTGAGCACACAACACGGCTCAGTGAGTAGCCAAAACAATGCAACATTACATATGCATGCAAAAATCAATTTATATCTTTGGTCTTGGTTTATAGTTTGCAATGCGCAATAGAAAGGTTGGGTGGTCAAAGGTTAACGTTTATTGACACCGCCTCTATACACAGGGTGTGGAAGCCCGCCCGAAGGTTAACGTTTATCGTCATCCCCATCCACCCTACCAAAACATTATACAACAAAGTTTACGTTTATTACTATATAATGCTATACCAACACGTAAGCCTCTGTTAGCGAGGGCTTGCAAACTGGGCTCGCTATTAACCAATCCTAATGCCAAACAGTGTATCCATGGCCTCACCCTAGCATCCCTCAGAATGCCCATAGAGATAGAGCTAAGACCCCCCGGTAGAGTCAGAGACTACAAGGACCGAGACCACCTCCCCTGATACTCTACGACATAATAGTTCTGCTAAGGTAATGGCGATACGACGATGTCAATGCACAAGACTTGAGTTAGAGATAGAGCTAAAGTACTGAGACCCGCCAAAGGTTAACGTTTATTGACGTTCTCATCACACCTCCCCTGATACTCGCTCGCATCAAGCACATCAACCACACACATACAAGCACATGTCTATTCCTATCATCATCATCATCATCATGTTATAAACAATAAAGTAAATATGCATGAACAAGTAATAGAAATATTGGATGGCATGCTGTATGCACATTACAACATATTCGCATAGAATCAAACATAGCATAGGACTCAAGAAATAGAAAACAATTTATTATTAACCGATTAGCTTGGGGTTAAGGTTCCTCACCTTAGCTTGCTAATAGATATTATACCAAGCCTTAGAATCACCTTTAGATTGTTATTATATTGCTAGAAAACCTAACAAAGTCGATAGAATTTAATTAGAATTAATTCCATATTTAAAAACCATTCTGTTAACTGAGGGTCGATGCTAGGGTCGATGGGTCTATCGACCCTCCCTCCATTCTGGACTTCCCGAATGTTGAGGGTCGATGGTCAGAAACACCTAGGGTCGGATGGTCTATCGACCCTCGGTGCGACCCTCGATGCACTCTGGTCCAATTTCCACTTTTAATCCATTCTTCGTGTTTGGGGTCCTATGGCTTGCTTCCTACATTCATTCAACAGTCATTCGATGGTCTAAAACCATGTATAATCCATCTAAATAGCTTTCGTGCATCCTCCTATGGTTTTCCATGAAAACCTAACCATGGATGGATGGTTTGGGTTTCTCCGAAATCCTACACTCAACCATATCTAATCTAAGGTCTGTAGAAACTCATAGAATTAGTATCCATACCTGAGAAGATTAATCTTTCTCTGTAACTCTTTTCCTTTTTGCTAGGTTCTCTTCCTTGCCTCTCTTCTTCCTCTTTTCCTTCTCCTCTCTTTCTCTCAATTCAATTAGGGTTGTGAAAGGAGAGAAAGTGGCTTAGGGATGTCCTTTAAATAGAATAGGAATTTCCTATAATAGTCCCATTGAGATTTAGAAAGAATCCCAACCGAAAATTAAGAAATTTCCTAATTTCAGTTTCGTCAGAAACCGAGGGTCGATGGGAGGGTCGATGATCCCGTCGACCCTAGGGTCTTAAGCTGTCCGACCCTCCCTTCAAAACTGAGGGTCTGACTTTCTGTTTTGGGAGGTCCGACCCTGCCTAGCTGGGTGTGCGACCCTCCCCTAAAATTAAGTATTTTTGGGTCGATTTTATACCTGGGATCTCGATCTCCTTCATGCCCTTGGTCCATTTGACTCGACCATGATGGGTAAACCTGGTTCAAGGTGGTAAAACCGGGTTAGTTTGGCATGGGTCTTACAACTCCCCCCAACTTATAAAAATTTCATCCTCGAAATTGTACGTACCTTCTGAATCAAACAAGTTAGGGTATTGCTTTCTCATAGCATTTTCTTCTTTCCATGTAATCTCTTCCATGTCTCTACTTTTCCATGTGACCTTAACATAGTAGATATCTCTGTTGCGTAGACGTTGAACCTTTCGACTAGTGATTTCCGTTGGTGTTACCTCAAATGTCAAATCATCAGTCAATTCTGGCAAATCCACTGTCAAAACATGTGTTGGGTCTTTGACATACTTCTTCAATAAGGATATGTGAAATACGTCATGCACACTTGACATAGATGGTGGTAACTGATAAGCTACTTTTCCACGCTTAGCCAGAATCTCATATGGCCCGACGTATCTTGGACTTAGTTTTCCTTTCTGTCCGAACCTCTTCAATCCTCGCATAGGCGTTACTTTCAAAAATACTTTATCGCCTACGGCAAACTCTAGATCTCTTCGTCGAGTATCTGCATATTGCTTCTGACGGTTCTGAGCTGTTTTCACTCTCTCCTTGATGATGTCGACCACTCGACAAGTCTCTTCCACAAATTCCGGTCCAACAATACTACGTTCTCCAACTTCATTCCAAAACAAGGGAGTTCGACACTTCCTGCCATACAGTGCTTCATAAGGTGACGTCTGTATAGTAGCCTGATAGCTGTTGTTATAGGCGAACTCGATCAATGGTAACTTTTTGTCCCATGATCCTTTGAAATCAATCACACATGCTCGTAGCATATCTTCTAGGATCTGGATTGTACGCTCTGACTGTCCGTGCATGCGTGGGTGGAATGCGTCTCGAACTTCAATGTTGTACCCATAGCCTTTTGCAGTCCTTCCCAAAATTTGGAAGTAAATCTTGGATCTCTATCGGACACAATGCTTTCTGGAACACCATGTAACCGAACAATATTATCCACATACAGCTTTTCTAACCTTTCCAGTGTATACTGGGGTTGTATCGGTATGAAGCGAGCTGTCTTAGTCAGACGGTCCACAATCACCCAAACTGCGTCAACTACTCGAGGAGTCAATGGTAGTCCTATGACGAAGTCCATAGTGATGCAGTCCCACTTCCATGCTGGTTCCGGTAATGGCTGTAACAGTCATGCGGGTCTTTGTCATTCCACCTTTACTTTCTGACAGTTTAGGCATTGAGACACGAACTTAGCTACATCTGCTTTCATTCCCCTCCACCAATACAGTTTCTTTAGATCATGATACATTTTTGTGCTTCTAGGATGTATCGAATAAATGGTGGTATGGGCTTCCTTCATCAGTTGGTGTCTAATGTCCATATTTTTTGTTTCAGGTACACATATTCTTCCTTTGTATTTCAGTACCTTCTCGTCATCCAAGGTGAACTCAGGGTTGGTCCTACCTTTCTCAATGTCTTCTTGTACTGTTCTCAGATAAGGATCTGATTTGATAGCTGTCTTCACTTCATCCACTATATCCGGTATAATCTTCAATGCCGCGAACATATTCGAAAACCGATGAATAAACCCTTGGTTGGCTGATCCATCCGTTGTGTCTATCACATACTGCTCGTTGCCATGATTGAATACCATTCGGGTAGTGCACATTGCCGCAGTCGTGCTAACTTCTCCTTGAGATTTTATCATTTATGGTCTGACTTAATCTGAAATTTCTCTCCGTATAGGTAGTGTCTCCATATCTTGACAGCATGTACTACTGCTGCTAACTCCAAATCATGAGTAGGGTAATTTTTCTCATGTACCTTCAACTGTCTCGAGGCATACGCAACTACTCGCTCTCCTTGCATAAGCACACATCCTAATCCCAATCCCGATGCATCAGTGTATAAGGTAAATGTCTGTCCTGGAACGGGAATGGTCAAAATTGGGGCGGATATCAATCTGGTCTTCAGTGTTTGAAAACTCTTTTCACACTTATCCGTCCATACAAATTTTTCTCCTTTCTTGGTCAAACTGGTGAGAGGTACGGCAATCCGAGAATAGTCTTCTACGAATCTTCGATAATATCCAGCTAGACACAGAAAGCTTCTGATTTCTGAAACACTCTTTGGTGCTTCCCACTTCACAATAGCCTCAATCTTACTGGGGTCCACTTTGATTCCTTCTGCGGATACTACATGGCCTCGAAAGGCTACTTCACTTAGCCAAAACTGCTTCTTTGGTTTTGGGCACTCTCTTGCCATATGCCCTGGTTGGTTGCAGTTAAAGCACTTCGGGACTTCAAAATTTGACTTTGGCTGTGGTTGAGCTGCTGAAGTAGGCTTCGATGGAGTAGCCAAATTCTAAGGACGAAAAGGTTTATACGTCCTATTATTGCCTCCGTTGTAGGTGTTTCCAGCTGGTCTCTTGATTCCTCGGTTCTGGGAGAAATAGCTCTCCTTCTAGCTCGATTCAATTACTCGAGCGATCTGGACAGCTTCGTTGTAAATCTTCTTCTCTAAGCCCAGAACATTTTCTCTTATATTTCCTCTTAGTACCATGACGAACCTACGGGTTTTTGTATCTTCTTCTTGCATACTCGCCGGTGCGAAGAAAAACAGTTCTTCGTAGCGCTGTTGATATGCGTCTACGGTCATCTGTCCCTGGTACAAACTCAGGAACTCTTTCTCCATTGAGTCTCTGAAGCTTCGTGGGAAATATTTCTCGAAGAACGCTTCTTTATATATAGCCCATGTCAGTAGGGCATGTCTGGTCAATAAGTATGTTTTTGTGGATTTCCACCAATGGTGTGCGTCGCCTTTGAGCATGAAGGTGGCGTATAATACTTTCTCTTCTTCTGAAATAGTCATCATAAGGAAATTTCTCTCCATCTCGTCTATCCAGTGTGCTGGCCAGAACGGATCAGACGGTTTACCATTGAATTCCTTAGGTTTCATCTTCAGAAATCTCTCTACTAGTCAGGAGTGATCCATTTGGTTTTGGGGGTTTGCCCCAAACACATAGTGTGGATACTGGTAGTTCCCTTGGGCTGCTTCTGGGACTTGCACTGGAATTGGTGCAGCCGGTTGTTAAGGTGTCTGTTGAGCTGGGTGATTACCCACTGGTGCTGCACTAGCTTGCCCAGTGTGCATGATTGCAGCCTGAGTGGCTTAGAACATAACTCCCATTGCAACCTGCATTTGAGCTTGTGCGTGTTGCATTTGCTGTAGCTGTTGTGCCAGATTCGTAACCACAGTTGCTAGCTCTAGTGGTGGAGGTGGCAAATTTGTAGGGCCTGCTGGTTCTGGATTACCCTGTGCATGGTTATTCTCCTGACTAGTCTCCTCCACTGGTAGTGGTGGTGGGACTGTATTTCGGGTCTGTCGGGTAACTCTACGTCCAGACATATTTCCTTCTGAGATGGGTGGTGCCTGAAAATCATCAAAATCAGTGAGAAATCATTTATACTTTATGTGGGCACGCTAACCGATATAAAATTCAACATCCCCAATTCATTCTGAAATAAATACTGTCTTTTCTATGTAGGGTCGATGGTGAGGGTCGCTGGTGTGTCCGACCCTTGGTATCCGACCTGGGAATGACCTGTTCTTCCTGAGAGCTGAGGGTCGATGCGAGGGTCGATGGGTATCCGACCCTCAGTCCGACCCTCGATTTTCTATCAGATTCCCGAGAGCCGAGGGTCGATTGGAGGGTCGATCCGAGGGTCGATGGTGTCAGTCGAATTGTCCGACCCTCGGACCAAAAATCAGATTTTTAAGATCCGATTCGGGGTCATTTCTCACTATTCCTCCTCCGTTTCGACTCGTCTCTACTCTCCGAGTTGCTACAGTGCTACTTCGCTATTGTGGATCATTCTTAGTCCGAGTTCCGACATCCACATTACCTCTACAGCTATAATTTCCCAACTTTACCTGTTTTTAGGTTTTTATTTCTAGCTTTTTGCTCATTTAACTCGTATTTTCCAAATTAAACTTTTTCCAACCGTAAAAATTTGATTTTTATTGGGGGCTTTTGATATTGGTGTCTCGAGGAACGAAAGCCCTCAAAAATTTTTGAGTTTCATCGGTTGGTTATCGAGAAACTTAAATTTTTTTTTTTGCCCTAATATATCGACATTTTTTATTTTTCTTGAATTTCTTCAAATTGGACCTTATCAGTTAAAATTTCCTACTGCATGTGGGTTGTAGGATATGTTTTAACCTACGTAAGTTCTCATGCCCACTTATATGGTGAGAAATGGGACTTTATGGTCAACTTACGTCGTTATTAAATCAAATTTCAGATTTTTATCCTGCTAACTCCTTGTTTCTTTTCTCCTTCTTATTTTGCAGATACTATGGCCCGTACCAAAGTACCTAGAGTGCGCGATCCACTTCGCTTCCGTTGGAATGAAGCCGAGGCACAGTATGCGGACTATGCCCGTAAGAAGGTTGAAGGGGGTCGCATGGTGAACTTGGCTGAGCTAGCCTTGTTCAATGTAGAGGGAGCATTCGGTGATATGGGGTGGCTCCCTGTCATCACATACGACGTGTGCACATGTCCCGACTTGGTACGCCAGTTCTATTGTAATCTCCAGGTGGTGGGGAATTACAATGATGTCGAGCGTGGTCAGGAGTTGCGCATCACTAGCTACGTCAAGGGGGTGCACATCTCTTTTGATTATCGGCAACTGGCCGATCTGTTGGGCATTCCCTATGATGGCCCTATGGTGTACTGTGCGTCGGGAGAGCCACAGTTTGTTGAGATGGAGATGAGAGCAGAGATCGACAACCAGTTGCTCCATCCCGATAGATGGCAGATGAGAGCTTGCTACTTGCGTCCAGCTCCACGGGTCTTCTGCAAGATTATCCAGCATAATCTGATCCCGCAGAGTGGGCACTATGAGAGGGTGTCTCAGCTGACTCAGTTCTTGATCTACTACATCTGCACTCGCCAGCCGGTCTGCGTTCCTTACATCATCATGCGGATGATGATTAGTGCTACATTGTCCGGTCATAGGGGAAATCTACCCTATGGACGCATGATTACGGTGCTACTGACCCGTCTGGGGGTGGATCTGGTAGATGAGAAGATTCAAGAGAAGACCTTCTCGTCGCCTCTAGATTGGGAGGCTATCTGCAAGATGGGGCTGCGAGATGCGGAGGTTAGCGATGAGGAGAGGAACGCGATGGTCCGCCCTCACACTCGGGTTGAGATGGTTGATGCTGCGGCGGCTGCTAGGGCTCGTGGGGATCCGATCGACGATGACGATCGCATGTATATGGATGTCGATGCAATACCACCGCCATCACCCACTCATGCGGCTGGAGTTGGTACATCTTCTGCGGCGGCTCCTGCACCTGAGGCTGGTCCTTCTCACTCGGCTGATCCTTCACTTCCACCTTCAGCCATGATGGAGATGCTGCAGGAGATTAGGGATGCTCAGCACAGATCTGATCTGAGGATGGATGAGCTATTGGCTGCTCAGCACACATCAGACCCGCGGATGGGAGAGCTCCTAAAGGTGCAACGTGTGACTGATTAGAGGATAGCCAGACTTACAGCTAATCTCCAGACGACCCAGACCCAGGTGGCCTGGTTGACTAGGGTCTATGCTGAGGACTATGACAGAGACCGTGAGGCACCGCCTCCTCCTTCGCCTCCAGCTTCCTGATTGTACTTTACTTTTCTTGTACTTCAGAGTAACTATCCGGGTTGTGGACTGTACTCTGCTTTAGATATATATTTACTCTTGGTTTCGCTCTTATTGTATGTCAACTCGTTTCTCCTTTTAATAGATGTATTATTCTCTTTTTAAATTTGGTCTCAACATCACTTGTGCTTATAATGTGTTAATATTACTGTTTTTATTTTATCCTATCTCAGTTCACTATTGTTGTGAATGTATGATAGTTCAGCGGGTAAATTCCGCACATTTCAGAATGGTGTAATGAACCGCTAAATAACCAACGGTTCAACCAGGATCTCAAATAGACTATCCCCGCGTTACCTGAACCTCCATACATCCATGATCATAATCAGAGTAAATACACAATAGCGGAAGTCTTAATAAATAAATAAACTGAGAACTAAAATGATATCCATAAATAATAGCAAATTATTTTGTGTTTAACCGAGACATAAATATTTAAGTACCAAATACATGTCTTATAAATCCAATAAAGAAACCTATAAAAATATCTAGTCAAATACACATGAGTTGCACTCGCAAGAGGAGTCGTGTGTATCGTCTTCAGCTCCAGCGTCCATTGCTGCTACCGTCCCGTACATAGGAGTATTCATGTAGTCTTCAACTGTATAACCTACATCATCAACTAAAAATATTCGACGTCGAGGGGTGAGCACACAACACGGCTCAGTGAGTAGCCAAAACAATGCAACATTACATATGCATGCAAAAATCAATTTATATCTTTGGCCTTGGTTTATAGTTTGCAATGCGCAATAGAAAGGTTGGGTGGTCAAAGATTAACGTTTATTGACACCGCCTCTATACACAGGGTGTGGAAGCCCGCCCGAAGGTTAACGTTTATCGTCGTCCCCATCCACCCTACCATAACATTATACAACAAAGGTTAACGTTTATTGCTATATAATGCTATACCAACACGTAAGCCCCAGTTAGCGAGGGCTTGCAAACTGGGCTCGCTACTAACCAATCCTAATGCCAAACAGTGTATCCATGGCCTCACCCCAGCATCCCTCAGAATGCCCATAGAGATAGAGCTAAGGCCCCCCGGTAGAGTCAGAGACTACAAGGACCGAGACCACCTCCCCTGATACTCTACGACATAATAGTTCTGCTAAGGTAATGGCGATACGACGATGTCAATGCACAAGACTAGAGTTAGAGATAAAGCTAAAGTGCTGAGACCCGCCAAAGGTTAACGTTTATTGACATTCTCATCACACCTCCCCTGATACTCGCTCGCATCAAGCACATCAACCACACACATACAGGCACATGTATATTCCTATCATCATCATCATCATCATGTTATAAACAATAAAGTAAATATGCATGAACAAGTAATAGAAATATTGGATGGCATGCTGTATGCACATTACAACATATTCGCATAGAATCAAACATAGCATAGGACTCAAGAAATAGAAAATAATTTATTACTAACCGATTAGTTTGGGGTTAAGGTTCCTCACCTTAGCTTGCTAATAGATATTTTCCCAAGCCTTAGAATCACCTTTAGATTGTTATTATATTGCTAGAAAACCTAACAAAGTCGATAGAATTTAATTAGAATTAATTCTAGATTTAAAAACCATTCTGTTAACTGAGGGTCGATGCTAGGGTCGATGGGTCTATCGACCCTCCCTCCATTCTGGACTTCCCGAATGCTGAGGGTCGATGGTCAGAAACACCTAGGGTCGGATGGTCTATCGACCCTCGGTGCGACCCTCGATGCACTCTGGTCCAATTTCCACTTTTAATCCATTCTTCGTGTTTGGGGTCCTATGGCTTGCTTCCTACATTCATTCAACAGTCATTCCATGGTCTAGAACCATGTATAATCCATCTAAATAGCTTTCGTGCATCCTCCTATGGTTTTCCATGAAAATCTAACCATGGATGGATGGTTTGGATTTCTCCGAAATCCTACACTCAACCATATCTAAGGTCTGTAGAAACTCATAGAATTAGTATCCATACCTGAGAAGATTAATCTTTCTCTGTAACTCTTCTCCTTTTTGCTAGGTTCTCTTCCTTGCCTCTCTTCTTCCTCTTTTCCTTCTCCTCTCTTTCTCTCAATTCAATTAGGGTTGTGAAAGGAGTAAAAGTGGCTTAGGGACGTCCTTTAAATAGTGTAGGAATGTCCTATAATAGTCCCGTTGAGATTTGGAAAGAATCCCAACCGAAAATTAGGAAATTTCTTAATTTCAGTTTCATCAGAAACCAAGGGTCGATGGGAGGGTCGATGATCCCGTCGACCCTAGGGTCTTAAGCTGTCCGACCCTCCCTTCAAAACTGAGGGTCTGACTTTCTGTTTTGGGAGGTCCGACCCTGCCTAGCTGGGTGTGCGACCCTCCCCTAAAATTAAGTATTTTTGGGTCGATTTTATACCTGGGATCTCGATCTCCTTCATGCCCTTGGTCCATTTGACTCGACCATGATGGGTAAACCTGGTTCAAGGTGGTAAGACTGGGTTAGTTTGGCACGGGTCTTACACTTCCCATTCCACATACTAATGAAAATAATCACATGTCTAGCAATCACATCTAGCATAGCGAATATGCATGAACAATAATAATAGCTGAAAGTAAATGTTGACATGTGAGAATGCACAAACACCAATCTACATATTCATTATTATTTACAACAGTTTACTGTCCATTAATTATTAGGGTTTAGGTCCGATTCCCTTACCTGACGCTCGTTCGATAGCTTGCTCCACGTCGCAAGATCCAAACGTGTTATCACAAAGTCCTACATAATATTAGGGTTCAATTGGAATAGTTTCTTAGGGTTTACATTGGTCGGAAACCAACGAGGTTACAAAATACACCTCACAGAGCTGACCGGTCGCAGGTACCGGTCGCAGCTCTGTGGGGAAAACTGGCGACCAGTATGGTCAGCCGGTCCCCACGGGCTACTCCCCGAGAGATACCGGTCACAGTACCGGTCACATGACCTACGACCGGTATGGTCGACCGGTATGTCTCCGGAAGACCATACGCTTGATTTTTCGACTGCCGTCGATCCTTTTCTATTGATTCAAGGGTTTCTCCTACACATTCTAAGTCTGAGCTTTGAGTTAGAGTCATTTCCAACTCCATTCAAGTTTAGCTTTGATGGTATTCATCCTAGAACTCGAATCTAGGGTTTATCGACTAAATTAGGGTTTGACGGCAAAGTAGGGTTTAGATCAATACCTGCTCTGTGTGGTATTGATTCAACAACAAACAACCCTATAAGAGTTCATAGAGTAGAGGAAGGTTCAAGCACTTACCGTTGACCGGCGGTAAGGTGTGCATCGTCGAACGGCAATATCGGCTCTTCCTTATTCTTCCTAGCTCCTTCTCCTTCTTAAATCTTCTTCTCCTTTCTAGGGTTTGTAAGAATCATTAGAAAGGTTTCTAGGAGGTTTAGAGGGGTTAATATAGGCTAGAATTAGGTTTAGGAAGCCTCCTAGGATTAGGAAAGTCAATCGGTTAGAAATCTAGAAAGTGGGACCCGTAGAGATCCAATTCTGGATCTAAGTGGTCTACTGCGCAGACCATCCCTGTCGACCGGTACCATCGACCGGTATGAGTAAATCATACTTATTTGGTCTGTTTTTGGTCCAATTTCATACCTGATTGTCATTCGCTCGTCCCGTCTGGCCCGACGATGATCGGAAGACCTGTTACGACATGAAATCAAGGTTTAGATCGGGTTCATGGAGTCTGGGTCTTACAAGTATACACTGGAGAGGTTAGCTAAGTTGTATGTGGACAATATTGTCAGACTACATGGTGTACCCGAAAGCATTGTGTCCGACAGAAATCCACGATTTACTTCCAAGTTTTGGGAAGGATTGCAAAAGGCTATGGGTACAACATTGAAGTTTAGTACTGCATTCCATCGTCAGACAGACGGACAGTCGGAGCGTACCATTCAGATTTTAGAAGACATGCTCTGAGCCTGTGTAATCGATTTTAAAGGATCATGGGATGAAAAATTACCATTGATCGAGTTCGCTTATAACAACAGCTATCAGGCTACTATACAGATGTCACCCTATGAAGCACTGTATGGTAGGAAGTGTCGAACTCCTTTGTTTTGGAATGAAGTTGGAGAACGTAGCATTGTTGGACCAGAATTTGTTGAGAAAACATGTCGAGTAGTCGACATTATCAAGGAAAGAGTAAGGATGGCTCAGAATAGTCAAAAACAGTATGCAGATACTCGACGTCGAGACCTTGAATTTGCCGTAGGTGAAAAGGTATTTCTGAGAGTATCACCTATGCGAGGTTTGAAACGGTTTGGACAGAAAGGGAAATTAAGTCCGAGATATGTCGGGCCATATGAGATTCTAGCCAAACGTGGAAAAATGGCTTATCAGTTAGCATTATCACCATCTATGTCAAGTGTGCATGATGTATTTCATATCTCCTTATTAAAGAAGTACGTCAGAGATCCAACGCACGTGTTGATAGTAGATCCACCTGATTTGACTGATGATTTGACATGCGAAGTAGCACCAACTGAAATCACCAGTCGAAAGGTTCAACGACTACGTAACCGTGACATCTATTATGTTAAAATCACCTGGAGAAGTCGAGATATAGAAGAGATCACATGGGAAGAAGAGAATGTTATGCGAAAGCCATACCCTCATCCTTTCGACTCGGAAGATATGTACAAATTTCGAGGACAAAATTTTTAATAAGCAGGGGGGAGTTGTAAGACCCGTACCGAACTAACCGGTCTTACCACCTTGTACCAGGTTTACCTATCATGGTTGAGCCACGTGGACCAAGTGCGTGAAGAAAATCACAAGACCAGGTATGAAATTGACCCAAAAATAGTAAAATGGAGGGTAGGTCGCATGCCTAAACAGGTAGGGTCGACCCCACCTCAACAGGATCCAACCCATGGTTTTCAGGTCCTAGGATCGGATGACTTATGTAAGACCCGTGTCAAACTAATCCGGTCTTACCACCTTGAACCAGGTTCACCCATCATGGTCGAGTCAATGGACCAAGGGTGTGAAGGAGAGCGAGATCCCAAGTATCAAATCGACCCAAAAACACTTAAAATAGGGCAAGGGTCGCATACCCAGCTAAATAGGGTCGACCCTCTCAAATTAAAAACTCAGACCCTGAAAAATGGACAGAGGGTCGGACAGTGTCAGACCACAGGGTCGACGGGATCATCGACCCTCACTTACTACCGAGTCTGAAATTAGGAAATTTCCTAATTTTCGATTGGGATTCTTTCTAAATTTCAATGGGACTATTATAGGACATTCCTACTCTATTTAAAGGACGTCCTTAAGCCACTTTCACTCCTTTCACAACCCTAATTGAATTGAGAGAAGGAGAGAAGAAGGAAAAGAGGAAGAAAAGAGGCAAGGAAGAAGACTTAGCAAAAAGGAGAAGAATTTCCAGAGAAAAATAATCTTCTCAGGTATGGATACTAATTCCATGAGTTCTACAGACCTTAGGTTAGATATGGTTGAGTGTAGGATTTCGGAGAAACCCAAACCATCCATCCATGGTTAGGTTGTCATGGAAAAACCTAGGATAATGCATGAAAGGCATCTAGAAGGATGAATCATGGTTTCAGACCATGGAACGAATGTTTAATGGAATGTGGAAGCAAGCCATAGGACCCCAAACATGAAGAATGAACTAAAAACTGGAAATTGGACCTGATTGCACAGAGGGTTGCACACAGGGTCGATAGACCCATCGACCCTATGCACCCTGACCATCGACCCTCAGCATTCGGGAAGTTCAGACAGAGGACAGGGTCGATAGACCCATCGACCCTATGCATTCTGAGCATCGACCCTCTGATCGACCCTCAGTTAACAGCATGTTTTTAAATTGGAGATTAATTCTAATTAAATTTTATCGACTTTGTTAGGTTTGCTAGCATTATAATAACACTGTAGAGGTGATTCTAAAGCTTGGAAAATATCTATTAGCAAGCTAAGGTGAGGAACCTTAACCCCAAACTAAATTGGTTAATAATAAACCGTTTTTTATTTCTTGAGTCCTATGCTATGTTTGATTCTATGCGAATATGTTTGTAATGTGCATACAGCATGCCATCTAATATTTATATTACTTGTTCATGCATATTTACTTTATTGTTTATAACATGATGATGATGATGATAGGAATAGGCATGTGCTTGTATGTGTGTGGTTGATGTGCTTGATGCGAGCGAGTATCAGGGGAGGTGTGATGAGAACGTCAATAAACGTTAACCTTTGGCGGGTCTCAGCACTTTAGCTCTATCTCTAACTCAAGTCTTGTGCATTGGCATCATCGTATCGCCATTACTTTAGCAGAACTATTATGTCGTAGAGTATCAGGGGAGGTGGTCTCGGTCCTTGTAGTCTCTAACTCTACCGGGGGGCCTTAGCTCTATCTCTATGGACATTCTGAGGGATGTTGGGGTGAGGCCTTGGATACACTGTTTGGCATTAGGATTGGTTAGTTGCGAGCCCAGTTTGCAGCCTCGCCAACAGGGGCTTACGTGTTGGTATGGCACTATATAGCAATAAACGTAACCTTTGTTATATATTGTTCATGGTTGGGTGCATGTGAGTTGACGATAAACGTGATCTTCGGGTAACGTCACACACTCGTGTATAGAGGCGGAGTCAATAAACGCGGCCTTTGGCTACCTCAACCTTTCTATAGCATACTGTAAACTTTAAACCAGACCAAAGATATAAATTGACTTTTTGCATGCATATGTAATGTTGCATCGTTTTGGCTACTCACTGAGCCGTATTGTGTGCTCACCCCTCGACGTCGAATATTTTTAGTTGATGATGCAGGTTACACAGTTGAAGACTATATGAATGCTTCTACGTACGGGACGGTAGCAACAATGGAAGCTGGAGCTGAAGATGATACACACGACTCCTCTTGCGAGTGCAACTCGTGTGTATTTGACTAGATATTTTTATAGATTTCTTTATTAGATTTATAAGACATGTATTTGGTACTTAATTATTTATGTCTCAGTTGAGAACAGAATAATTTGCTATTAAATTAATGATATCATCTTAGTTGCTCAGTTCATTTTATTATAGATTTTCCGCTATTGTGTATTACTCTGATTATGATTATGGATGGGTGAAAGTTTGGACAAAACGGGGATAGCCTATTTGAGATCCTGGTTGAATCGTTGGTTATTTAGCGGTTCATCACACCATTCTGAACAGTGCGGAATTGGGGGGTGACAACTTGGTATCAGAGCATCTCAGGCCTTGCCCGTCGAACTGACACACATTCAAGACCATTGTGAACTCAGATAGGATAAATTAAAAGCTTTAATACCAACACACTGTAAGCACAAGTGATGATTGAGACCAAATTTAAAAAGAGAATAATGCATCTATTAAAGGGAAAATAAGTTACATACAATGAGAGAGAGAAATAGAATGTATATACATAACTAAAGCAGAGTACAGTCCACAACCCGGACCGTTACTCTGTAGTACAAGAAAGAAAAATAAAAGTACAATCAGGAATCTGGAGGCGAAGGAGGAGGTGGTGCCTCACGGTCTCTGTCGTAGTCCTCAGCGTAGACTCTAGTCAACCAGGCTATCTGAGTCTGGGTCGTCTGTAGACTAGCTGTGAGACCGGCTATCCTCTGATCAGTCGCACGCTGCACCTCTAGGAGCTCTCCCATCCGAGCGTCTGATGCGTGCTGAGCAGCCAACAGCTCATCCATCCTCAAATCAGATCTGCGCTGAGCATCCCTGAGCTCACGCAATATCTCCATCATATCAGAAGGTGGATGAGAAGGACCAGTCTCAGGTACAGAATCCGTCGCATGCGAAGTACTAACTCCATCCTCCTATGTGGGTGAAGGCGGGGGTATCACGTCGACGTCCATATACATACGATCATCATCGTCGACGGGATCCACCTGAGCTTTAGCAGCAGCGGCCGCAGCCTCAGCATCAGCCACCTCAACCCGAGTGTAAGGGCGCACCATCGCGTTCCTCTCATCATCGCTAACCTGAGCGTCTCGAAGTCTCATCTTGCATATAGCCTCCCAATCTAGAGGCAACGAGAAGGTCTTCTCCTGAATCGTCTCATCAACCAAGTCCACCCCCAGACGGGTCAGTAGCACTGTAATCATGCGTCCATAGGGTAGATTTCCCCTATGACTGGACAATGTAGCACTGATCATCGTCCGCATGATGATGTAGAGAAGACAGACGGGCTGATGAGTGCATATACTGTAGATCAAAAACTAGGTCAGCTGAGACACCCTCTCATAATGCCCACTCTACGGGATCAGGTTATGCTGAATGATCCTACAGAACACCTGTGGAGCCGGATGCAAGTAGCACGCCCTCATCTGCCAGCGATCGGGCTGTAGTAACTGACTATCAATCTCGGCCCGCAACCACGTCTCGATAAAATCATGCTCACCAGGTGCACAATACACCATAGGACCGTCATATGGAATGCCCAACAGGTCGGCCAGCTGCCGATAGTCAAAAGAAATCTACACCCCCTTGACGTAGCTAGTAATGCGCAACTCCTGACCAAGCTCCACATCATTGTGGTTTCCCACAATCTGAAGGTTACAGTAAAACTGGCGCACTAACTCTGGACATGTTCACGCATCGTATGTGATGACCGGGAGCCACCCAATATCACTAAAAGCTCTCTCTACGTTGAACAAGGCTAGCTCAGCCAGGTTCACCATACGACCCCCTTCCACCTTTTTACCTGAGTAATAGGCATACTGTGCCTCGGCTTCATTGGAGCAGAAGCAAAGCGGATCACGAACCCTGGGCACTTTGGTACGAACCATAGTATCTGCAGATAAGAAAGAAAAAGAAAAACAAGGAGTTAATAGGATAAAAATTTAAAAATCGGGCATTATAACGACGTAAGTTGGTCAAAAGCCTCACTCTTCACCCATACAAGTGGGCAGGAGGACTTACGTAAGTTCCAACACATCAAACAACAGTTAAACAGAAGGAAATGGTAACTGACAAGGTCCAATTTGAAGAAATTTCAAGAAATCAAAAATTTTGACAAATTAGGGTAAAAAGAGAAAATTTTAAGTTTCTCGATAACCAACCGATGAAACTCAAAAATTTTTGAGGGCTTTCGTTCCTCAAGACACCAACAACAAAAGCCCCCAATAAAAATCAAATTTTTTACGGTTGGAAAAAGTTTAATTCGAAAAATACAAGTTAAATGAGCAAAAACCTAGAAATAAAAACCTAAAAACAGGTAAAGTTGGGAAAGTATACCTGTAGAGGTGATGTAGATGTCGAAACTCGGACTAAGAATGATCCACAACAGTGAAGTAGCACTGTAGCAACTCGGAGAGAAGAGACGAGTCGAAACGGGAGGGAAATAATAGAAAATGACCCAAAATTGAACTTTAAAAATCTGATTTTTGGTCAGAGGGGTTCGGACAACTCGACCGGGGCCATCGACCCTCGATCGACCCTCTAATCCACCCTCCTGCTCTCGGGAATCTGACAAAACTACAGGGGTCGGACATTAAGGGTCCGACATACCATCGACCCTCACCATCGACCCTGTACAGAAAAGACAGTATTTTTTTTTTTTAAATGAGCTCGAATTGGAATTAATTATTGGTTAACGTGCCTACATGACATATACATGATTTCTCACCTATTTTGATGAGTTTCAGGCACCACCAAACATCAAAAAGAATTATGTCTGGGCGTAGAGTTACCCGACAGACCCGAAACATAGTCCCACCACCACCACCGGCGGATGAGACTAGTCAAGAGAACAATTATGCACAGGGTAATCCCGAACCGGCAAACCCTACGAATTTGCCACCACCACCACCAGAGCTAACAACAGTGGTGATGAATCGGCACAACAACTACAGCAAATGCAACACGCACAAGCTCAAATGCCAGTTGCAATGGGAGTTATGTTTCAAGCCACTCAGGCTGCAACCATGCACCTGGGCAAGCTAGTGCAGCGCCAGTGGATAATCACCCAGCTCAACAGACACCTCAACAACCGGCTGCACCAAT